>CAJOBZ010000032.1:0-600000 GCA_905332375.1 Pieris macdunnoughi | reverse complement strand
CCGTACATGGAAAGTAATACTCAATAAAACCCCAGAAATACATCCTTTTTTTCATGCCTGACGCCAACTGTTGGTCTACTCTCCGGCTTCCGTAAAAAATCCGCAAGACAAATCCATTAGGTCGTCCAAATTCAAACAAACTACTAACACGAAACGAGGTTTTTAACTAATACTGCTTGATGACCCATGAATTAATAAGTAAAGGGAAACTATAGTGGACCACATAATAGAATTTATTTCAATATGTAAATGTAATCAATGATTTAGATTGCAATAACACGAACAAAGCGTGACAATTTACCGTTTACCTATAAACAGGACTATGGTGCTATCGAATTCGAATTTTCAATTACTTGGCTACGTTAGCGTTAATCTCACGGCTTTGCCTGTTCGATGGCTGTTATCAGTGTAAAAGGTGTATTCGATAGAGGCTGTACTGATTAGATCGCATTTCCTGTTCTAAGGGCCTGTGATTGGCTTGTTTCGAACCCGCTCAGATAAATTGAATTCAGCTAGCCTCTACGAGCTTAAAGAATTTACTCGTAACCTCGTTTATTTTATGAACATATTGAATTAGAACGATCGATTCACGTATAAATTCAAAATTACACGGTAACTGAACACGAACAATTTTCGGTAATTTACTTTAACTACCAAAGTTACCCGATAATGGAAAAGTTAAATAACGAAATCGAGAGCCCTTCGATATATCGTGAATAATTCGGTCGCAATTACCTAGATTGAAATGTAATTATAATGGATCGCCTGTCGATATAATAATTTAATAATTATTGACAAAGATGTTTGACTACGTAGAAAGTTTCGATTGTAGCTTGTCGTATTTATATAATAATACAGTACACCATTAGAATATACACTTTAGTAATAAGTAACAATTATTGCCTATGTATATGGTACCAAAATATATCCTTTATATGTTTTAGTAAGATATGTAATAATTACATACACACACACAAATATATGCTTCATATTTTTCGAGTTCAAACTTATTTATTAGTATTTGTCACGAAAAGTGAGTTACACACTCGCAGTTACAACTCGAGTTACAGAATCGCAAGGCCAGTCTCTGATGCTGATGCAATCTTTGGACATTACATTTATTAAAAGGCTATATTAATCAAAATATGTCCAAGAATGCGCAAGTGACGAAAAAATTATATAAAAGAGCTATATACGCCCTAACAAAATGCAAAACATTTAAAATTAGTATTAATATAGAAAAATATAATAAATTGTACAAGAGAGAATGGTACTGTGCAGTAACGAGGGCTGTTGAACACACTACAGTTGCATAGTTAGTCTAATTGATATTATTTATTCTATAAAAGACATAATTTAAGTATATCTTTTAAAACAACATCTTGAAATATTTATATATACCACCACTTTGTGGAACCAGCTGCCCACTGAAGTATTTCCGAACCAATTCGACTTAGGGTCCTTCAAGAAAAGAGCGTACCAATTCTTGAAAGGCCGGCAACGCACTCGCGAGCCCTCTGGCATTGAGAGTGTCCATGGGCGGCGGTATCACTTAACATCAGGTGAGCCTCCTGCCCGTTTGCCCCCTGTTCTATAAAAAAAATATATATATAAAATAGTAGGACTACAATCATTGGTATTGGCCTCACATTTCTCAAATTTTTTCGTGATCATTTATGAGACCTTAATAGAAAAGTAGACAACTCACACCTTCGAAGAAAAGTCCAACACACGGCTGGGGTTCAAACCTGGGGATGGGATAGGCATGATACCATTAGGTCAACACGTTTAAATGTATGTAGTAGTTAAATATTCATTATTTATATGAACACGACGTGCGCTAAATTATAACGCTCGAAAGTAATGCATTCCGAATGTAGGAAAGCAGGTTGCCACCACAAAATAACATTAAAATGTAGGCGCGCTTAGGAAGTATAATGTAATTCCTACGACTACGCTATGAAAATATTTAATAACACTGTAACTCTTTATTGTGACTGAAAGAGACATTTGTAACATCTTTTTTTTATTTACGTCATTAAAAAGTCTGCACTAAATAAATGAGCAATCACATGGTAAGATTTAGGATTGTGACTTAGCGGTATGACTTTTTAATCCAATACGTTTTGGATGTAGGAAACTCCCAGTATCAACAAACTCGCAGTTTGAGTGATTTTTAAACGGGATTTTGAGTTTGTTTATATTGTTGTATTCGAAATAGAACTATTACAATATGATAACTAGTATTTTCTTCTATATTGGATTGAAAATCTGAAAGTAATGTAGTATTTTACATACAATTTATAATCTATTACCAAAAAATATTTCCATTGAAACCGAGTACTCCCGATTACTTCTTAGAATGGATAAAACATTCTGGTTTTACATCACAATGGTTAGTAAATTTTAAAACTATAAAGTATCCGAAAAAGCTTATCTATTATACACCGTGTGTTACTTCAAGTTATTGAGCTCAAGCCATAAGTTATTTTGGGCGTAATTAATAATTCATCAGTCATCTGTCCCAAAACAATTCATAAATGGGAGTAGATATAAATAAGGACTATCGTAGAAACTTCTCGTTTTGTACAAAGTTTGTTACGCGAACTTGTGTCAGCTGGGTGCGCCCGGGAGTCTTACATGCATGTTTAAAGCACCAGGCAAAGGTCAAGAGCCCAACTAAGGCAGCTAGTGAATACATAATAAGCTCCCTAGTACTCGGTAGCCCCTGACGGCCTCTTTTCTAACTTTGACGAACTAACGTGGCGTGGACAGGTACTTTGTAGTTGTCTCTCAAATAAATTAATTACGTCTCAAAACTAAGCAGTAACAAGGGAGCGAGCGCCTCGAATAAACTTTTGAGAAAGGCACAAAATGAATGCTCCGCTTTCAACAAGTTTAAGTTATAGCGTAAATTAATGATAAATTGGGTCAACGATATTCCACAAATATTTAACTAGGTTCCAACTTTTTTAGGTTCATGATGTTTTTGCTCAGCTGGTATTCTAGTTAATTCACAAGTGTGATACTATAGGTAATATTATTAACGAACTTCCTGTATATAGCAGTAATGTGGCAAATTGTATTAAACTCATAACAATATCGATACAATGATATACATCTTGTATGATATTGGCAATTTTGAGTTTGTTTCAAAAACAATTTTATTAACCAGATATGGAATACAGGTATATTCAACTACGCTAAAACCTACTTATTTCTATCGTACACAATATTCCAGTGTATTAAATTTTTTAAAAAGATACAATAATCTTACCTTTCGGCGGATTGATGTGTAGAGCGCTTCGAAATAAACTTTCCTCGTCACGCCAGTCTAAATTCCTCCGAAGCGTAGCGCCACACATGGCGCATAAAGTCACTAACAAAGTGAACATAAAAATACGGCTTCGCAATTCATTACGACGCCAAGTTCTTGTCAAAGCTCCCGCACCCAGCCCGAGCAATAAGCAAAAACCAACACTGGGAATGTACAAAACACGCTCTGCCACTACGAAGCCAACGTAGAAAAGAATATTACTCGCTGGCACGAACGGGAGCACCATAAATGCCGTGAATAACAGCATCGCAATTTGAGGACTGCGGTACGTGTGTTTATGTTGACTCTGCGACTTCGCCTTGCCGAACCCCGTCGGACATACACAGGAGTTGTGCATCATAATATTATTGTTATTGACTGTCCGACATACGTTTGTGTGCTCCTCCGTGAGAGAATGCTTACATCCGTTGCATGGACATAACGATCTTTTCGAGGAGGCATTTTCTTTTTGCGGCATATTGCTCTTTCTTTCGCTACAATATTGTCTCCTGCTAAAGTGCTTGCAATTGTTATTCCATTTTTGCTTATTCTTTTGTTTCTTATAAAACCTCTCTTTCTTTTCTTGTTGCCTTTTTATTTCGCTAGTAAGAACTTTCCATGAAACTTTTGATATCGCCGCGTAGACAATGAGAGAGGAGATATTTCTCGCGTCGAATATTGATGTTATTTTCGGTATCGCATCCATAGACCAATCGAAGCTTAGTTGAAAGGGGTAAAGAAGGAGAAAAAAATTAAAGACAGGAAGGTATGTGAAGGTATAAAATCTCGTAAAAAAAGGAGAGGTCACGGGCGGTGGGGTTGTCGGCCGCGGCGAATCCCGAGGGAGCTCCGGCGATTCGCAATCTCCAGTATAGTAGTGTGAGCCCACCTGTGCTAAGAGCGCAGATGCTCCGCCACCGATACTGCAACAAAAAGAAAATTTCGTTAGCTTTTCAATAAAGTGTAAATTTAAGACGAGGTGCTTAAGAAATATACTAAAATAAGCACATTATGAGCCAATATTTAAGATTATACCTACTAACTATAATATACAAAGGTTTTAAAATTAATTCAATCAATCAATAAAAAGATCTTATCGTAGTCATCCTAATTAATAGAACTAACGAATTAAAACTTTAAAATGAAAAATAAAATATGTTTATTATGGAACATAAGATACATGTATCACTTATTCCACGTCATTAAATTTCAATTTGTAGGCATCCCTACTCATCGGCAAAGAAGACAGAGGGTGTAGGCCGAGAGAAAAAGCCGGCGTAAAAAACTCTCGGTACTCTTTTAAAATAGCAAATCATCAAACAACACTTATTTTAAAACAAATATCGCAAATTAATTAGAGGTAGCCTGTCTAGCACTAGTCCCAGGCCCTTTTATCAACTAGATAATCGTTGACTTTATAGTAAGCCTTTTTACACAGCTTTTCTTTAATACATTTCTTAAATTTATTGTAAGGCAGAGATAAAAGAGCCTCTGGGATTTTATTAAAGAAGAGTATCCCTTTCCCCAAAAAGTTTTATACATTCACTAACAATCTTTAACAACATCTTCTCAACCTATCCTATGCTAAAACGAAAGTATTCTTGTGCACCAGTAGTTTTATCATAAAATGTAAGTGTTATGTAGAAATTCTTATGTTAAGTACTGTTACCATATCAAATGGAAGAGTCTACCTGCCCACGACACAGGGGATCCTAGCGTGGACTGGTGCACTTTCTTTTTTAACTATATGTCCTTTTGCATTGTGTATAATAGTGTTTTCTTTCTTCTTTTCTCAGAAGGGAAAGAGTATATAGATATAAAAAATACACAGGGACTTCAAGACTATGTCTAATTAGTAATTTGATATCCCTTTACATTCAATACATTCATCGAGCACTATAATAACATGGCTGAAATATGCAATAACTCCACGAAGATCTAGCAAATTATTTTATCATTTATATTTCCGCAGAGACAAATGATGTATCGATTCCATAAATGTTCTCTTTTGTCTGGCAGTGTGTTACTATGAGGGGCTATAAGAAACACCCAAGATTTGAATGGATGAGTAATAGCCTCGGCGTTGTTTCGACGAAATCCCCCCAGCCCCAATAACTTGCTCACTTTGTTTCGATTTACAAGGGAGAGAACATTTAAAATTCTAATATAGAACACCTGAATAAGTATGAATAATTTTATACGATAAGGCTTTTCTTGGCTTGCCGTGATAAATACTTGTTACACTTTGTTTTAGGTAATACACTAGTAATGGAATAAATTATAATATGAAAACTATAGAAGTTCCTTATGTAAAAACAAATTAAAAGTAAGGAAACTAATAATAATTGAATTTCTAACGAATTTAATGGACATGTAGGAATATTTTACATTGAGATGAATTTAATATACAGTAATAAAACATAGGGTTAGATATATACATATTAGTGAAGTGGCTAAACGCATCTGAGTGGCAAAACGCATGCACATAGCGTATGTACTCGGAGTAAAACAATAATTGTTGTTAGACAAATATACCACACAACAGAAAATCAACTAAAATGGGTTATTGATTTAAATGTTTGATACGATAAAAGTATTATAGGAAATAATATCCATAGAAGAGCTACTTCAAAAGCAATTTTTCTCGAATGAAATACCTCAAGAATTTCACGCAGCATTAGCCAATTTCCGTACCATAAACTAAAACTTTGTAACATCTCGATAAAATTGATTTAGGTTAACGTGAATCGTCATTTTAAACAGCGTGAAATTGGCTCTGCAGATTATTATTAATACCAAATTCTAATCTATTTGGGGTATTATGAAAGTTATCCCTTAGGGACAGCGTTCTATTTGTGGGTAGCCGTCACGCGTTCAGGGTACGCTAAGAATTATCACTCTAAGCAAAATATTAAAATTCTGAACAACAATACAAGGTTTCTTAACTGAAGTTTTATCTTGGGACAAACAAATCTTTTTACCATCGGCAGGATGTAAATCACCTTGACTTTTTGGGGTTTCATGTTAGAGCGTTTTTAATACATTTTATACGCATCACCAGCATTTGGAGCTTACTAACGCTGGCCATAGACGGACCGCATGTTGCAGTCGAGACCGACTGCTCTAGAGCGGTCGCCGCACGGCTGGTGATACAAAGTATGAAATATTCCATGCTGTTCTCTGGATTCTAGTATTGGACGCACCCACAAACTACGGTGTCTTCTACGCCTACGCTCGCGTAATAATAGTATAAGTAGCAGTGTTTCTTCATCGAAATCCATCTTGTAAATAACTCGCATCAGTATTATTTTGCGGTCCAACAGAACTGCTCCAAGCAGTCGTAGTCGACTGCATTATGCGGTCGTGTTGCAGTCGTGTACGACTTCAACGCGACCGCTTAGAGCAGTCGGTGTCGACTGCAACATGCGGTCCGTCTATGGCCACACTAAGAGTCGCGGTGTTTCGAAACTGGTATGATGGAGCAAGACGTGTTCCATCTGCTAGGGCCGCAAAGCAAAGCGATGATAAGTCTTTTAATTCGATACAATAATGTTTATAGTACTATTAGCGGACCCAACAGACGTTAAAAATACAAAAAAATACCAACAAAAATGATTGGATGTTTAGTAGTTGAATTTCAAACACAGAAGACAAATAAATTTTTTCATGAACGCCAAAAGTGCTTTAATACAAAAATAACAATAATAAAGATAGTTTGTGTATTGGTTAAGCTTGGTATGAGAAAATGATAATGATAAGTATAATTTTACAGCTTAGTTTTTGGATTTGTGATTAAGGCGTTAAGAAAACGCTGTATGCGTACTCCGTTATTTGCGTAGGGTTATTGAGTTGAAAGTACCGTAGTTGCGGAAGCCCAAAGGAAAAGATTTATGAAGGTAAGTGCGTCGACCCTAGGGTATTGTAGGTTCTGGGTTCAGGCATTGACATGAATTTATTCGAGGTGAGAGGCTTGGATGCCTATTTTATGAGTAAATTAAAATTGTGTGTATAATATGTTTGGAGGAAGGTTTTTTGGGAGATATATAATCCTCTTGTGTACAAGGAAATTAATTATTGATAACTAATCAATTTTGTCTGATTTTTACTTAATGAATGTACATATTTCGGAAACTTGACCTTAAGCTAGCTATGTCAAATAGTTGATTTTTTTTAATAATAAATAAATAGAAATTAAATATTATTTTAAAACTACCCACATATAAAGTTAAATTACGTCAACAGGATATGAATAATTAAAATTATCAGTACAGTTAAAAGTCGTACTGGTAATAGTTTCAAACTAAAACCGTATCATATTACAAACAAGTTATTCCATCTCATAAAGCAATTCTTTCAAGATAAAATATTCAGTTTGTATTCAGTTCATAGTATGTACGAGAAAGTAGGTGCCTTAACATAAGCTGCACTACATTTTCTTGAATATTTGATGATGACGTAGCATTCTCGCTAGGGAAATGTACTTAAAGCACACAAATGATATGTTTATAACTATGAAGGTATTTAGTCATTGTGTAAATTTCCGTCTTTACTTTTCCTATAGTTAACTAGCGGACCCGACAGATGTTGGTCGTGCATGATATTTTAAGCGATTAGGATATTAAACAAACTATGAAAATAACGACTGCAGCGCCATCTGCCGGGCTGATTTGCGAATCTAAACCATCCAGGGCTCCACCCAAACAAACAAAAATCATTAAAATCGGTCCAGCCGTTTAAGAGCAGTTCAGTGACATACACACGTACAGTAGAATTATTTATTTATATATATATATATATATATATATATATATATATATATGTAATCCTGTCTTTTAAGTTAGATCAAACTGCACACGGTGTGCAAATTTTATTGAAATCAGTTAAGTAGTTTATGAGTCCATAGCAAACAACGTGACGCGTAAATTATATATATTAAGATAATCGAGTGATCGGTTGTCTGTGCGTTACCAACTACGGAGTACAAACATCAACACAAGCAGTTTTTAGTAACGAAAGTAATAAATATATAATTGGAAAATATGCATTTTATTAATGGCGCTGTTTATTTACGCTCGTAGACTTGGATTGTATTTACAAACTAAAAAACTTTAAGGTTTGAAAATAGTTAAAATCTGTCAAAACATTCTGCCGTTAAGCATATTTATAATAGCCGGTATAATGATTTTATAAAAATAATAATAATCAGTGGCGCTACAATTTTTTTTAGATCTGGGCCTCAGATTCATGTATCTGTTTCATGATCATTTGATAATCTAATAGGCAAGTAGGTGATCCGCCTCCTGTGCCTGACGCACGCCGTCACCTTTTGGGTCTAAGGCAAGCCGGTTTTCTCACGATGTTTTTCTTCACTCGAGCGAATGTTAAATGCTCACATAGAAAGAAACTCCATTGGTGCACAGCCGGGGATCGAACCTACGACCTCAGGGATGAGATTCGTACGTTGAAGCCACTAGGCTTACACTGCTCTATCTGGTAAAATGATTTATACACGGTTATCGATTAATTGTACACTTATTTAATAATAGTTTTGAAGTTCGACAAACACCTGGAACAAACCGAGCAATTATGTACCAGCTGAGAAATAGGTCAATCATCTAATCCGACTCAGCTGAAGGTTCAAGACTTCTCAACGTCACGACTGTAACGATATATTCCTGAACCAACCAAAATATCATATTCCATATGTAATTATTATTTGACATTTCTAAATAAGTTACGTTCCGTTAAGTTAGAAATACACTCAATGTAGGCGAGAGTTGATTTTGCTCTAAAAGCTTTGATTAAACTGATTGTCACGAATTTATAAAAACAGAGCATACCACTTCATAGATTAATACAATGGCGAATCAGGTATTTCGATAAATATAGGGTATATTAAACTAAATATAAAAACCACCATATTAAAGAAATATAAGGCTATATCCAAAATAGCTAATAGCAACCAAATAAGTTTTGAGGATCCAGTTTATTTTTGCCTGACCCATTTCGTGTTATGAAAAGGCTCCATTTCGTTTTAGTAAAAGTCATCAATCGAATATAGAAATTCGATTCTTATATTTCTAGTTTTTATTTAAACTCAATCGAATGGTAAATTCTATTGAAACCTTTCAATATTAATCGACCATGGTCATTGCAGATGAAAATGACCTATTTTAATCTATGAGTTAAACTTAATGTTGACTCACATTTTTAATTTTTTTGCATCTTTCCATTTAAAAACATGGCTTGCTCTTACATGACTGGGTTGAATTAACTAAAATAACGAAACAATTTTTGAGACTTATTTCGTTCTGAAACTTCGTCCTTTCAGTACGTGAAACAATGTCTATAACATGGCCAATAAATAAATGGTTATTTATACTAATGTGAATCATTCGAAACGTGTTCTTCATTTATTAAATAATTTGCGTATTTCGTTAAATAACTTTGTTAACAATACACAATATTAAACTTTATTTTTAAAATATTTTTGGAAATAAAATTAATTTATGGGCGCTCTGAATAAGATTTTATTAATTATGGTATTTACAGCATCTTGAATTATATCAAATAAATCCAATCGCATCAATTTAATTTTAATTAAACAAATAAAGATTACTCAAAAGTGCTATATCAAAAAGACACGTGACAACTGGAAACTTTTTGCGCAGTTACGATCATTTCTTTTTATTGGCGCGCGGCAGTGACATTTGACGTTTGACGCCATTTTCAGCCAGTTTTACGTTACCACAGACTAGTCAAAACGACGTTTGAATGGATTTGATAAAATAACAAACGTTAATTAAAATGGGCACTGTTGTATTTAAAGTCAATTGTATACGTGTCGTACATACTTTGCTTTGGTACAATTAATATGGAGAGTTTCAAACACTTTTTTTTCAAATATAATATAAAGGGCAAATATTTTAATAAGTTTGAGAACATAAATGCATAGATAAATTCAAACTTTATTTACTTGAAAAGAACATTTACGAGAAGTGAACTAAAAATTCACTGCCGGCATTAATAATCTACGAATTTTGCGCGAATTTTTAACTAAATTACAAATAAATGTCGCCGTCGAGATACCTTACCCATAAAGTTATAAACTCACCGCGTCGAGGGGTTCATTAATTTTAATACACTCATAACTGTGTCATAACAAAAAATGTCACAGAAAAAACCTTTTTAATTTCATCTAGTTAGTACAGATTGCAATAACATTTTCGTCATGAAATGTTAATTATCTACTTGGGCTATTAAATTTCATTAGTGTTTTTCATTAAATCCAAATCAGTTCAAATGTATTATGAAATTAGGTGCTATGAGCTAATACTGTATGAAACTAAATATTTATCAGCTTAGCATTGGAATACTTAATTTAAAATAACACTAGTACCTATAGAATATAAAATAATAATTCAAAATAATAATAATGATTTTAAACTATATATATCTTTAAAACGTTAATTTTTTTACTTATGTTTCAACTACGTACATAGTCAAACACTATATTAAGTAAATAGGAAGATAATTAAATATGAGAAAAAACATTTGTGTTATTGTCAACTGATATAGCCTGTGCATTTTTTTAATATTGCAAATTAAGGCAAATCTATACTACTGTCATAAAACGAATATCTTTCCCGGTTTCGTACTGCAACATACATTTTTTACATATTAAAAAATTGACTGTTACTCGAAGCGTTGGACGGTCTCCCACTAGGAGGACAGATGACCTGGTTAGGGTGGAGGGAAAGCGATGGGTGCAAGGCACTGGGCGGACATAGGTTCAGCAGTGGACGTCAATAGGTTGAAACGACGAGCCTGTTATCCAGGTATAATATAACATTAATTGATGAAAAATACGTATTTGAAAATAGTCCAGCAGTTTTATTCGTTACAAAATACGAATCATTCGCCTTTATAACATTTCTATATACTATACGTATAATTTCATTCTATACATGTTCTGTAATTCGCATTGTAAATTCTGATTTGTATTATTTTGGTCTTTGCGATTCTCCAAAAGTGTTATAGCCCTCGGAGAATTTGCGGGTCGTGGGGATTACGTTTGTTTGCCCTTTAAGTTCGAAGCGAGCATTCTATTGACGACGAGTTTTACGGTAAATACTCAGGCCACCTTTATTTACAGCACTTTACTAAGTGGTAATGCGAGTCTTTAGGCAAAAACGATAGCTGAACCCATGAACACAGCATGGGGTAAGCTTTGCAAACATGTAATGTTTTCTTGGTAGTAAACCAAACCCACCACAGAGTGAAAAAAATAAGCAACTTTATATGAATCGGTTCTGACGATTTACCTACTTATTAATAAAAAGAATATAATTGCAAGAGTTGTACGAACTAGAGACTTAGAAATTTGTTCAAGGAAATCGATATTTTGACGGTACCTTCCCAATATATTTACAACTGTATCGTTTTTGTGCGTAGTAATATTAGTTCTCTTTTAAAGAACAGCGACATTCACAATAGGAATACAAGAAATAAGGGAAAACTTTTCCAGCCGTCTTACAGGTTGCAGAAAATAAATACTTCATTTATGGGCCTAAGTATACGCTGCTATAACATGATTCCTAGTGAAATATTGGAACTGCCTTTAAACAGATTCAAAACACATATCAAAAAAACCTTAATGTGTAAAGGTTACTACCTGGAAGATAAAAACGCTTGGCAATAGTTCTAATTATATTCTTATAATTTGGTTATCTTTGAAGTGTTATGAATATGTGTGTAATGGTGAATGTGGTAAATCACAGAACAGATTTTTATTTTTTTTTACTTATGTAACCTTAATGACGTTGTGGTTCTTATGTAACCTTAATGATTTTCCTTTGAATAATTGTAATGTAGAGGGAGGGTAAAACTTGCTGAGTTTCTTGCCCGTTCTTCTCAGAACAAGGTCTCCTGGTAGTTTTGCGAACGGATGGCGTAGTCTTGCTCTTTCGTGAATTTTGTAAACGTTGTTGACATTCATAAGCATGCTCTAAGAAGCATCTAAATTGAATAAACGTATTTTGATTTTGATTTTGATTTTGTACGACTTTGATATTCGGACTAAATACGCCATCTTTTTATGTCACTTGCCTTATATTGTATAGTACTTTATGTTCAACACGGTCGGATTGAATTCAGTTGAATATAATAATAGAAAAACGTGCGTGCATACAATTCATTTACTTTTACATGTAATTTTTTATAAATTTTCCGGGGTTTATCTGCCCTTTCACCTGATTTCAGCTTAGCGTTGACTTATGGAACACCGTGTATAAAATTAATTGCACAATCTCATGAAAATTATATATTCAAAATCCTTTGGCTGATACCGACCATTTTCGTTGACATTACAAATTCTGTATGTAAAAGTTACTAAATTATGATCAACTTTTAAGGCATTCTTATTAATATATATCTACGTCTATTAACACATTTCAGCAAACAACAATTGATAAACAAAATAATTTGAATTTCGAATAACGAGTGGAGAAACTTTTCACAATTGTGATGGAATTTATAACTTAATTCGCGTGTTAAAATCAATACGTCAAAAGCTGGAGTAACAATATACAATAATTAGCAGTCAAGCATTGATTGATTCGACAATCTATAATACTATTATCCGAAGGTCTTAACAGATTACCGAGATATTGAATAATTGACTTCCCGCTCTGCACGGAGTGAAATTCGTAGCAATACACATAAGCTATACGCTGAGCTTGCAAAATTGATAAAGGGTCAGTTACTGGTTACTTTTACATACGTCATTAGAAAATACGTAACCTAAAGTTGAATCATTATATTCCGTCATAGTATGGGCTTTAAAGTAACGTAGAAATTATTAGATTATGTATACAAAAATATGCAGTGCAGTGTTGGCCTAGTAGCTTCAGCGTGCGACTGTCATCCCTAAGGTCGTACGTTCGATCCCAGGCTGTGCACCAATGGACTTTATTTCTATGTGTGCAATTAACATTCACTCAAACGTGAAGGAAAACATCGTGAGGAAACCGGCTTTCCATATACCCAAAAAGTCGACGGTGTGTCGAAGCACAGGAGGCTGATCACCCACTTGCCTATTAGATTGAATAATCTGAGGCCCAGACCTAAAACGGTTGTAGCACAACTAATTTTTTTTATACAAAAATATGCAAAGATTATCGGAAACTATATAAAGTGTTTTGACAGCTTTCCATATGATGAAGAATCTTCACTATCTATTCCACATTCAAACAAAATCAGCTTCCTTATAATATACAATATATTATAAGAAAAGGCAAGCAGAGTATAGATTATATAAAATTGTTTAAGTAACCATATAGTTATTCTTATTGCCGGTCTGAATAATGTAACTTAAGAAAAAACAAACTTAAGAAATACAGTGCAGTGCATATTACAATAATAATGTAAACTTATACAAAATATTGAGTTTATTATGTGATTAAAAAGATCAATATGGTTTTGATAAATTAAAATCCGAGTGAAAGTTTCGTGCTTAAGAATCGTTAACATATAATTTCGCTCTTATCTTGATGGTAAAAGTGTAGTTGTTTCTATTTTTAGTAGTAAAACAAAGTATTATTTAAAAATTCAAATAACATACTCTAACGCGTACCAACGTGTTTTTTCAAAATATAGTTCAACTGTTTACAGAAATTAATTATTGTTCAGGAATGTGGGATATTGGTGTCGGTTGTAGCTGTAGTTCATGAACTAAGTCCATTTACTGTAAAATTAATGCACATCGAAAAACATCACACAAATGTGTATTTTATTTTGTTTAATTATATATAATATTTAAAAATCCATGTCACATGTATTTGTTAAGATAAATATTACAATAAATTAGAACCGATTCCTAAAAACACTAGAAAGTATTAAATGACAATATTCAAATTTTTGAAGTTATACTTCTTTAGGCGCGTTATGAAAAATTTATGAGAGTGAAATTTTACGATGCGCGCGCACCGTGACACAAAATTAACAGAATGAAGTTGCCCACGGAAGATGCTACGGCATTGGACCTAATTCAAAAACAACATTCGAATAATAATAGAATTTATGTTACACTTAATGTAAGAGAATAATAATAAATATTTATTTGTTTAATTTTTCGAATGTAAACTGAACTTTATTGACTATAATGACTCCTTTTCCAGTCTTTGATTATTTAATTGTAATTAATTATTTGCATGCAATCAAAAACTATGTTTAATAATGCGAAATAAGTATAACTTCTTATGCGCGTACATAAGTACACGCACCCTTTTTTATTGCTCTTTTATTATCTAAGAGCATTAAATGTATTTATCGATGATTAACTTATTTAAAAACAGGACATGAAGATTATATTAGAATATTTTTGGAAGTCGTGTCCAGTGTCAAAATATAATTTATTTAAGTAGGTAACTTAATGTACACTTTTGAAGGTCTACGGACGGTGGAGTTATGTTTCAAGATATAAACAACACATACAAGATACACTAAAAACACGCTTTTAGACAAACACGTTTGGACTTATTTTGTAAACAAATTTTGCAATTTGTCTCCTGTAATTGAAGTTTATTTTCTCATTAAAATTATTCGTTAAAAGTGGCTAAAATGTTTTAATTTTTGAGATGGTTTTAGTATCTTTAAATAAATACACATTACTTACATTTCAGACAAGAAGTAAAATGATTAATCCAAACTCTTGTTAGAAGCAAAACCTTGAAGCTCAACTGTTTTTGTTTTTTATTAAGAAACTACTTATCTTGTAAAGCTTAAGTTGAGTAATAATTTTAAAATTTAAATTCAAGTTTCGTGTGACACGATCGCAGTTATCACAGTGTTATGTATTAACGAGCTTTTTATAAAACCTTTAAACTTTCTTATGATTGTAACATTATATGATTATTTGTTTAATATTATCCAAGGTCCCATGTATCGTTCGTTGTCATATAATTAAAAAATTAACTTACATTTACATAATAAATTAGGTTTATTCTGAAGATTCTATCATGTAGGTTGTTTGTGATTTACTGTTTAAATATTTTAGGTTAATTGTCACTTTTGTAAAAGAAGCAAGTTACAGCTTTGTGATTAAAAGATTCTTTAATATTTTTTTCTTCAACTTCAACTATATTATCTGTTTTAATATTCCCAAGCCAAAAGCTTTTTATATATGTATATACACAGTTATTGTGAAACAATGCAAAACAGAAATGTTGGCATAGTGGCTCAAGAGATACCCTAAACTCTGAGGTCGTGGGTGCCTATCACGGCGATACACCAATGGAATTTTCTTTCTTTCAAGTAAAATTGTTCCGTACGGTAAAGGCAAATACCGTGAGGAAACTGTCTAAAACCCATGACATGTGTCAGACACTGATCTGAGAAGTCTGATCAATAAATAAAGTGATCAAAGAATAAAATAAAAAATAAAATAAAATATGTTTATTATGGAACATAAGATACATGTATCACTTATTCCACGTCATTAAATTTGAAGGCATCCCTACTCATCGGCAAAGAAGACAGAGGGTGTAGGCCGAGAGAAAAAGCCGGCGTAAAAAACTCTCGGTACTCTTTTAAAACAGCAAATCATCAAACAACACTTATTTAAAACAAATATCGCAAATTGATTAGAAGTAGCCTGTCTAGCACTAGTCCCAGGCCCTTTTATCAACTAGATAATCGTTGACTTTATAGTAAGCCTTTTTACACAGCTTTTCTTTAATACATTTCTTAAATTTATTGAAAGGCAGAGATAAAAGAGCCTCTGGGATTTTATTAAAGAAGAGTATCCCTTTCCCCAAAAAAGAATTACTAACTTTAGATAGTCTAGTACGGGGAAATTGCAGCCTGCGTTTGTTCCGTGTATTAACATTGTGCGTATGTTCTATTCTAGTAAACTTATCACTATTTTTGTATACATACATAATATTTTCATAAATATATTGCGAGGGAAAGGTAAGTATATTAATTTCCTTGAATTTATCTCTAAGAGATTCCCTACATTTTAAATTATAGATTGCACGAATAGCCCTCTTCTGCAGGATGAAAATAGTTTCGACATCGAATGAATGCAGCCAATACCCGTTTACGGTTTTTATTCTGAAACTAGTTGTACGAATATCAGATACCTTATATCAGCTTTTACCAATACCAGAGACTGTATCGGTATCAATTATATAAAAATGAAATAAAAATCTGGCATCTTTGCATTGTCAAAGCAGGAATTGGACGTAAGTGAAGTATATTGATTTTAATAACAATTAATTATAAACTTAATAAATCAAATTGCACTAATTTACTAAATAACTTTATTAGCTCATTTGTCAAATGGTGTTAACGCTGTGATGAAAAAATACAGAAGTATAATAACAAAGATATACCAACCTCTCTTTGTATGCATGATCACGTATAGTCTGAGGTGTTGCATGTCATTGCAGTGACAGCCGAAATTAGTGTTGCTAGCTATTTCACCCGTGATGTGCCTTAGATTCCCCGGAGAGTTGCCTTATTTGATTTGGGATTATGGCAAAATTTAGATTATGGCTCACGGCGTTTCCTATCATATTAGATATCTATTAAATTATTTTGATCTTGCTTTAGTTTGATAATATATAGCGTATATGTTGTTTGTTTTCGGGGATAGCAAGCTGACTTTAAATCACCACAAACGCAAGAAGTAGGTACTTTCCGTATTGAAAAATTAGGATTTTTATGTTCACCTTGTTTTTAACTAGAAAAGGTTCGGAAGAACTTCATACTGTATATTTACACGTTCAAGATTATTTTAATACATTGTACGCTTTTGCGAACAAAAGTGATATTCTATTGTTTCTTTGGGACCTATAAATAAGTGTAGATAGTTTGAAAAAACAACTACGCCACAGGATAAATTATTCTTCTAGTTCTTTCTAAATTCTAAATTCCAAGTCCGTATAAGAAAACTCAAAGTAAAGTCATGTCAAATAAACCTGAAGTCACCAAACAATGGCACGTATTTACTCCACAATAACGTCTTTTGCTACAATTTGGAACAAAATAAATCTTCGAATTTGTGCATCGACGTCGTAAATATTTGAACAAACATTTAACTCACGAAAGTGATAGCCTTACAAAGTTTCCTCGAAAGCGCAATCAATTCGTCTATCCAAACAAAATTACACTGCGACGGAAACGTCTTTAAAAATTCAGTGCATGGTCGAATACGCAAATAAGAAAGACGCACATAGTTCGTTATTTAAACAAGTTATCAACTTAGCAATGCCAATGCTTTGAATTAAATTATTTGATTGAACTCAATTTAAATTAAGCTAATCTTGTTGTGTTGAGCAGTGTTGGCCCAGTGAGGTCGTAGGTTCTTTCTATGTGCGCATTTAACATTTGCTCGGCCTCGAACGGTGAAGGAATACATCGTGAGGAAACCGACATGTCTTAGACCCATAAAGTCGACGGCGTGTGTCAGGCACTGGACGCTGATCACCTACTGCCTTTTAGATTTAAAAATGATCATGAAACAGATTCAGAAATCTGAGGCCAAGACCTAAAGAGGTTGTAGCGCCAGTGATTTATTTATTTATTTTTTTCAATAATTGTTGGATAATCAATTTCTTGGAGAACACTTCTTTGGGAGTTCGATCTACAAACTAAGCATCAAGTATCATGCGAGCATTTACGCCCTAGGCGGGTATCAAATAAACGCGTATGAAACCGTTCAGCTAGAATCTGTTGGATTTGAGCACAGCAGTGCTGAATTACCTTTTTAGTTATGCTGATAACACTTCGACACTTCATTGTATTTCGACAGTAATCTTGTTATTTCTTCTTGGTACTCAATTTTTAGTATAAAAACTGAAATTTTTGTGAATAAATGAAATTACGTTCCAAATAGGAATTATATCAATTCGCATAATCGTGCTCAGACTCAGACTCTAGTGTCTACAGCTGAGGAATACTTTATTACTTCCGTATTACTGTACAAAACCTGTAATTCTTTACTTAGTGAGATCTGTTATACGAGTAGGAATGTTTATGAATAACAACTAAGTTGTCGTAAGTTAAAACAAATGATTTTAAAGCTCTATAAATCTAAAGATAAAAAAAAATATGTTTCTTACCTGAAAACATTTAAATGATTTTATTTATTATATTTGACAGACTATACCTACTGATTGTTTTTAAAGTGTTTTTGGTAGGCATTAATAGATCCTTGGTTTATTATTGCATTTTAAACAAACCGAATATGCTTATGTAAAATTGTGACTTCAATGTATCTTATAAAGCTCCTATTTTCTTTTGATATATAAACCACAAAAGATACACACATTGCAATTAAATGATCCAAGAAAGCACCTAGCTGTTCATACAAGTATTTTATAACACAGAGTATTAAAGGAGACTGCACTAGTCATGTTCCGTATTTGAACAATTCCCACTGAAATACGAGGTCATTGTCGGTGGCACAGACAGCTGGAGGGGCAGGGGAATGGCGCTAGGGGGCAATGGGCGGGGCCAAGCAGAGTGACGAGAACAGAGAAGCTATTACTACTCGTGAGAGTGAAATAGTACGTCTGTCGAGTCCTGTTTAAGTAATTGTATTTCATCTATTCTTTTCTACGTTGAAATATTTTGAAGTTTTATGAATGAAAAAGTTTCAAATTTATGAATGAAGTTTAGATGGAAAGGGCTCCTGAACGGACAGTATTACGTTCATGTCCATTTGGGCAACGTACGGCGTTGACAGGTCGTTTGTTATTGTATGGTGTCATTGTATGTGACCTAACACAATGATGTGCGTTTTCATTGGTATTAATTCTTGAAGTAGATTCTTAGAGGAGTATGTCAAAAGGTATTAAATATTCTATTAATAGAGTTACATATACTCATTCCTTATTGATATAATAATAAGTCATACAGGTAGTATTGCTTTAAGTAAAAGAGTTTTTAAATATTATTTGTGTAATAGAAAAATATTGTATTACAAAATTGAAAATATAACTAATTTATTTCCAGGGTTTGATTCAGGCGAATATCGTTTTCCGGTTCTAAACTATAAGCCACTTTAACAAAAATTGGAAGAACATATGCAGAATTATTCCGGCACCATGCCTCATTGGACAAGGATTTTACAAAACTCGATTTTCTAAAAGAAAAAGTCAGAGGCAAAAGCTAAGTGGAACGAATTTTTAAATTCAATAAAGTTACAAAGCCCTCTTGGTAATGAGGTAAATAGGACGCATCTGTTCGTTGTCTTCATTTTGTTAAGGCAAAGAGGGTTCTCAGTAACTTAAAAATATATATTTGAACTATAAGCAATGAACTCTATAATATCACTCAGATTCAAAGAAATGAAGTATTGGTAGACTGTCAAACACACGAAACTCGGGTCGTTCATAATTTTTAATTCAAAATACTTTTTTTATAAATAATACGACTTAATATTGAATAATCTTAATATATATAAATTACGTGTCACGTTGTTTGTCCGCTATGGGCTCCTAAACTACCGAACCGATATCAATCAAATTTGCACACCGTGTGCAGTTTGGTTAACTTAAAAGATAGGATAGCTTACATCTCAATTTATACCCGCAATATTATTTTATTGCAAAATATTTGTTTATTATTTGATAGTCACAATTCTAACAGATGGCGCTGTGCTGAAAGTACCAAGGTTTCACATAATCTACAATTTAATGGCATTACCACCAATAAAGCATGGTGGTCCCCATGACTAGTGTTCTCCTACCGTTTCCCTTGAATAGTTTACTACAGTGTAATGTAAAACCTTAGCCACAGCAACGCTTGGTCTGCTAGTATATGGTGTACAAATTTGATCTATCCTATATTTAGGCGGGTAGACATTTTAAATTGGTTGAAACAATTATAAATTATTTAATATTTATTATTCCTTATAATTTGCGAACTAGCGACCTGTGGAATGGATTCCCGGTGGGGGTCTTCCCTGAGAGATACGACCTTCAACTATTCAAATTTAGAGTGTACTCCTCTATCAAAGGCCGGCAACGCACCCACTAAAAATGGGTTGCGGTGAGTGGCCTTTTTTGCGTATTATATAAAAAACCGTGATACAATGTAACATTTCACAGTAATTACTATTGAAGTTGCTAAAGCCACATTTTTCCATAAGTTTTACTTCATTTATTTATCCAATTGTTTTATAGAATTTTTTTAACAATACCATTTTGACCAAGTGCTTGTTCTTATATACGTTCTGTGCTCTCGATACAATATACATATTATTTTTCAAGATACAGCAAAATGTTATCGAAACCTTTCAATTGCTCAAGCCAATGAAATAGAAAACTAAAACCGTACGTCGCGTTCGCAAGCGATAATGTTTTATTGTATAGAAAAAAACTCGTATTTGCGGCTGGAAGAAACTTGACTTGTGCAACAAGATGTTGCTATTTTCTTATCTCAATTGTTCCATTTTCACCACATGACCGCAACAGATTGCTGGGAACAATTCCCCCTTACGTACAAGCTAAATCCCGCGTTTTCCTCTGTATAAGGATAACGGTCGTTTTTACCAGTGTATTTTGTTCGCGGTAATGATGAAATCATATGAACACCGCAAGTATGAAGCGTAATTTAACAATTATGCTTCATAGATTTTGCGTATAAATTAAAATAGACGCAAATGGACATCTTTACTTTTTTATTTCTTAGTTTATTTTTCGTACTATTTACTAAATATATTGAGGGACGATATTATTTCTGTCTGCTTTTGAAGGAAATACAATACCGTAACTACGATGTTTGTAAGTGTGAGTGAATGGAATAAATCCGCAATAATGATGAGTCCACACCTTCTAAACCAATATCTCCTTATTTATGAAAAACTATCGGGCACTCGATCAGCCAGATCTATGGCTGTGAAGCTAGGCCCTTCCCTAAAAAGGGATTTTATGTAAATAACAGTTATATTATGTGGTGAAAAGAGATCCAGATTAAATATATCTGTAAGTAAACCTTTGATAATCAGAAATACAAAACAAAGGATGATTAAATTGAAGACTCATTATTTAAATGATATTTAAATTAGGTATGTACAGAGTAGCGGTCGGTCACAAAATTAATAACCAAAAGAACAATAAATGTGTCATACAAATAATTTCATTTTAACTCGTGCAATGTTTAATTAACATAATTTTCCAATGAATGTGAAATAAAATAATTTCGATTCAATTATTGTTTTTACACAAATACATTGAAGCCAGTATGGTCTACGCGGTGGAAAATGAATTTTCTTAATTACCGTACATTAAGCTGTATAAATCTGATTTTATGAAAAATAATTTTGGTGCTACAACCTTTTAGTGGCCTCATACACTTTCTGTTTTACCTTTATAGACATAAGATATAAGGAGCAGAACTGACAGTCGATTTTTTGTTTGTTTATGGCTCTGGCACGGTTCTGCATTAGCCAGCGTCAAGTATAAGATTTTTATAGTTCGTGCTTTTTGCCTTAGAAATTCGACCATGTCCTCCATGTACGGTTTAGGCACTCGCCCGGTACCGCACAACCCTCCCAAAGGCCGAGAACAAATTTAAATTAAACTAAAACTTGCCCTCGAACCGGGAATCGAACCCGGTACCCCTCACCTAGCTGCCACTTAATCAAATCAAATCAATCAAATCAAAATACGTTTATTCAATTTAGATGCTTCTTAGAGCATGCTTATGAATGTCAACAACGTTTACAAAATTCACGAAAGAGCAAGACTACGCCATCCGTTCGCAAAACTACCAGGAGGCCTTGTTTTGAGAAGAACGGGCAAGAAACTCAGCAAGTTTTACCCTCCCTCTACATTACAATTATTCAAAGGAAAATGTCATAAACCACAACGTCATTAAAGTTACATAAGTAAAAAAAATAAAAATCTGTTCTGTGATTTACCACATTCACCATTACACACATATTCATAACACTTCAAAGATAACCAATCAAATTATAAGAATATAATTAGAACTATTGCCAAGCGTTTTTATCTTCCAGGTAGTCATTGACTGTGTAGTAACCTTTACACATTAAGGTTTTTTTGATATGTGTTTTGAATCTGTTTAAAGGCAGTTCCAATATTTCACTAGGAATCATATTGTTATAGCAGCGTATACTTAGGCCCATAAATGAAGTATTTATTTTCTGCAACCTGTAAGACGGCTGGAAAGGTTTTCCCTTATTTCTTGTATTCCTATTGTGAATGTCGCTGTTCTTTAAAATAAGACCGCTAGGCTATGAGGGCCTCATGAGAGCCAACAGTCGATTTTCTAATATAAATTTTTTTATCACAAAAGATAGAAAACCAATGAAATTAAATATCCATTGCCTTCCATACATAACTGGGGTTCAAACGTACGACTTCAGCGTTGAATACAGCCTTTACTGTTGTAATTATAAAAATGTGCAAATATTATTCGATAAATTTTAGTTTTTCTAACACCTTCAATTGCTATCTATGTCATATTACGATTCATACATTGGTGACATGATTTGCTGTAAATATTGCATCTTGCAATAGCGTTTTAGACTTATTTATGAAAACACTTATTAAAGCGATAACACAATTTCTTTCAAGTCTCCGTCGACTGAAATGTAAGAACTTTTTCAGACTCTTAAAAATACTTAAAGTAAATTGAAAATGCGCTGCATTTTCCGTTCAAGACTGCTGATATCGGTGACTTCTTTAAACGTGAATAAACGATTTCCACAACATCTACAAAGTATAAGGTTTTGATTGACAATCCACTTTCTTTGCATCAACATTTTATAATATTAAATTTTATTAGACTAGTTATGTTAAAGAACGCCCAATACCCCATTGGTACTGTGTAACTCTCGGTAGCGATTATGATCCTGGCTACAATATCAAGCTTTGGTACTGCGCCATTTCTAGATTGCGCCATCAGTGTCAGAACAGTGTAAGTTACAGAGTACTACCGCTGGTCTGACATAAATATTCCAACCAAAACTAAAACTAAAAATACTTTAAGTTTTTCCGACCGTATTTCCATTTTTAAGTGAGAGCTAGCGTAAGTTATTTCTAGATACCATGATCAGGCCTTAGCCAATTAGATTAAGAATGTGTGATTTCAATTTATGGATAATACTTGCACTTCGCTAGGGATGATATATATGTGCACGATGCTACGAGTGTATGTGTCTTCTGGCGTCTAAACAAGAGTTTATTAGTACGTTTAGTAATAATGTTTCACTGATTTAATACCGATGAAATAATCAATGGTTTAAGGCAGTAATTTCCTTACAGTTTTATCCGGTAAACAGTATGAGATACGAAGTCGGAGGTCTTGGATTCGATTTCCGATGAACTATGACTACTTGTCAGTAAACAAAATTTAATAAACGTTACGCAGCTAATTTCCGAATTAATTTTATAAAACCGAAAACATAGCTATGGAAATTATTCTCATTCATTCAATGAATAATATGTATTTAGTTTCATAAGCTGCATTGCTAAATTATTCTTCTGACCGTTTATAACACCTAATTTAACAATAAATTGATTAATTTGTGGTTATGTTATTCATGATTTCTGGTGTAATTCTATGAACTAAATATATGTGGTCATGGCATACGGCCTCATAATTTTATGTATTAGTTTTTAATGAATATTATATACGAAAACTTTAGAATTAAAATAAAGTTAATATTAAGATAATTTTTAAACATTAATCATTAAATCAATTAATCATGTATCGGCATATATTATTAATTCATCTTAGATTAACGGACGCGAAAATTCTGCAATACATACCAAGTAATTTCTTATTAAATTGCCCACACTCTGCCAATACTAACGTAGAAACTAAATAGGTCAACTTCTGCCTTTGAGCTATTCAATAAGTAATAAGATTTCTGAATGACCCATATTTTTAGTTGTGACAATCCGACTTTGGCACCCCATAATATTTCTATCTTTTAAGAATATAGGATTAGGGATTTATTGATTATGGATATGATACATATTTTATTAGGTACATGATATGCCCTCATAATTTAGTCTGCTATTATATTATGTATGTGTATACTTTTCCTTAATCTTTATTTACTATATAAATACCCGTATTTACTAGCATAACCTTTCCATGTTCATTAGTGCTTAAAGATCGCATATAAAAATAATTGCATTATGATACTATATACTAATATTAACTTGAATATCGAGCTTAAATACTGCAGTAAAACTTGATGAAAATCCAAAAAATATTGTAAACCCAAGTTTTTCCATAAAGTGTCAACAAAGTTTCCGTGAACATACCTCAAAATTACGATTTTATCAAGAAGGGTAGAACCATAAAACATGGGGAAAGAAAGGGTGATTTTTCTCAATAGTTTCAGAGTACGATATAAAGCCAGGTGCAGAAAGGCTCTACTTCCGCCCTCAAGGTGTAGCTACTAGTCAAAGTTTGTTCGACGTCGCCTCTATCGATTTTAGATTAAGGCGCTTGGGACGCCTATAAAACGTTCTATAATAAATTCACTTATTTAGGCAAGGAAAACATTTTATATCCATTAAATTAAGACTTATAAAAGCTTGCTTTAATGTTATTACAAAACTTTCAGGTGATATACCCTCACTACCATTAAATTGTGGATTCCTCTGCCTACAGCCTTGCAGACCACGAAGAGTAATACAGTAAAAAAAACAATAACAATATTGTATCAATAAATCCTTTTCATGTAATGTTTGTTTAGTTTTAAACTTCTGTTTTGTATTTTTTACTTCTGGTTCTTAACAGTTCATCGAACAGACAGATCCATTTACATTATTATCTTCTCATGTTGAGTGTAATTTTTATTAAAATAAGGTGCTATTATATATAGAAAAAGCAACTCGGATGTGCCAAAATAATAAATAACAGGAATAATATTTATATTTTCTTACACATCAATATGTATACTATGTACTAAGTACTTAATATATTACATTATACATATGCAGTGAGTATCAAGCGAACCTCGTAGCAATCTCATCTTAAAGAGCGAGAATTCTTCTGAGCGAGTACTAATTATTATTTTAATATTGGGCCAGAAAAATAGTTCTAAAATATAAAACCTTTATTTAACTAAACACTATATAATAAGATGAATAATTGAAAACTAATTATAGAACTAAACGAACTCTTGAACTTTGTCAGAATATATTATGACCTCTACCTCCCGTTTTAATATATAAGGCATGTTTATATGTCGTTTGTTAAACGCATATACAAAAATTATGGAACTGAGAAGCGTCTATAGATCGAATTAAGCTTAAAGAATTGCGTCCAGTTCTAACTTCCGGCTCGTAGGACCAACACTCGGATAGCAAGTTAGTAGGTTTTTATTTGAAATAAAGTTAAAATCATGGTATACGTATGTTTTCGCTGGCTTTAGTCTTTAGTGATTGCCGCAATTCCTAATTTCCCCGATTTTTATATTAAACTATTTGTTTTAATTAAAACCGTAACCGGGACAGGGATCTAATTGATTATTTAGTCCATCACATTAATTTAACATCGATTAATTGGAAAGTTATTTTAAAACAACACGCTTTTAATTTCATTATCGTAAAACGATTTCGAAGTCCTTTATGGAAGGTCAAAGCTGTTAAATAAATTCTTTTAAAGAAATTTCGGATCCCCTACGAACACTAAAGAATTCTCTTTCGAAGCACATTTTCAATTACTCGGCATAATAGATTAAAGCAGCATTGTATTTTATGTTAAACTATAGTGTTTGCTCGAGAAAAATATTATTTCTTAAGGCTTTTTGATTGCTTATTGATTAAGGAAACTACTATTTACATTCGTTTTAACTATTTAACTGACGTATTGACATAATTTTTTTCCACTGCAAACATAGAAAATACAGAAATGATAATTTCATACACAGTAGGCGACTCCGTATGCTCCGGCTCGCGTTAAACTTTAATTAAAATATTATTATTACTTTCAATCGAGTGCCACTTCACGCATTTCCTATCATCAGAGATATACATTCTTTAGACCGATAACTTTATAAGGCACGGTTAAAACATCGCTAGCTTCCTCACAACCTTTCATAGACTTTTTGCATACTTATAAGCATACGATTGGAATATTATACCTCATGATCTAATATCAAATCAAACCAATGATGAGACAGAAAATAATATGTATCTATAAAACAATATATAGCAATATTTTAATACATGAAAGTCTTTTGTTTTATAACTTCATAAATTATGTTTAACCCGCTGTAAACGGTCCGCTTTTGTTCAAAAAAAAATTCCATATTCACGAAGTGCCGACATTCCAAATAGGTATTCATTTTTAATTCACATCAGTTGGCTTCATGTACAACAATTCAGCTCGCCTGTGAAGTACGCGGCCCTTGTGCATATTTGATAGAGCGCAGAGCATAGTGCATCCAATTAATTGAATCGCCGAAATATTATAAAAGGACTATAAAACTCCTATACAACAATACCCATAGAACAATATGCACTTGAATTTTGATATAACATAGTTTTTTTAGATTCAAAGCATAGCACAATGCATCAATATTGAGAGGTATATCTTCCGTGGCTTTCAATTAAATTATTGTT
This sequence comes from Pieris macdunnoughi, assembly GCA_905332375.1. NCBI lineage: Eukaryota > Metazoa > Arthropoda > Insecta > Lepidoptera > Pieridae > Pieris > Pieris macdunnoughi. The sequence goes on along the minus strand of CAJOBZ010000032.1, from coordinate 573,063 downwards.
TTAAATATTTGGTTCGAAGTTTTACTGATATCATCTCCGTATTCAAATATTGAATTTAGTTGCAAACTCATCTCAAATAGCTCAGCAATTGGACGACTACGCGTTTTCAGCCAATAATATCGGATGTAATTTAACTCGAAATCCATTTTAGTTAATTCACAAAATTATGATAAGCGCCCTCTATGTGACGATAAAGATTTTACATTAATTTAAACCCTCTTTAGGATATTGTATTTTCTAACTTTTATAATACGTTTTCTATCAAATCAAAATTTAATGCACGTTTTATTATTTAAATTATTTTATTTACTATACACTTTTACACAAGGCTTCATTACTTACACTGCCATCTTTTTCTATTAAGCATTAGCATTACTACATTATTTTTCTTTTTTTGCGACTGAGGCGCACTACTAGCTAGTACTGTACTACTAGTAGTGCTGTGGTCTCTGGCAGAATGACCAGCGCTGTGGAGCAGTTTGCTCCTCAGCATAATGCTGAGCCAGGGCCAATTACAACCACAGCACACACGAATTACACACTTAAAACGATCCTTGCTTTTTAAAGGAAAAAATAAATTGTTATCTCACTGAATCTGTTTCATGATTATTTTTTTAAATCTAATGCAAGTAGATGATCAGCCTCCAGTGCCTGACACACGTCGTCGACTTTTTGGGTCTAAGACATGTCGGTTTCCTTTACCGTTCGAGCAAATGTTAAATGCGCACATAGAAAGAAAGTCCATTGGTGCACAGCCGGGGATCGAACCTACGACCTCAGGTATGAGAGTCGCAGGCTGAAGCCACTAGGCCAACACTGTTCTACATTACATATTAATCGTTATTTCTATATATGATTCTGGTGTAAATAGAAGGCATTTTTTTCTTACATTAATTAAGAGCTCAGCTCAGAAGCAGCACAATAAGTACCATTATAGATAAAAAACATTTCTTATGAATTTTGTTAATCTAGAAACAACAAAAGCCGTCCTTATCACTCCCCACTAAGGGTTTACAAAAGACAAAGTTACGAAGGCTATATTTATTAAATCCCTCACGTTATTGGATAATGTAATGACAAAGTAAAACACAAATTAGCAAGTTCAAAGGGTTGAACGCTAACACGGCACTATGTTAATTAGCATATACGTACTATATGTAATTATAACGTGTCACCTTCTAATGGCCTTTAATGAACTATGCAAATCTTTATAAGTAAGAACGCGCATACCTTTCAATTGGCTACACAAAATTGAATAATATTAGGGGTTAGGGTTAGGGTAGAAGGACTCCTTTCTCCGCAATTAGACTCGTGGTTGGTCCGTTGTGCGTACGAGTCCTGGCTAATTTAGCCAGCCAAGCTCCTTCCAGAAGCACAGAAGTCTCCTGGGCACTTCACAGGCTTCCCGGAGCGACCTCACCGTTCCGAGGATTTTTTCACGTTGATTAGCCACAGCCTCGCATTCCAGGACTACGTGGGTGACTGTTTGAATAATATTATTATGTACGTTATTGTCAGAGCAAGGTTTAAAAAAAACTGTTAAAGGAGTTGTCCGGATTAACACCTGCAGCTGAGTTTCATCATCGGACTTCGAGGCAGTCGGAGGTCGTTCCACAACTGAGCGTTTTTAAGGCAGTTTTTGCCGCGCACCACCACTATGTGGAACCAGCTACCCACTGAAGCTTTTCCGAACCAATTCGACTTAGGGTTCTTCAAGAAAAGAGCGTACGAATTCTTAAAAGGCCAGCAACGCACTCGCGAGCCCTCTGGCATTGAGAGTGCCCATGGGTGGCGGTATCACTTAACATCAGGTGACCTGCCTGTTTGCTTAATAAAACTTTTTTATATCTCATAATCTGAAAGTGAATGAGTTATTACGGAAGACTGGAGATTCCAATTATAAAGACACGCTACATATCACTATAAGATCGAATTAACGCGGTTAATTGAAGGGGATAGCTAGCAAATTATATCTTAGTACCAATAAAAATCAATTAGGGGATTTCATCCTTGTGTACAAACCAATTTCTTTAGCTGGGAGTCAAAGTACTCACCCTTACTTCTAATTGCTAGCTAGACACTGTTACGAATGGTAGATTTCACGTCACGTACCACTCCTAAATCGCATTTACCTCGTGCGATTTGTACATATAGAAACCGAATCTAACCTGTGGAAACTGTGTCTACAAATATTGTAGTAACATAAAAGTATTTTCAGGAAGTTGACGTTATAATAACGCCCCGTTTTATTTAAATAAAGCCTTGAGGTAATACGGTACACATTAAGGTTAAGGTAAGGCTGGAAGCTGAAGGGCTTAATAAAGCGTGCTCAGTTCAGTTCGATGGTTTCATAACAAGCTCAATATAAACACTTGGCACTTACTTAAGTATGGAAATGGATTTTTGAATAATTAAAATTCTGCCGGCGTCTAATACGATGCTAAGCATGAATAACCTTCAAATAAATAGAAATATACAGCTTATAAACTCGTTGATTTTACAATTTCTTGTTAATTTTTTATTTAACATCAAGGTTTTGAAAAATATTATTAAAATACGTTTCAAATATATACCAATGGCGCTACAACCTTTTAGGTCTGGGCCTCAGATTTCTGTATTTGTTCTGTGATCATTTCTAAAAGGCAAGTAGGTAGGGGATCAACCTTCTGTGACTGACAGACACCCTCGACTGTATCGGAAAAGGCATGCCCAGTTTTCATACGATGTTTTGTTTCACCGTACAAGCGAGTGTTAAATGCGCATATAGAGAAAATCCATTGGTGAAAGGAGACCAAACCTATGACCCTAGGTATGAGAGACTAACGTTGAAACGACTAGGCCAACATTGCAATGGGGGTAGAGCCCTTATTTATGCTGCTGATCTTTTCTCTTCCACCTCTCTTTTCTCTACCTAAAGCTATTTTTTCCAAAATTTTACAATACCTATATATCACACATTTAAGTTTGTAAGAATTCATGTTGAAGATTATACGATTATTTTTGTGTATTCCTGAGCCTGTAAGCTTTTATTAAAATCCCAGTAGGCAAAGCTTTTTAAATAAATGAAAATCTTTACCGACCGAGCACTGTGAATTGGATTTTTGAAAAAAAATTTTTTGTGATAAATGGAAAGATCATATATAAGTTTTATGACAAAACTATTTTTGTTTTATTTTTTTTCGCAATAATTCAAAAGTTATTTCAAAATAAAAATTAATATTTGAATCCAGTACCGAAAACACGTCGAACAAACCCGAGCGCGTGTGACGTCATAATGTTAGTTTTCACTCATTGCAGTTGATAGAAAAATAATAAATACAGTGTTTTGATCTTTTTAATTTTGTTAATTAATATTAATATTTAATATATTAAATATAATATATATATATATATTATATATATATATATATATATATATATATATATATATATATATAAAATAGCTATATTCTTGCTTTATAAGACATTTGAATGATATGCTAAGTCATAATTATTTGTTGTAGTTAAAAGCTTCGAACTTTATTGACTTTTCACACGACGCAGCTTTTCACCGTTAACTAGGTCACACAGGACATATTAACTTAAATTACTTGATTACATTATTTCACTATAGTTCACAATAGTTGAATGTGTATAATAAATTGTTCTGGATTAAATGGTATTTATTTTATGGTTATATTATTATTGAAATTATTGCATTGAAATTTTTAAATAAAATTTTTGAAGAGATTCACTAAGGTAAATTGCTAAGTAATGTCAAATATAAAACAAACTTAATTTATTTTATGTAATATATGGTATGTTATGTAATATTAATTATATATTGTTTTTGGTTGTTATTTTATATAAACTTAACTCAATATTATTAATCTCTTTAAAAAAATACTTGACGCGTGACCTTCATTCAACCTTACATTCGGATTCTTGGATATAAATACTCATTTGTCTCTTTCTGGCACATTATATTAATGCTATAATAGAAAGAGACATTAGCGTAAACGGTATAAAATTATTAATTTAAGAGGAAGGATTGTTTAATAAATTTTAATAGGTTTTAATTTTCCAGGCCCTGTATAAACTAATGACAAAACTAAAAAAGCAAAATTAGGCCATATCTTGGAAAGAATAATGGAATTTTCTATTTCGTTAGGGTGGATTCTGTATAGTAACGTCCGCTCGGATTGCTGCCAGCTGTGTACAACATAGATGTAAAACTTTGGATGAGACACAAAGTATTGGTACTTGCATGTCATTTGACACAAAGATTCTAAAAGGCTCAAATAAATTCGGGACATACAGCGTTATATAAATATGAACTGAATTTTATTGAAAAAACAACAATTTCAAGTGTTCCAGGAAGTGCTACCACAACTATCAAATATGAGAATAAAAATCAACGTCATTTTAATTAAACTGTTTTTCATATGCATTTCAGCTAACAGATTTTTATTATACTAGTTATTTTTAAAGAGATTCAAAAATGTTATATAGTTTGTTCTTAAAATAATTTAATTTATATCACGAAAATCCTAAATACCCCAAAGTTACATATAGCATCTCGCGATTATTGTGTGCGCGCAGATCGCGCGCCGCGCGCACGCCTTGTGCGAGCGTTGCATGAGTTGCGCTAAAGTGGCACATCAAACCATTGCCGTGACTGTACGCGCGCACCTCGCAAACGGCTCGCGAGCTGCACATTCGCCAGATGTGGACGCACTCTTAAGTGATACCGCCGCCCATGGACACTCACATGTTCCGTTTACTGGCGTGGGCGGAAGGTAGACGCGAGCCGCTAGCGCGCCGCCCGCGCGCTGATCGCATACGGCGCTTAGATTGCGCGCGAACTGCGCGCGGGCGGCGCAGGAGCGGCGCACGAACAAAAACAGCTCGCAAACGGCTCGGGAGCTGCACATTCGCGGCGCATTCGCCAGATGTGTACGCACCCTAACATCAGGTGAGCCGTTTGCCTCATATTACATAAAAAGGAAAACCTAAACCTTCATGAATCACAGTATCTATTGCTGAAAAACCTATAAAATCCGTTGCGAGTTTTAGATATAGTAGATATAATTTTTATTTATTTTTATTTTATTTTAAAAGGCACACTAACGAAACACATACAAACACTTACAGAGAACACATAACATAGAAAACAAGATACATGCATGTGCATCAATAACAAGTGTGCACAACATTTATAGGGAAACATTACAATGATGAAGAGAAAATAACTTCAACATTAAAAGTAAAAAACAAACTAGATTAAAAAAAAATACAAACATGCAATTTACAAATACATATAAAAAAAACAATAATTTTCAACTTTGCAATTATCACTATTGGTCACTAGGGTGGGCCAAAAAAATAAATCTAGTTATTCGTACAGGCACAGCGTCAAAAAGGTGCTAAATGGCGTAAATTATTGATACGTAAAGTTGAAATATAATTATTTTAAATTTTATTGCCTCCGGATTGAGTTAGAATTTATTAAAAATTGTAATTTTTGAGCCCATGTTGCGATTTTTTTCTTCACTTTATTTAAATCTTTATTCGCGCTTATTTGTTTTTAAAACGAATAGTGCATCTTTTGTTTTGTTTAGTTCGAGGACAAAAGTGTAAAGAGGGGTTGGTACCAGTGTGGTGTGGTGTTAGATTTGACGAGAAACGCACGACTTATAGCAAAGACAATCTATGTCTGCACGCATTACGTAATTGAGTGCAGTCACTTTTTAACGACTTATTAAGAATGAAACGTACGAAAAGATGTTGGAATTATCCGTTATTTGGTAGTCTATATGATTTGAAAGACAACATAATATTGCCCACATATGAATATGTGATGAATTTGTATGGGTGAAACCGACACAAGCTAAAATTCGGGAGATAAAGAAATTGAGGGTAGTGTGATTGCAAAACTAATAGAAATATGGGCGAAATGTTCTTTTCCTACAGTTGAACCTAAAAAATGAAGGAAATGCTGGAATCATATCATTTAAACTGCAAAAATTTGCTAAAATCTCTCCCAAAAAACCTAGATTTAAGATCGAAGATTTTCGTCATGGAATGACGTCTCGACTTGCAAGTGTCGAGATTTGCCCCTTTTTGGGGTAAAAAGTACCTGCAAGAAAACACAGCTTCATAGTAGATCGATGATCCGCGAGAAAAATGGTAATTCAAGAGATGTCGACACAACAAAACAGATGACAAAATTAGTTATTTCAACATATTGACGGCAGTACGTCTGAGCCCAAAACATTTTCAGAGGAATTAGTAAGCAGCTTAAAATCTGTGAGAGGGTTCCATAACTCAGTTTACTCCTATTCCTACGAACCTACTGGAGCTTTCTGTTAGTACAGACCAGAACTACTTGTACAGAATAGTCGAAGCAGTTTCAACAGGCACATTTCCTAGCAATTTATCGAACAAATCACCAGGCATAATGTCTCATGCCCCATGGTTAACCAACGAGACAATAAGATTTTGCGTCTGTATGCTAAAGTAGAGACTCCTTCTGAAAATCTCTTTAAACGAATGTGATGAATGAAACACTCTTGCAACGTAAGCTGTTAAGCTTTACGCGCCGATATGTTTTTCCATAAAAACTCTTTCAAGCTGTAATGATGGATCGAGGCCTATCTATAAACTTATTGAGTAAACGCAATATGCACCAACAGCATTGAAGGCTGTTATTGACACACCCAGAAAATTCTTGAATTAGCTGCACGTCGAATTTTGAAAGTTCAGCTCATGTTAGATCAGCAATATTAAAACCACTGTGTCGTTTTCACTTAACAAAGATAAAATTTGACGCAATAGCATACTACGACCTTTTGAATTGGCAGAAAAGTTTTACTGAACCACCGCTATTAAAATCTGTTACCGAAAAAAAAATCTATTATTTATTGAGCAGAAAGGAGCAGGAGAACCGGCTTTACTACGTCTATCTTGTCACACTCAAGCAGTAGAAAGAGCCGTTAAAGCCGTGACAGAAGTTTCAGCCACTTTATGCGATAAAAGATCAAGAGAGGGATTCATAGACGCCCAGCTAGATTGAAGGAAAGCGATGCGAAAATTCGACAGCAAGAAGGATTTTAACGGCACCTAAACATTTCAATTAAATAATAATTTAGCTAATGAGAATTGTTATTACTCTATTTTAATATTCTTCTATTAATAAACAAAAGATTCTTATGATTTTCGGTCTTTATATTAAAAACAAAAGATCTTTGCTTGTCAATATGCAATGGCCCTTTTTTACTTTATTTCTTTAATTTTCACATGACTCCGGAGGCAGAAGATTAATTCCGAATGCTATCAAACTCCGTATTCTATTTACAGTCACCATTTAGCACCTTTTAGTCACTGTGCTACTTTAAAAACCAAACTTTTTTTTTTCTTCATACATATTTGACCCACCCTATTGGTCACGGATCAACATTGGCTGCAGCATCTTACGCCTGAAGACATGGAGACTGTCACTAAATGGATCTGCTTGGCATGTACTCAGAGCGTCGTTTAATGTCGATAGAGATCTGTGTAGAGGAGCATTACAACCGACGTTGGTCCTCACTGCCCGAACGTAAAAAAGGATTGAAGTTTTTCTTGTGTTCCTCTTTAAGAGGAAGTTAACTTGACTTAAAACATTAGGTAAATCTACCAGGTTATTTAAAATTTTGTAAACAAATATAATGTCGATAAGGCGGCGTCTATCGCGGAGTGATTGCAAGTGAAAGAAAGCTAGTCTTTTTTCATACTCGCATTTATAGCTGATGTTATTATTTAATCGGCATAGATGTTTGGAGAAATGGCGGTTAATTCGTTCGATTCTGTCAACATGGACAGAATATTGAGGGTTCCAAACAACACTACCATATTCCAAAATGCTACGGACCAGAGAATTGTAAAGTATGATTTTAGGCTTCACATTCTTAAAACACTTAGTCGACCGCCTTATGAAACCTAACATTCTAGAAGCTTTATTGACTATTGCATTGTAATGGTATGAACGATAAATTACTATCTAGTATGACTCCTAAATCCCTAATTTCATTGACCTGCAGTAGTAGTACTCCGTCGATAGTGTATTTAGAGGGGACTGGTAGTTTATTTTAGAGAAAGTAATTTGCGAACATTTTTTGGCATTTAGAACCATTTTGTTATGATCGCACCACCTCTGTATACCCACTACGTCACTTTGCAATAACTCCACATCTTGAGCGCTATTAATTACTTTAAAAATTTTCATATCATCCGCATACAAAGAAAAATTACTATATTTAACAAACGAACCAATAATATTTACAAAAAGAGTAAATAGGACAGGACCAAGATGAGAACCTTGTGGAACACCTGATGTGGAAATGTACGATTGCGATTCTATACCACCAACTGCTACAAACTGAGTTCTATCTGTCAAATATGACGCAAACCATTTTAATAACTCCCCTCCAATACCATATAAGTAATCCAACTTTTTCAATAAAAAGTCTTAATTTTGTTTTCAATTTCTTTTTCAGTAAATTAGAGAGACATTACATATTGTGGGATATTGAGATTCACTTATTATACTAATATCATTGCTACTGAAAACTGATTTAAAGTACTCCGCAAATAAATTAGCTATTTCGCTAATTTGTGTGGCTTTTTTATAATTAGATATATAAGATATCTATTAAGATATAACATAAGACCTAAAGGTAAGGTACACTGCCACAGGGGACCAAACTTTTTAAATTTGTTTTAATTTTCTATTTATTATTAATATTACTATGTATAAATATAGTAAGTACTGTATATTTAAATAAATAACATATTTCCTTTTAGTTCTAATACATTCTATCATGTATAAAATCTCGCGTCAATTCCATTTATTCACTATCTTTTGGCTGTCCTAAATCAAAGAGCTGTGAAGTCCCCCATGCTTCCATATTTTCGCACCCCAACACAGTCGTATAATAGCTATTGACAAAATTTATAGAAGCTTTATGCCGCATTTCTTTTGGAATTAGCTAAATACGAATAAATGTTATTGTGCACATTTTACTATTTTTCTTACATTTGCCTACAATGCTAGGATATTAAAAGAAATAATTCATGTAGTAGTAACACAATAGGACAATTTTTAACATTTAAAACAGTTGTAAAACTATTGATTTATATTGTTTATGGTATAGAAATAGTTTATAAGCTATTTGATAAGTTTGCAAGGTTAATCGGGTCAATCTTGATGACCATTAAGCATCATCATCATCATTAGCTTAATAAAGTATAACATATTATTATATAAAAATAATATTTGTTTATTTAGGTAATAATGTAATTTATAAATACAATTCCAAATCCATAGCGTAGAACTGATGAGGAGAACGTACAAGACACACTTCGCTACTGTTTTTATTTGCCAATCTTTTGTTTTTACTGCATAAGTAATTATAAATAGCTTCAATCTCTCCACTCTCCCCAAGATGTAACTAACCACAAAGCACTTTAATTCTCTAAAAGGTCGGTCGTCCACGTATGTTCCCATTCAAAGATGGCGTGAGCAATCACAAAAGAGCGGAAACGAGCAGCGCAGAAACACAGCCGTTAATAAACGTCCTTCCTCGATGTCGTACGCCATCGAGTTTTCAAAGAGACATTTTTGTTTCATTTAAAAATCAAGTTTCATTTCACAAGCTGCATCTCTTTGACATCTATTCACGAACACGGTTCATTCAACGTTAGCGCACGCATGTAAAGAATTGTAAAGTATATGAAATCTTTAGTCAAATTTATTTCACTGAAGCATTGGGTTATGCAGATGTATTAAATGCTTAACATACTTCTATTGGAAATACAAATTTAAGTGAATTTCCATATGGACTTTTGATTTGAAGTATGACTTCTGCATTTAAAATTGAATAACGTATACGAGATATCTTGCTTCATTCAATGTTTCTTATGCAAACATTTTCTTTTAGTTTTAGTAATTTTAATTGTTTTGTTTAATATTTGTATTATCTCTTCGTGTCATGTATGCCTATAAGCTTGTCACATTAAAAATGTTATATTGTGGTTGTTTTACTAATGTGTGTGTGCCGAGCGTTGGCAAGCTTTTATCAATAAAATAAAACACAAGCGTGGTTTATTATCATTATATATATATTTTTTTTTAAAGATAATTCACACCAATTGACCTAGTCCCATGCTAAGCTGGTGAAGCTTGTGTTATGGGTACTAGGCAACGGATATACATACATATTATAGATAGATAGACATATAAATACATATTTAAACACCCAAGACCCAAGCTCATCACATCGATGTTCGTCTCAGCCGGGGATCGAACCCATGGACCCATGGTTTCGCAGTCAGGGGTACTAACCACTAGACCAATGAGTCGTCTAAATATCGTTTCATATTATCTAAAGAGGTATGTTTTATACTATCACGTATAAAAGACGTTTTGTACACAAATTGAGAATCTTTTTAAGCTCTTTGCAACAAAAGAATTCAATTTACTCGGATAACATGAAAAATAGCTCGAGTGATATATTTCACAGGCAGACGCCCGTTTTACTGGTCCAGGGCAATCTTGGGACATTCAAATTGATGGTAAGGGTACGTTTCACCATTAGGGGGGCCTTATTAATTCCCCTTTCGACAGGCCGACCGAGGAGGTCATAAATTCACCTCAACCAAAGGGATGACCAATTTCAGAACATTTACGAGCCACAAATTACGCGACCACTGAAATATACTCGGGACGAGTGCCGGGTGAGACGAGAAAAAGCCCAAATGTTAATTTAATGTTGAAAGCTACAGAGCTTTAGTATTCAAGATAGGAGAAATATCGGCCACCCGCGAGGTCCTAATTTTATGCAGAGTAAATGAGCTGTGAGCAAGCCCTCCCGAATCGATACTAATTTAGGCAAAGCTACAATTATGAGTAACGTACAATATAGTCAGGGGATGTTAAAATAAATAAAAAACTATATTTATGGCAAATTGTTTGTGACAAAATTCATATATCGCTAGTCCCCACACTAGGGAGTCCCTGTGTTATGGGTAATTAGATAACAATTAGTCAGTGGTACATGGGTACATATGTTTAAAACAGTTTTTTGAGAAAAAATTATATCGGTGAATTAGTGGCACGACATTCAATCGTGTCGTCGTTTTGAATTCCTTCTGTGCATCTATGGCATTGTGTATGTAGTGAGGAAATTAATCTAATAATATTTAAAAATTAATAATAAAGTTTTTAATAGTTTGGTCCCTGTAGCAGTTTTACCGTTAAAGGTGGCAGTATTTCCTCGCTGTTTTGCGATACTTATTCGTTGTGGGGTCAGCAGTACTAGGGTATATACCTATATCTACCTGGCGCCAACTTAAATCTTTAATTAACGCATGTACACTTGAACCCCACGGCACAAGAGTTTCTACTCAAAAGGGGTTAAGTATCTTAATTAATTATTAGTAAAGTTAGTTAGACTTACTTTCCTATTAGTTAATGTTCAAAGACGCCTCAGTGAAGAGAAAATTTTAAAAAAATAAGTTCATATTAGGTAACAATCCATTGTTCATTTCTTTTTTTTAATATTATTTAAAATGTGTGACCAACGGAGGAAAATGGAATAGTCCGGAGGAGCCATTTACTCGTGAAGAGGTCCTTTCAACTAAGGATTGAATAGAAATATTTTTTTAGCCTAGTCAAATTTTAATTAAATTTATAATTAAGAAATAGCCATCGACTGGGGTAACTTGAGTGCATGGGCCAAGATCGGGCGGTGAAGGAGGCCAGTGGTCGGAGTCCAGTAGGTTGGTCTAGGTACCGCTGGGTCAGAGTGGAGGATCTGCTGCGACAATGGCAGGAGGAGAAATGGCACAGAACAGGAAGATTGTCATTTGGGAGACCAAGACACTTGTTGGGTCACGGAGCCAGCGGGGTTAGTTAGTTATTTAAGACGTTTAAATAACTTTTATTCACTAAACAACATTACCTATACTTGACCGTAAAAATAACAAAACATTCAGCAACTTTGTGTTTTGATGTTTGTTTTATTTGTGCGATATACAGTTTGGTAACGTCGAAGCTAACTGTTTTATCACTTTATTGCATGAGATGGCATAAACTTGCGAAAGCTTTGGCAATAAAACGCTACTATTGGGCCATTGTATGTTGAATAAGGTCGAACCTAAAGTATTCACAGATGCGAAGAAAATAAAAAGTCATTGGCATAGTTCTACCAAACGAGAGTCTATAACAAGGAACTTCCTTTGGAATATCAAGACGAATAAATTCCTCAAAGTTTTATAGTATGACACAATATTATTTTACATAGAAATCACAATTTTCTTTACTGAATTGATCATTTATTATCTTATCTCGATTAATCTTATTCAGTATATTAATTGTGAAAATCTCTGATGTGGCAAAAGCCATATCAAACATAAGTAATTATCTATTGTTAGGACATAAAATGGTATAAGTCTTCCATTCATTCATTACATCATTTGGTCAAATGATGCCAAACCAAAACAAGTATTGAAATTTTGTCTTTTATTAATTCTTAAACTTTATTTGTATGTATGTTGTATAGGTTAGTAGGCTCAGCGTGCGATTCTCATCCCTGTTATTGTAGGTTCTATGTGCTGTGCGAGATGTGTTGGCCAAGTGGCTTCAGCGTGCGACCCTCATCCCTGAGGTCGTAGGTTCGATCCCCGGCTGTGCACCAATGGATTTTCTTTTTATGTGCGCATTTAACATTCGCTCGAACGGTGAAGGAAAACATCGTGAGGAAACCGGCTTGCTTTAGACCCAAAAAGTCGACGGCGTGCGTCAGGCACAGAAGCCTGATCACCTACTTGCCTATTAGATTAACAAATGATCATGAAACAGATACAGAAATCTGAGGCCCAGACCTAAAAAGGTTGTAGCGCCATTGATTTATTTTTTATTTTTTATGTGCTGTGCGCCAATGAACTTCTATCTATGACGGTACGGTACGGTGAAGGAAAACATCGTGAGGAAACCGGCATGCCTTAGACCCAAGCGTGTGTCACAGAAAGCTGACCTACTTGCTTAATGATCACGAAGCAAATACTGTCTGATTAGAGAAATCTGAGGCCCAGACCTAAAAAAAGTTTTTGTCAAAATTGCTATGTTGTATAAATGTATCAATTGAATTCCAATTTGCAATGGAACCGTTTGGTATTTCATATATGTAGTATAAGTAACAAGTATAAAAAATGCTTTCATGTATTAATTGCTTGCGCAGTGTAATGCTTCATTTAATGGCAATCTTTCGCTCACTTAATCTGGGTTATAATGGCTTCAGTATTCACAATCGAACAAACATCGTATATGGAGTGCTAATTGGAACATTAAAATTAATTATTATGACCCATCAAGCGATTTTTCATCATCCAATTTGTTAATGTTATCTTGATAGTTATTTCTAGTGATACTAGTTGTAGTTTTTGTTACATAATTTTATTTTCAGTGCTTGTGCCTGGAAGAGATTGCTTGAAAGCGATTGCGCCCGTTTCCCTCCTAATTGTTTCATTAGTGAAGTGTGAAATAAAAAAATAGATAGTATTGTAAAAATAATTACGTAAAACAGTACCACTATTGTTTTTACAAATCATTTCCAACCGATCTACTACTTAACACTGGCTATAATCATATTGTATTACACTTTGACGTTTGGACTAATTTCTCTACCCTAAGATACTTAACATGCGAAAGCGGTAGCATTTACCCTACCCAACAAGAAACGGTCCTTATTTGAACAAGATTGTTGACTCGGTTGAACTAATACTCTAGTTGAGAACCCATGCGTAGGCATATTAAACAGAGAAAACAAACACAGAATTACTCATAATAACTTAGAAACTAATATCATTCAAATTCAAAATCATTAATTTAGGTAACACAATGTAGGTACACATACATATTAAATGCTTTCAATTTTACATTAACTGCAAGTTCTCAAATCAAGGGCGAGAAGAACTGGCAATAAACTCTCCGCCACTCTTTTTAATCATCAAGTGTTTTGTTTTACAAAATGTTTGTAAGGTGCTGCAACCATTACACCATGTTCCACATGACATCTTTATATTATAATGAATAGTTAATTAATCATAAAAAAAAAACAAAAATGTGTTCTCTATCAGCAGTAGACATGGTGAAATAGGAGCACGCGCTTACATTCTCGTGGGAAGAACACGCACATTGTACATTATACATCTGCGTATCAACCTGCTGATAGACTGTTATTTTAAATGATGCTATGTTGCATGTGTTTATTTGAATTTGTTAAAGAGTTTTGTGTTTTGTTATATATAATAACTGATAAAAATATCAGAAAGCGATATAGAATACATATGTTTACTATTGAACCAGATCCATTAATGTATCTGAAACTTAATTTTAAAATAACTTTGTTCATATAGGTAACCAAGTACACTTATGACCGTCAACAGAAAAGATTTCACATTGATTCTTAATTACATTTACTACCAGTTTGCGTAAAGGGCGTAGAGCGGGCAAGAAGAACTGGCAAGAAACTCTCCGCCACTCTTTTTAATTGCCAAGTTTTGAGTCATACACATTGTTTAAACTGTAGCAAATTAATCCCAAGGATCAGGATCATTTAAATAATCGTCCATCGTCATTAATGCAAAATATACGTTTAACGAAATGCTTTTGGTGGAGTACAAAATTAAATTATTAAATTTATTTTTATTTAACAAATATTATGCTCAAACCTTTCTTTTTAGGTCACTTGGATAAATATACTTTACATTCTAAGTACTTCAACGGGCAGTTAATTAATTTTACAAATATGGTAGAAATTCTCATTAAGCGAGACCCACGTAATATCATCTGCATATCCATGTCCAAAAATTTAATTTAATTATATTCCTGTCCTTTTTAAATGCTCTTGGTGTTGCGTGAAGGTTTTATATTCTTTATTTTGTTTTTTTTTTATTGGCAACCGATAACCCAATTTCGACAATTATAGAAAAGGAGTTTAGCTAATAGACTTGTATCCAGAACAATAATTAAAAAAAACTAAGCGATAGTGGAATGATTTAGTTGGTACTAATTTCAGTGCAGTTTGTTCTTATATCTTTAATCTATCAGTTGTAGAATTATTCAACGAGTTAATTGTCATTATGTTAATATTTATAATATTATTTTGAATTTAATATAATAAGACTTGATAACATCTATGCTCAGCCTTTTTTTGCACGTGTTTACCGGGTTGACGGGGTATATATTTATGTAGCAATAGCATAAAATCAGTTTTTAATTGCAAATATACTAAACAAGTTATCTCCAAATCGCTATTTCAAGGAGACAGGGATTATTCTATTAAGCTATTATAAATTCATTAAATTTACTAAATCAGATTTACTTTAATTGTAACGAATTGTCAGGTTGTTAACAGATAAATAAAAGAACTTTGGCAGCCGTCATCTAATCAAACTTCTGACCACGACTTCAAAACAATCAAGACGTTCAGAGATACAAATTGGATTAGAAGGATTATGATGGTAGTTCCATTTCGCTAATAGTTTCCGAATAGTATTAGTGATAATATCTTTATGCAATTTTATATATAACATGCCATCTTTCTTTAACGCGAAATTTACTACATCATTTACGTTCGAGCTGAACTGCTGTTGTGAACAGTAACAGATTGCGTTTATATTCGTTAAAGAAGTTTTATTTAAATGTGTTGTACACTATAATAATATGCGCAAGTATGCGTATATATATATATATATATATATGAGTATATTTTATATTAAAAATAAATCAGTGGCGCTACAACCTTTTTTAGGTCTGGGCCTCAGATTTCTCTATCTGTTTCATGACCATTTGTCAATCTAATAGGCAAGTAGGTGATCAGCTTCCTGTGCCTGACCAAAAGGGCTGGACCCCTCTCGTCGGCGTCTCGGAGCGCGCAGAGGACTCGTCCGCAGGTCTGCCTCGCTGGGCTTCCCTCGGGTAACCGAGGGTCTCACCCGGTGTGGTACGACCGCGCCCGCGCGCGCCCGTTGCCGCCACGGGGGGGGCGCCACCAGCCCCACCGACATGAGACAAAAGAGGCGCTGCGAGAGCGAAGACGCTCCGCAGCGCAACCGAGGCTCAGGGCCGCTCTAGGCCCGCCCCAACGACCGCCCCGCCGTTGAGCGGGGCGCGAACAACGCAACCCCCCGCAAGCCCAAGGGCGTAACGGGGTTCCCAGCGCCACCCTAGGGTGATTGCGCGGAAGACAGCAGAACCTATCCTGTGCCTGACACACGTCGGCTTTTCAGGTCTAAGACACGCTGGTTTCCTCACGATGTTTTCCTTCACGTTCGAGCGAATGTTAAAGCGAAGTCCATTGGTGCACAGCCGGGGCTCGAACCTACGACCTCAGGTATGAGAGTCGCACGCTGAAGTCACTAGGCCAACACTACTCTGAATAGTATATAATATAACCTATATTATATCCGTATAAAGTATAATCTCCGTATAAAGTAAAAGGAAAGTAACGGGTGCAAAATATATAAAATACTTAGTATATCATATTACACAAAGTAGGTCTCAAAGGGAATAAAAGTTGATATCCATATCCCGACCTTTAAACCCCGAAACAAAAACCCTTCAATTTCGAACCGTGATATACGATATCAAATGGTTTTATGACACCTTCCTTTTAGTCAAATAATACATCCAATATCCCCGAAGCGTAAATCTAATATCTATAAAAGAGAATTTTACATCTTACCTTTGAAAACGGCTCGTCCTGTCGAATATCTCTCAAGAAGTCGTATATTATGCAAAGAGGCACCACCATAATAGCCGGCTCCTTGCACAAAGTCGCAGCAGTCGCGAACAAAAGTGTCCCCACTAAAGTGCACCATTGTAAGAATTCACCTGTATCTTCACTTGCACACCCGTTACAATGACACTTATTGAGTTGCACGGGCCCCACGCTAACTTCACACACATTAAACACTTTCAATGGTCCAGATTTACCAGCCTTCAACAATTTCCTAACACTAATCAATAATTGTTGTACGAGTCCGTGACAACTTAGACGAAAGTTTTGGTCTTCAGCGTCCAGATGTCGCGTGAGAATTTGTTTGTAACTGTCCCTACATTGTCGACGATGGCTCCTATTTCTGATCCTCAAATGTTCCGTGTATAAGAGGAAGCTCAGTAGAAAAAAGTTGCATGCGGCTAGGTCGGCTCTACCCACAACTCCAGCGACGGCTTCAGTGTGGATTGGATGTGAGGCGAAGGTCAAACCGGTAACCACAGTCCCCACTTTCATGCAATATGTGGGTAACAGCCGCTTTGCTGTTATCACGACAAGTGCAGTGGCCGTCGAATGGAAGAACACATTGAGGAGATGGTAACTCCAGGGCTTGAATCCGCTGAATGCGTAATTGAGACGATACGTCGCGACGCACAGCGGCCTGTATGAGCCGTGGGACCCAGGATCAGTGAGCTGTGTTCCCCAAAAGTCATTTTCAAATAGCGCCTTAATCGGTGTATGTCCGATGACATCTGGGTTCGAGAGTATCGCCCGTCTGCAAATAAATAATAAATGTTACCTTTCATGTGTAATCGCTAGGTTATAATCGCTTAACGCAAAGTCTAGTACCTAGTAGTAGACGGATAACCTGTGTACGGTTTACAACCGTACAGGTAATGTAAACGACACCATGCAATACGATTTGCTAGTGTATTCATTTTCATTACATTTTATTATAATTACTTAAGTTAGTTCGCATTCAGACGTACCGTGCGCGACACTTATCCCAATCTCATCTCACCCCACTTATTTAGTCCATTGCAGTTTAAATAAACAATTATCCCTTTAAATATCTTTATAATTTATACTAACTCCGAACAACCTGCTTAAAAATATATTAAATTTTGAAGTTATACTTCTTTTGGCGCGTTAAATTTTTTCTATTGTTATTGTCGTTTTTACTAAAAACTTAGAATAAGGCGAAAGATTATATTTTTGAAAATATTTTTATCGCATAACGCCACTTACGGATAACTTCTAACGTGTGTACGTAAGTACAAACAATTGTTTTTTTATAACAGGGGCAAACGGGCAGTAGGCTCATCTGTTGTTAAATGGTACCGCCGCCCATAGAAACTCACATTGCCAGAGGGTTCGGCCTTGTCGGCGTTTTTACTTTTAGAAGGAATATATATAGCGCATTTTTCTGTCAATGTTGGCTTACAAGTTTAGTAATCTTTTGTTTTTCTACTTGTGGCCTTATTTAATCTTAGTAAAGTACTTAAAAAAGAGTTTTTAAACATACCATACATGTCAATGTCCCTAAGATGTCATTAGTTTGAACTTCAAAATTTATGGCTAGTTTTCGTGACTATTATATTAAAAGACACCGAAATCGGTAGATAATCGTGACAGTTGGCGTAAAATGCCATGGGAATTGCTCAAAACGACTTTTGTCACGTAGGTTTCATTACTAGATTAAATGCCGTGACGGTAATACTTTTATTAAATTAATGTTTAACTTACATCAATTACATTAAACGACTAATTATACCATTATGGATATGTAGTTATTGTTAGGTGTATAATTCGTCGCTAACATTTATATTGATGTTCAAGGTTTTTGTTTAATTAAAATTAAATATGATACGCACATTTGTGTCGTGTTAGCCTATCTATGATGTCGGATTCTACCTCGTCAAAAAAGTGCTTTAATTAAACAATACCCTGAGAACGTCCGTTCGAAGCTTGGTATAAAGGGGTTTATGTGCGTATATGTTCCTTATACTGTGACAGAAAGCATTATTATAAAACCTTCGACGGCCGAAAATGGCGATTAAATGAAACAGACGCTGAATGTCCTACTGTCAATATATTACTTTAATAAAACAGAATCAGAACGTGAACAGATTGCCACGTGGAAAAGATATAATATGCATATTTCAGGCAGTCTATGAAAGATCTAGGATTCATTCCACGTTTTTCACATGGAGTTTAAAATCAGGACAGGATGTGCTCTAGTGTAAGACAGCTCAAAACAGCAACCGTTTCCTGTTTTTATGTAATACTAGTGGACCCCACAGACGTTGTCCTGCATGATATTTAAAGCGATTAGGATATTAAGCAAAGTATGAAAGTACCGACTGCAGTGCCATCTGCCGGGCTGATTTGTGAATCTAAACCATTCCCAGATCCCCTTGAACACACAAAAAATTTCATCAAAATCGGTCCAGTCGTTTGAGAGAAGTTCAGTGACATACACACTCACAGAAGAATTACATATATAAAGACTAGCTGCCCCCGCGAGTTTGTTTCTCCTTAATGTAATTTTACTTTGCCTACTATGTACTAAAAAGACATACCAACATGGAACATTTTGTTATGCTACCCCAGACTGGTCGGTTTTCCGGAATAAAGACTTTTTAGGTTGTTCTGTGAATTTTTCTCTATATAAACCAAATAAAAAATAGGGGTTCATCGTAGAGAGTAGATAAAAATTAAGGGTTGTATGTATTTTTGTATGTTGTATCCTAATAAAATAAAACATATTTTTTTGGGTAGGATACACCTTATCACTTAGGGGTTTGAAAGATAGATAGTAGCCGATTCTCAGACTTACTTAATGTGCATATAAAAAATCATAAGAATCGATCGAGCCGTTTAGGAGGAGTATGGGAACGAACATTGTGACACGAGAATTTTATATATATAGAGATTTTATGTAAATCGTTATTTATACTTAATGAACAATACACAATATTATCTCTATATGCTTTTGGAAATACGAAAAGAACTTGAATCTAACGGTAGTAATTAATTTCACAGACACACAAGATCCCTTGTAAGATCACCTTGCCTCATACCCCGGTGCCCCACGGGATTAAGTTTGACGAGTCGTATTTTTACCTAGAGCAAAAATATATTCGGGTGAGCTTATTTTATTAAAATGTTTTTGTATTAAAATAGGAAAAACAAATTAACAAGGAACTTAAATACAGTGGATTCTATAAAGCGATCTCCCCAAGGTGATTGGAGTTAGAACAAATAAGAATATTAAAATTCAACTGTCTCTACATTACTTAATTTAAACATGTTTATATAAAACTGACACTAATATAAATCACAATAGAATTGTAGGTTTGTGATAGGGATACCGAATAGATAACTAAACCTTACAGTTTCCATATCCTATAGCTTTGATTTCCGGTTCTTGACGGTTATTGGATTCTGTATTATGTGGTCACAATGTCTTGAAAGCGAACTTTAATTATTGTCCAACTTAATAGACGAGTTATATTTTTAAAACTTTTACACTGCTTTAGAATGGGGACCTAAATTTTTAAATGTTCTAATGTTTTTTTTTAAATAATATTATTATGAATAATTTAAAATAAATTTTCTAATTACTGCTACAATAGAGAACCATGTTATTAAATAATTGATAATACGTTAAAAATCGCACCAATAATACCCTAATTTTTTAGGCTATGCAAACAGATAAACATCTGTTTTAAGTTGGTTAAGGTACTTTATCTCGCGTAATTTTAATGTATTAAAAATTGTTTACCTTAGTTCCTGCTGATTACCCTGCGTCTATTTCATTGATGATATGTGTTTTTCTTAATCAAGAAGACATTTAAGAATAACATAATGGAGTATGAAACGATTTCGGAGCGTGACTACTACAATTATGGAAGTTTCACGTAGCTGAAGGAAGCCTATATCCAAGATCCAGCTCTACACTAAAGACCTAAGCTAACACTAAACTTTATATAATACGTACATTCTAAATTCAATTATATATATATACTAGTGGACCCCACAGACGTTGTCCTGCATGATATTTAAAGCGATTAGGATATTAAGCAAAGTATGAAAGTACCGACTGCAGTGCCATCTGCCGGGCTGATTTGTGAATCCAAACCATTCCCAGATCCCCTTGAACACACAAAAATTTCGTCAAAATCGGTCCAGTCGTTTGAGAGAAGTTCAGTGACATACACACTCACAGAAGAATTATATATATAAAGATAATTTTTTTTAATAGTATTGTAAATATTTTATTCGTACGGTTGGAAATAAATAAAGGCTTAGTAATAATAATAAAACCGAGGAGTCATACCCAGCTTAAAGAATTTTTTTCGGTGTTTGGAGAACCAAGCAGAGGTAGCCAAAAATCAAACGTCTTAATTAGAGAGAACTTGAGTTACTATCTGAGCAGTGATGGCCTAGTAGAAGTGTGCTTCTCTTGTCACTCGTTTGAACCCCGCCAATGGACTTAGTGTGTGCTAACACTCGCACAGGGAAGGAAAACATCATGCCTTTGAGCCAAAATTTCGACCTCGTGTGGCAGGCACAGAAGTTTGATCACCTACTTGACTATTAAGAAAAAAATCACAATGCAGATATCTCAGGTCGTAGATTTAAACCTACGAAAATCTAGAGTTTTATTAATTATATAAGTATTTATTTTTAAAAATACTTTGCGTTCCATATTTGAAACCATTACAGAACATTAAACTTTATGAGAATAAAAAGAGTTCATTTTTAAAAAAAGGATTGTTAATTTCTTTCCATATTTAAATAAACTTTGCAAACATTATCAATTCAACATTAGGATAATCGAATATGTGGAAATGATGTAAGATAAAATCCTATTATAAATGACGTTCAAACAGACCCCTTTTATCCGAGACTGTTAAAACTTTCGTTAAATTAAGCCTTGAATATTAATAAGTGTAACCAACAGTGAAAATTTTAGATAACATTTCCTTACTTTCGACTATTAGTAACTAATATTTTATTATATAGGTATACTAGCAACTCAGTGAGCAATGTTGGCCTAGTGGCTTCAGCGTGCGACTCTCATCACTGAGGTTGTAGGTTCGATCGCCCCAACTGTGCACCAATGGACTTTCTTTCTATGTGCGCATTTAACATTCGCTCGAACGGTGTAGGAAACATCGTGAGGAAACCGACATGTCTAAGACACAAAAAGTAGACGGCGTGTGTCAGGCACAAGATTCTGATCACCTTCTTACCTTTTAGATAAAAAAATGGATCATGAAATAGATTCAGAAATCTGAGGCCCAGACCTAAAAAGGTTGTAGCGCTATTTATTTTTTTTGCTAGCAACTCAGAAACTTAGATAAAATAGAGATTTATATCACGTAGTAGATTACCCGTATACCAAGTTGTCAATAATCGATTCTAGCAGCGTAGTTAATGTTTTATGCAAATAAACCCACCAAAATTATTTTCTTGTAAAATGTTGCCACGAGACAAAAAGTAATTAGGTAGATCTCACTTCAACATCCGGAGACTACTCTACTATTCACATGACGCCCCAAAAAAAAGTTACGTAGGCTTCGAGAAAAAAGGTAGATGACCTTGCACTTTACTAGGTTCGGCATAGTTTTAGCTTCTATTTACAGAATAGAAATAGAATAGAACAGTTATTAACAGAATCCTTACAGAACTCTTATGATATTTTTATTACCACCCCGTACGTGCAGAAAGCATATTTATTATTCAACAATCGGAAAATTTACCTATTGATCCCTTATATGTACCTTCATTTTAGATTTGGATCCAGTAAATAGCCAATTGAATAATATATTTTTATGGGCCAAACCGTGCTTACTATGCGAAGAGGAAAAATCATCCCTAAAATTCAGCTATTGTATTGCAAATTGTGAATAAGACGCCTATCCCTTTGGGTATTTACATAAAAACTTTAGTGAGTATTTTGTTCATAAACGGCTTTTATTTTGGACTAATAATACTGAACGACTGAAAATAGAATTTGCCGGACACGGTGAAATCGTTCTTTCATTAAAACTGAAACCCTTTGTGACGCTGAATGAAACTACTTTGTACTTTGAGATTTTGCTTTGCTATATTGATATACGAAAATTTCGATACTCCATTCGGTCTTCAAAATGGCACCAGTCTGTTCTTTTTGGCAAATAATTTATAAACTGACATATTGTCTTTTATTAACATAACTTTTACACATTTAAAGAAAACACTTTTTTACCAGATTGACGTTATGTATTATTATCTTAATATATATATTTCTTGTGTGCGTGTGTATGTGACTGAACTTCTCTCAAACGACTGGACCGATTTTGATGAAATTTTTTGTGTGTGTTCAAGGGGATCTGGGAATGGTTTAGATTCACAAATCAGCCCGGCAGATGGCACTGTAGTCGGTACTTTCATACTTTGCTTAATATCCTAATCGCTTTAAATATCATGCAGGACAACGTCTGTGGGGTCCACTAGTAAACTTATAATTATTTTACATAATTAAAGAAAAAATCCGACGTGCGTGCTTTACAGCGTGCGTGGTCACGGTGACTGAAGACAAAGGTGTTGAATGTCAAAAAGTTGACAGCTGAAGAAAAAGTTGTAAATAATTATAAGTTTATAATAATAAATAACTTCAATCTGTTAAAAAAGTGTTTTCTATAAACTGACATGTTATTCACATTACAATGTAGATTTTACTTCAATATTTGTTTTCGATATTATTCCAATAGTCTTAAAGCTTATTTTTGTACGTCTGGAATAACAAAGATCGTTTTATAACAGTCCGGAGAAGTCCAACAAAAATGCATGATTTCCGGAATGGTTTCAATAAAAACTAGTTTCATTTCCCAAACTTAGATTGAGATAAAGTTCAGAAAACTCCAAGAGAAAGTTGCGGGCAGCTGCGGCGCGTCGTCACGTAAGGCTTCAATTACGAAACACTGGAGTGGTTTGCAGTGGTACAGGACAAAGTTCAACGATCATTATTGTGCAAAGAAATTTATTACAGCGAGAATACGCCCCGGATTTACGGCACTACGCCGATAGACTACAAATAACATAGTTTATTTTTATTTCCTATAGAATCAGTGAGAAAGCAGAGACAACAAAGAGATGTGATCACATCTGATCGATTCCGTGTTTATCTTGCGTGATGTAATTTAGCGTAACGTGACATTCCATTGACTAGACAAACTTTGTGTGTTATTATTTCCTTCTTTGATATTTGGAAATCAAATCAGCTCTGTATCCCTATAATGGGGATGCCATTTACATAACAAATATAGTTTATATATATTAAAATGGATAGGATAAGTTATAGTGAGATACGTGAGCAGGGTAAGTAGAAAGTGGACGTAATGACAAGAAACGAAAGAAAATACTTAGGGGGTTTATGTAGAACGGATGAATGTTAAATAGTCTGTTATACAAAGCAACCAGTGCAGTGTTGGCCAAGTGGCTTCAGCGTGTGATTCTCATCCCTGAGGTCGTAGGTTCAATCCCCGGCTGTGCACCAATGGACTTTATTTCTATGGGCGCATTTAAGATTAGCTCGAACGGTGAAGGAAAACATCGTGAGGAAACCGACATGTCTTAGACCCAAAAAGTCGACGGCGTGTATCAGATACTGGAGGCTGATCACCTACTTGCCTATTAGATTTAAAAATGATCATGAATCGGATTCAGAGATCTGAAGCCCAGACCAAAAGAGGTTGTAGTTTTTTTTATACAAAGCAACCATGGCTGGTGAAGTCGGGTTGGGTATGCCTTGTCGTACATCCACCAAATCCAGGTGGTACACAAGTTAAAAGTACCCATAACCAACGAGCATACATGGTGAATGTCGTGAAAGTGGATAAAGTAGGAGAGGTATGACAGGACCGTAGCAAAAAGGATACCATGGTATCTGCCTACTGCTTCGGGATAAAGGTGTGAAGATATAAATAAATAAAATTGATACCCTAAAGGCATCGTATTTGTTTAATATGAAGATTAATTCAATGTGTTCTTTTACCTTCAATATGATTTTTATAATTATACTAGCTGACCCGGCAAACGTTGTTTTGCCATGTATATTATTTCTAGGAAAAAAATGTTTAGTTCCATAAAAATAACTATCTACTATAATAAAAAAATAGGGGTTGATCGTAGAGGGGTGAAAATTAAGGGTTGTATGTATTTCTGTATGTTGTATTATAAAAAGATAAAAACAAAAAAAATTGTCTAACCCCTGGACACCCCTTATCACTTAAGGGTTTGAAGATAGATAGTAGCCGATTCTCAGACTTACTGAATATGCATACAAAATTTTATAAGAATCGGTCGAGCCGTTTCCGAGGAGTATGGGAACGTACATTGTGACACGAGAACTTTATGTATATAGAGATATACTTAATCTGTATTTTTATTCAAATAAAACGTCATCTAGCACTCTTTATACTATTAAATTATATTTTTTTAAATACACACGGAACTTATTAATAAGGTATCAAATTAATTCTTACTATTTTGAGTATGAATCACATAACTATACCGGCTTATCTCGAAACCAGCCACGGAGTAATTAATTAAAATGTAAATAATATAATGGAAATGCAAAACTTATACAGTAATCCCGGCGGCGCTTGCAAAGCGGATTATGGAGACGACATCACAGTAAGCCTCATAAGTAGCTGCATATCAACGAGCACTGCCTTGAGATGCACTTACCACTCAATATGTAGTGATGTTAGCAAATAGCCTGCATATGTCAGTTCTCTGACTGAGGTGCCTGTGCAACAATAATACAATTTCAAACTATCATAATGCTACTGTAATTCAAATTCCTTTAACATGCTTTTGATAGTTATATTGTTTTTCTGTTTTTGCGACTGAGGCGCAAACTAGCTGCTGTGGTCTCTGGCAGAATGACCAGCGCTATAGAACAGTCTGCTCAGCAAAATGCTGAGCCTGGGCGCATAGCACATTTAAAACGTACCTTGTACTTTAAAGAAAAAAATGTTTATATCTTTAATCATATTTTAAATTTTTTATATTATTGTTATTTTGTGTGTTTCTGTGTGGGTGTTTTGTTAGTTATAAATGGTCTATGTCCTATATCTGGAAAAGTTTAAGTGAAGATTACAAATAATCTCATAATGGACATTTATTTATTTATAAAAGTAGGAAAATTAATTGATATATCGTTTGCTTCAAAATATTTAAAAATCAGGTTAATTGCCCCAAAAATTTAACTAAATTTAAATTTCGTGTACACTTTAGATACTCTTTTGTTATCACCTTTCAAAACTTTCAGAAGAACGCGTTTTGGCCAAAACTCGGCGAAATCTAGATTGAGCAGTCTGATGACTCTAATTGAGATCTAGAGATATCCATAGGTGCTCCCCTCACACTTTGAAATTAATCTCCCTTTAGTATTTATAGTTTTCTTGCTTGTCACATTATATCTTGTATTTTATTTTTCTTGTACCAATGTATCAATCAGTGTGCCGAGCGTTGGCAAGCTTTTATAAATGAATAAAAGAACGATATATGTATACGTATAGGACTATTAAGCTTGTAAGAAGATCAAATAGAATAGAAGAAGGCTCGCTTGTAGGAGCTGATTACTATAAATCACATGCCATAGGTATGACCTTGCTCTTTGATCCTTTCCAGAGCCGAGAAGCCTCCAAGGAGGTGACGTCTTCGTAATGTAAGGACGTAACTATTTCGTAACCGTAAGACACGAAATAATCCGCGGAGCTACCTAAATTGATGAAGAATTTGGCAAGCATGTGGAGTACGTAGGTTTCTTCAAACTATTTGTAGTTTAGAGTTGGTTGGTACTAAAAACTAATAAATAAAAATATCTTCAATTGAATACAGTTTTACCTACACTTTTATTTTCACAAGTATCTAATTGTTGGTAACAGTTTAGCTATAACAATTTTCAATGACGTAATTGTTTCTGAATTTTAACATCGCCATTGAAAATTTTCACCTATGTTATTGCAGACCACACTGCATCTATTTCATTGATAGTATCGTGCTACCTTCCCGGGATGCGTACGCAGCATATTTCGGATGTTCTTTACAAGCAAGTAGCCAATCTACTCTAAGTAGATAGTCTTTTACACTCTGAACAGTCTTGGCCTATCAGCTTATGTGTGCGCCTAAGAGGTGCTACATAGATATCGTTTGAATAAGAGCTAATAGTGTAAATACTTTATTATCGCAACAAAAGCTTTATTATTATGTTTAAAAAATATTATCTTCACCGCATAAAACCATTGCTCAGCTAGAGATCAAACACACAAATCCAGCAACTAGGTGAACTCAACTCATAATCACAGTAACAATAAAATATATTATATACCGAATATGATCGCTTATTATCTTGAAATACCTCGTTAGTTGTTACTCAATCGACAACTGTGTTAGCTTTCGCAATTAACATCGCAACGTTATGAAAACAATCATTGTTATTAAAGTCAAATTTATTTTAACGAGCTTTTCATCCTTTCTCAAATTACGTAACTTTTGAATCGCACTTAATGATACAATAAAGCCTTTTAATTATCGAGAGTTATTTAAATAATTACGCTTCAGATTTAAGTAGGCATATTGTGAATATGTTTGTTATATAAATGATTAAATTTAAGTTTAATCATTCAACTGTAATAACTCAGAAATGTTTTATTATCATTACCTATTATTATCAGTGGCGCTAGAACCTTTTTAGGTCTGGGCCGCAGATTTCTGAGTCTGTTTCATGATCATTTCAATATAATAGGTAAGTAGGTGATCAGCCTCCAATGCCGGTCACACGCCTTTGACTTTTTGGGTCTAAGGCACGCCGGTTTCCTCACGATGTTTTCCCTCACCGATCGAGCGAATGTTAAATGCGCACATAGAAAGAAACTCCATTGGTGCACAGCCGAGGGTCGAACCTACGACCTGAGGGTTGCACGCTGAAGCCACTAGGCCAACACTGCTCATTATCATTACATAGTTAAGCAGAATTCATCTTTGAATAGAAAAAAATAACACCTTCGTTTTCTTGAGGTATTATTTTAAATGTATGTCACAAAACGGATTGCTTGCCTACTAATATCCCATTGGCAGTTTTGACCTCAGATTCTCTGCATCTTTTTCAATACACTTAACATCCGCCTTCCGCGTATCTTAGTTACTTAGTTGGTCTTACGGTTAGATTCAGTCGAGACTAAGTAGAAGAGTAATATCTCGGTTTTGAATCTTACTCAAAGACATGCCGGTGTACTTACGATTTTGCTATCCAAAAAATCACTTGAACACAGCCTGGAACCCATGTTTAATAAGAAAATGTAGAATATAAAAAAATATAAATATTACCTGTCATCGTAAACAAATCCCGCGTCAAGCGTATTGTAGTAGAGAAGGAACGCTAGTAGCGAGCTCGCAGCCGTCACCCATTGATCCATGATGTCTGACGCTACATCACTTTGTCAGCAGTTACCACGTCTGTAACAAAATAATAATATTTAACACAAAAGTAATGTAAGAAACCTTTTTGTTATTGTTATCTTCGCATGTAATTTATTATTAAGTACGTATGTTTTTATGTTAAAGTTCTGTATTCTATGTTATTAGTTATTAGCTGACCCGGCTAACTTCGTTCCGCCTAACAGTATAATAATATCGTGTTAACTTTAGTTAAACTTAATTTAGGATTTCATTAAGGTTTTTGCAAATACAGAAATGTTTTATTGCTTGCCATTGCGAAAGAAGAATGGCAGTTTTACACATTAGGCTTCTTCTCTCTAGCGCCAATATTGCGATAAAGCACGTAATATGTTAAAGCACTTTCTGATATACAACATTTTTTGA
Source organism: Pieris macdunnoughi (assembly GCA_905332375.1). Taxonomy (NCBI): domain Eukaryota; kingdom Metazoa; phylum Arthropoda; class Insecta; order Lepidoptera; family Pieridae; genus Pieris; species Pieris macdunnoughi. The sequence continues at coordinate 544,381 of CAJOBZ010000032.1, read as the reverse complement.
TGACACATGTCTTCGATCAAGATCAAAGCCTGGTTATGCATCTCCTCATTTACCTCAAGATCGTAGTTTCTGTAAAATGATGTGTGTGTGCGGCTGTTTGCTTTCGTAAAATGAATGAATTAATTTATTGTTATTCGATAACGTTTCCAATATTTTATTACTTATTCCGCTATTCGGAGCAAAGAAGAATCCACACAAAACATTCGCTACAAAATTATAAATTGAGGACGTAACTATTAACAAATATAATTAACAAAAAGGTATAAATAAAAATAAAAATGATTCTTACTTAATCCGAATGAAACAAAACAGTGACTAAAATGTGACGATCGCCCGAGTAAAAATATTTTAGATCACCCTCATCATAATATATTAAACTAAAGTTATGTATTTCGAACAAGTAGTGTCATTGACTTTCCCGCGGATTGTTATAACACACAAGGGAATGACGTAAGCATAATACTATTTTTTAAGAACCAATATTACTTATCATTAATTAAATTGAAATTTCTTGTGCAATACGTGTAATAAGTTAAATATTTCTTTTTTTTTATTACCCTGACATAACGACGACGAAACCTAAGTCTTAGTAGTAGTAGTACTACTACTAGTAGATCACTAATGACAATAACATTAGTGGTCTAGCGCCAGAAATTCATTATGGGTAGAGTAAGTAGTGTACCTTTCGTGTGTAAAATCACAAGTGATTTTTTTAAAATCGTTTCTCATACTACATCCACAATGAAACTTTCATAACTATTTATAAATTAGAAAGAGCGAAAACAGTACAACAAATTAATTTCAAAGTTCCACGTCTAAACTTAAGCTCGTATTTATTTCGAGTATATTGAACTTCCATGACTGGAAAAACACCTTGTAATTTACGGGAAAAGTTCCAATACAATGTGGCTGTGGAAAGAAACTGGCTACGTGCTTTGTTGTGTGGCTTTAATCTTATATTAAGTGTTAAAATATGAATCAATATTTGAAATATCGATAATTTTAAATACAATGATAAATTAATTGCTAAATGTCAATTATAAATTGATTTTATTCATTAAACATTATTTTCTGATAGAAATTTAACTTTCAGAACACTTTGTTTGTTTGAACTTTTTGAACATAGAAAATGAGAGTAATTACTTATTAGTATTAGTGGTCCGAACGCAATGTAGACTCACTGTGAACGTCCTCTGCCCCATCTAGGGGTTATTAGGTCAAGTTAAGTCAATAGTGGTTGAGAATCAGTGGCGTAGCTACCTAGGGGCTAAGCGGGGCAGTGCCCCGGGGCCCTCAAGCTCAGGGGGCCCCCGAATCCTTACCAGAAATCTCGATCATTCAGAACTTTTGGAAATTTCTCCTATTTTCAAAATAAATATGACAGATTGCAACCCTACTTTAATCATGACAACTCAGTTGAGAGAAATTCAAAAGTTATGCCTAGGGAATTCCCCCAATTTTTTTCTGTAGGTTGGCAGTGTTGTCAATTTGACGGATAGTGATATGTGCGTTTTATTCATCGATGTGCGTTTTATTGTGAATTCGAGTTAGGATTTTTTTTGAGAACGGTTAAAAAATTAATGCTGTATGAGGAGTAAGTAAGATAATGTCAATAAGCTTTTTTGTACTGGTAAATATAATGGTTCAATTTTATTTGATTTTACCACTCATATTTATGTCCGTTAAAGTCAATTAATCGTGTCAAATCTAAAGATTTCGGCTACAGCTCATTGTATAACGCGAATTAGATAACAATTGAAAACAAAACCGCATCAAGCCTGGATTTAAACGAAGTCATTGATACTTTTGCGTTCTTTTACTGTTTAATATTTTTTTTACCTGCCCTGCACAAAAAAGCTTAAGTAGCTTAGCATTTTTAAAGTATTTGTAAATTTCATATTTTGATCAGTTTACATAGCAGTGGGCCCCATTTTTTAATTTGCCCCAGGGCCCTTGGTCACCTAGCTACGCCACTGTTGAGAATATTGTCGGTTCTAGGCTCTGTAATACATAATTGCCAGTAAACGCAAAAGTTATTTGAATAAATGATATTCGATTTTGATTGAAGTGTGACACGGCACACTATGAGGATTATATTCAAGATAAGAATGCTAGGAAACATGCTGGTCCTGCTCCATAGGACAATCATAGAGCCTGGACAAAATCAAATTGGTTGCTGATTTTTTGCTTTTACATATTTTTGTTATTTTTTTTTAATTTATAATACTATAGTGTAATTATTTTATTTTATCTCACACACGGTTTCGATATTTGTAAATATGTGAGGAACATGTATACTAACTTTTATAGTATAGTAGTTTTATTCTAAGAGTACATTGTCTTCACATATAATTATTTAACTAATGTAAACAAAATATTATAAACCTATTTCAAAAGAGTAAGTGTGGAGTTTCAGGCCAATTCTTCTCCACACAAAACTACCTTTTGGAAGGGGCTACTAGAATCTTCCTTTATATTTTATTTGACGTTCAAAAGTGCCATTTTAGGTGGTCTAATTGAAATAAATGATTTGACTTTGACTTTGCACTAATCGAACACACAAAAACAAAAATATAAGTCAGTGTCACCGCTATAGCATATAAAGATTATTTGTTCCACATCCGTTGCAGTTTTATTAAATGAAAGTAAAAAATAGATCACTCGCTTTAAGCCTGTTACAAAGCGTACAGATCCAACTACATTATTTGGATTACTTACAGAAATTCAACAAAAAAATTCTTTTAAAAATCACATTTTCCTACGTTTATTTTAAAACCCCTTTTTACTTAGGAAAAATGTAATCCTTAATCTGCGAGAGCTTTTAGATTTTGCTGTGTTTAACACACCACTCCTTTCAATATTATAAATAATTTTTTCTTTCTTTTTAATGTTAAAATGTAGACTAACTTGACGAGAATTCTACTTAATATATGTATTAAGTTTGTGTGTTAAGTAGCGTGTACAAGGTTCCACCTGCAGCTTCTCCCGCGGTGGATTTTGGCAAGATATTTTCGACATCTTCAACAAGAATTGTTATATTACAGTCAATTGACATAAAATCATAATGAATTCCCCAACCTGAATTAAATTTAAACTTGTGTCTTCTTAGGGTTAAATTTAATTTTGGTAGGTTTGTAAACACTTTGCTACTCTACTCTTCGAAGATACTCTCCTTAAAGTTTCAGCTAGCGGGCGTTGACATATGGAATATTGTTCAGTTTCGCGGAAAGTAAAGGCTAAATTGGCCTCAAAAAAGCTTGGTGTACAGCAAGGCGCGACGGTACTTCACTCCGGGCCACTGCTACTCTTTAAAAGACCAATTCAGCTCCACTTCGTGTTTTTACCTCTAAGCGGAAGCCTCCCCGTACCAACTACTTCCACTTGAGAATATTCAACGAAGAGCTATTCGTATCGTCGACAGCCAGTCACGTTCCTAGTGGCTTGATCCGTTGGCGTTGCGTAGAGACGTGAGGTTGCTGCATCTTCTACCGCATGGGGTTGTTCGTATTAATATCAGAACTGAGTTTCATCTTCGGATGTTGAGGCGAATACAAAATTCCACCGTTTTTTTTTTATTTGGGGAAATGCATTGCGCATACCCTACCGCGGTGCGACTGCTTAGTGCGGGAGGGTTATGTGGGACTCGCGAATGTGCATACCCACTAAAACCCCAAGGCGCCACCAACAATCGCCTTAGGCGGGATGCGGTAACAGCAGAGCCTTATCCGCTTCCCGACATGCGATGCGGCGGTTGTGTCCGCCTCTCCCCGCCCATTGTTGATTTGTGAAGATTCTTGACACAGCAAGTATCCTTCACAGATGGAGCCATACGCTTTTAGGAATAGCTAGGGGAGATCGGATCCAGTGCTTGCAGGGATGGATCATCATCCCTTCTTTTGAACGCATGGACCCTGCTTCCCCGCTTGGGCACTCTTTAGGTGGCGAGGATTTGACGGGCCTGCGGTTTCTTTCGCCGCCGCGGATGGGTTCCGGGACAAAGCTCCCTGGTTCTTTCCGCTTCTTCTTTGACTTTCATGATCGACTCGCAGAAATTATAGAAGATTTTCCACGAGCCGTCATGTCCTGCGCTCAATATAGCTTTCACTACGTTTGGCAGTATTGCGTCCTCGCCCTGGAGAGCATCTAACAAAGGTCTCTTTTCCGCTTCCCATGCTGGGCAGTCCCTCAGCGTATGCAGGGCGTCGTCCCGGCTGCCTCCGACACAGTGGTGACAGGTTGGTGCCTCCTCACACCCTACTACTTTGTGCAGATAACTACCAAAACATCCGTGTCCGGACAACTTCTGCACAAGTCGGTAGCTGAGGTGACCCGAGCGCCTCTTTACCCAAAGTTGAAGCAAAGGTCTGAGGGCTTCGGTAGAATATTTACCGGCACTCGCACCCGCCAGCTCGCTTTCCCACTCTACTAACAATTTCTGGTCATCTAAGGCTCGCCACGCGTTTAATGGTTCTAGTGTGGGGTTATCCCCTTTTTCCCGAGCTTCGGCCCTCCTCCAATATACTTCGCTAAAAGCAGAATACAAAATTCCACCTATATCAACTTCGTTCAACAACCATCTACCCACTGAAGTATTTCCAAACTAATTCAAATTAGGGTCCTTCAAGAAAGAGCGTACCAATTCTTAAAAGGCCGGCAACGCACTTGCGAGACTTCGGGCTATTTGAGTGTCCATGAGCGGCCGTATCACTTAATATCAGGTGAGCCTCCTTCCCTTTTGCCCCCTGTTATATAAATAAAACCGTATCGTACAGACATAACAGGTTCTTATATAATATGTAAGGATGTAACAGAAGCTGATGCCAGTTACATGTAAAGCTAAGCTAGATGTTATTAATTTCGATACAAAACACCAAAACTCATCAGCCATATTCTGAATAAATTTATTACTGTTAAAATTGTTTAATCTTTTACATGCAAAAAAGCATTCATTATATTTTTTTTCTAGTTACCCACCTAGCGCCTAGGCCTAGCGATATATGAATTCTGTCACAACCCTTTTGTCATAATTAAAGTTTTTATTATTATTGTTGTATGTATTATTTATTTGTAAGAGTAAGGAAATGTCAGTTATTTTTATAAATCATTATCTTTGTATGTTGTCTATATAACTAAGTAATATACATAATACTAGGGAATACATACTGCAACGTACCTACATACTTTATATTTCAAAGGAACATAAATTATTTCCTAATACATAAGTATATCAAAGCCATAATCTCAGTACCAAATCACCTCCATTCCAGTGTAGGTATATTATATTATATATAGGGGAAAAGCCGGATAGTTGCCCCACTTTTCGAAAAAGCTTTATATTTTTTAAATATGAACTTGCTGAAAATTATTCAGTATGTATCTCGCAACATAGGTCTTTTATCTTCTATAAAAGCCTATTTTTGTATACATAATTAACAATGGTTTTGAATAAATACCGTTTTATTTCACCTCTCAGAAAAGGGATAGTTGCCTACTATGGCGGATAGTAGCCTAGCGTAGAAAATGCATCGGGGGATACTTGCCTCGTGCGTTTTTATTTTGGATAGAAAGAAATTTATATCAAATAGAGTAATCTTTATTATTTATTTAACAGTCTTTTCAATTTACTGAGATCTTTATTAAGTACAATTTGAAATATTAAGAAACAACAGTAATTTTTTCTCCTCTTTCTTAGCTAATACTTTACCAATTTTATTATTGAGTTGGACACCGCTTTCATCCATGTTAAATATTTTATCTGACTTATCCAGCAAATTATTCTCAGTTAAAATAGTTAAGAGTTTGAAAAAATTTGCAACTTCTGTTCTGTTGAGACCCTACGCTCTTTCAATTGATAAACCCTCAGCTTGTCTCAAAGTTATATCAGGATTTCTTTCAAGAAAGCTTTTTAGCCATTGAGGTCCAGCCATTTTACTCTCATTAATAAAGTTGTGCTTTAATCCCAACTTTGTCTCAATTTTTCGAAGGCAAGTGCTAAGCTATCTTCTGTCCAGTTGATGTTGATGAGGCTTTTGCTTATCTATAATAAATATATAAAACTGTGAAGTAGATATTTATTTAATTTACAACAAGTTAGAGACAAAGTAAATTCGAATAAACATCAAAAAAACAGCAAAAAATAAAATCCGTCTTTGCTTGTTAAGAAATTTTTAGTCACTCTAGGGGCAACTATCCGCGACAATAAGTAGGGCAACTATCCTTTTTGATGCGGATACTTGCCCTTTTTATTTGCGAAATAAATAAAAATTATTTAGCAATAAAACATGATAAACAGTGTAATTTAAACTCTAATGCATGCAAAGAAACAAAAATTTGACTGAAACCACGATCAGTAATAAAAATATTCAATAGAAATTACTTACCAATATAATTATAACGCTGTCAAAGTTTCGCCGCGGAAGATTTTTGCTCACACGGACAAAACACTTGGGCCTATTCCGATGGCTTACGTGGCATTTAGGCCTGAGGGGCAGTCACTACTTATTGTAGTAAAGCGCCAATACAACTTATAATCCTAACATAGTTTTTTAAACACCGGGGCATGTATCCGTCCGAGGCAACTATCCGGCTTTTACCCTAGTATTTATTACTATAAACGCCCAAAAAGGCTTTAAAAGGTATATTATGATATATAAAGGTATATGAATAATATTTTATAATCCTTTATACTAAAGTATTTTTCTCAAACTTTCATCTTCCTGACTACGAGGCTGGTTTGACGTAAACAAGTGATTTTAAGTGACTCGTTCAGAACATTATTCACGGCCGCGTCGTCACATTAAACAGATTTACTTCCCTCCCTTACTTCGTCACTTTTTTCAATTTTACACGATACTTACGAATAATTAATGGTTTTATCCAAATCATGAGAATGGAAATGTAATTTTCTAAACAGAGTGTTGTGATCGTGTTTATAAAATAAATGTATCCCCCGGGAACTGTATGTTTTCTGCCTTACATCTATTCCTTTGAGAGTATCAGCCTTCCTAGACGTAGTGCGTTCTAACTCCTACTAATGAATTACTTTATCGAATCAAGCACAGATGACGGATTCTACTTGCTTATTATGAATTATTAAAGACATTTACAGAGAGGGCGGAAGCCAAAAGTTGAGTTTCTTGAGTTTTTCAGTCCCGAACGTGAAAATCGATTAAAATGTTTTTTCCAGATCTTAAATAGATGGTAAACTAAGTACAAAACTTTGTTTACAGTTCTGTTAATACGCGCCAAGAAAATAAATTTGGTTCACAGCTCGTGTTTAATCTCGACTGCTACTGGGATAATACCTATGCTCATTTTGTCATTTGTAACGTATACGACGTATATGTTAATAATAATAATATGTTGCGTATGCATTACAAAGTGTGAAAAAGTAATTGTTATTTAATCTCATAATACGTATTGGGGTTAAATTTCATTTCGGTTCAAATACTAACCTAAAATAGATAGATAAATTTATTTAAAAAAATCGTTTAATACCGTGGAATTTCAAGCGAATTATCACGTAGACGATTTATGATCAGATAGTAAATATTGCTAAGCATATTAATAGACGCAAGCAGTGTTAGCTCATCAAAGAGTTTGTTATATAGATTAAAAATAAAAAAAAATTGTGGCGCTACAGAGTGGCTACAGGTCTGAGCTCCAGATGGCTGTATCTGTTTCATGATGATTTGTCAATTTAATAGGCAAGGTGATCAGACTCCTGTGGCTGACACACGCCATCGACTTTTTGGGTCTAAGGCAAGCGGGATCACGATGTTTTCCTTCACCGTTCGCGCGAATGTTAAATGCGCACATAGACAGAATGTCAGATGGACATCCCAATACTGCTCTACGGATTAAATATGCTGAATCTAATACTGAACATTTTTAAGTCAAACTATACCATTCCATGGAAAGTAATTAGAATAAATAAACCGTCAAAAGACGAACAAAAAATCTCATAAAGCGCTAACGTTTAGTAATCAGCTGAACCGCCTCTGAATGGCAAAGGTCGTTCACACCATATTTCACGTACTAGAAAAGGCTGTATGTAGGCTGTCGCGAATTTAGAAATAAGTGCAAGCTATATTGTTCACGAAAACGACAAGGAAAAAGTTTTCTAAAAATTTTATATGAATTCCAAACGCTATACGCTAAAATATACTTTTAAATGTGATTTAGAATAAGTGTTCTGTGTGTTAATGTACTTTTTTCTTAGGTATTTAGATTAAAGATATCTCATTCTTCAACCTCCGTGTTTTGATAACATATTGCATAAACTCGGGACGTCGATGGTTTGATTACTGGTGGAAAAATAGTGCCGGCTTCATAAAGTCAGACTAAGAGTGACACAGAAAGAGAATTTAAAGAGTAAAACTTTATTAAAAAATGTATTACTTACCAGCTTCAGTACTCTATCTCTGTTAAAAATGTAGGTGGTAGAAGAGTGAAAAGTATAGGGGTTTTTTTATTACAAAAGAATAGTTTGCAACCCATTATCAGATCTACTGAATATACCAAAAAATACTAATTGGGTGGAATTTGGTTATAAGTACTGTGATAGATATAACTGACAACTAGTGTAACACAGAACAAAGGAAAGGCCTTTCTAGGCTGTAACCTTGTCGTATATTTTAAATTAATCCCAGAAATATCTAAGTTGTTCACAGATGTAACTGATAAAGCAACCTTCAATCAACTTTCTTTTTTACAAACAGGCTTTATAAAAGTCCATTCATTCAGACTAACAAAAAAAAAACACAATACACGGAATTGGGCAATTCCAATTGAGACTTCGAATAACAACTATATCCTCTGAATATTTCTGATAGGGAACAAAACACACCACGTTAACAAGATTTATGTTTTAACTGTTTCCGTTAGAGTTGCAACGATTGCATTAAAACACATTTGATTCGCCGTTGTTGTCGTTGTGTTATTTGGAAGCATATCTTCACAAATATTATAAACAGGAAAGATTTGTTTATTTTTTATTGAATTGAATTTTTTTTCACTGTTATAATATTACATTATCACTGAACTTTTTGAATAGAATATTTTCAAGTTTCGGATAAACACTTCGATAATACCAAGGTGAAAATACCAATAAAATCCCGATATCGCGTACGCTGCGGAAACTATGACAGGAAGAACCACGAAGACATCACTATCTAAAAAAAGTTCGTGATACCATATTATCTAACTATTGCCTTTCGAAGCCGGAACTGAACCTTAGTTTAGTTTATTTAAATACGAATTTGGGCATGACACTAAGCTGAGGGAAGGAAGCTTGTTCGTTACACATACGGTGTTTTATACTAAACATTCATAGATTTGATTGCCATGCTTTAAATAAATAAATAAAACGTATTTAATTTAAGCATTTTTTATGTTTATTTCGAAATCCATATGTTTTTATAAGATATTACAAATTCAACGTTACATACATAGTACATCAATTATGTTTTTATATATAATAGTAACTTGAATAGCGTCCAATCATAATAATTTATAGCAACTGAACTAGTATAGGTATAGAATGTCCCCCACATTCAGTTGTCTGCCACTTACATGTCCCCTTGTTTTGCTATTTATAAATCATCTTGTGCTCGAATGGAAAGGTCAAAGTATTGCAATTTTATTTATGCATACTACCTTTAAGCAAATTACCTACTAATATCAACTGTAATAAAATAAAACAACTCTCTTTTATTTTACTTAATTATTTATGAGTTCTAAAACAACGTGTATGCATAAAATTATACAAGAAAATATGACATCACTAATTTTACACACATAAACATCAATTATATAGGAACATAATCAAGCTATTAAGGGAAAAAAATTAAACAAGCAACCACAAGTAAAGAAAAAACGAAAAGAAAACAAATAATAAATAATAATAACTAAATATAAAGTTAAACCTCATTAAGAGCATGAAAAACAAAGTTACTATTTATTTTATGTCTCTCCCTTTGAAACCGCATCTCACTATTTATTTATAAAAGCTTGCCAACGCTTGGCACATTGATAAAAGAAAAATCAAATACAATTTTTAATGTGTCAAGCACTTACAGGCAAAAAGCATACAAGAAGTAATTAAATTAATTAAGCAAAACAATAATATAATTTAAATAAACATTAAAAGAAAATCGCTCTCAGTGCGAGGTGAGCAACTATGGATGTCCAGATCCAGCTCGTTTAACAGAATGCTCAATCTGGACATCGGTGAATTTCGGCCAAAACGCGTTCTCCGGAAAGGAGGGATAAATGGAATGATGGGATGACTGGGATATCTACTGGGTACACGAGATTTAAATTTTGTTAAAAGGTTGGGGAAATCGAGCTGATTGTTGAGTATCTTAATGGCAAACGATACATCAATTAATTTTCTGCGATTCTCCAGTAACAACATCTTGAAGTGCGCTAGATAACCAAAACATATTTAAATTCTCGTCTAGAAATAGTTTTCGTTCTAAATATAAATCCAATTTATTAAAAAACGTGACTTAAATACATACATTTAACGGACATCAACCTGTTAACTGAATTAAATAATAACTACTAAGCGATTTTGTGAGATGTTCCCTATGTAACGAACTAATATACTTCATTAAAACACAAAAGTAACACAGAGAAATTTGTGGATAAACGAAACACGCTCACGCTTGGAAACCTATATACATAATCAGTGCTAAAATATTATTCAATGTCAATAATATCATATACAGGTCAAACTAATAACCTCTTTGTTTTTAGAGGATTTTCTTGGCCTCCAAACATAAAAAATGGGATTCTTCTCTCTTGCAAAAATGGCATGTCCGGCGACGCACCTATACATGGGTACGATACGCTTAGATAGATAGGCTTACAGTACCACAGCCTCGCTTGCCTTAAAGTAAGAAAAGGAAATAAAGTCAGTTATTAATTCTCTAGTCTTTAGGAACCGCATTAACCAAAGACGATCGTTCAAATTTTTACTCTTATGCCTTACAATTATCAATGTTTTGTGGCATTTCTTATTAGCAATATGACACGAGAGTAATATGGAATAAATATTCTCATCAACTTAATTAGACTTTTCATCTATAGACTAAAATATGTAATGTGACGTATAGTTAAATTCTATATTAAATACATATAATTGACTTAAAATCATACTTAATAGTTCTAAATAACAATAGTTCCTTTTTATTATATTGATTTTGTTATTTTCTATTGTATCAACTGTTTAACTTAGATACTAAAATGTATTGAGTGGTACTGAGATTATACAAGGGACCTAAGATTTTATTAACTAATGTTGAAAAGTCTGTAGGGGGTTCCTTCTGAGTTATTAAAGTTGGTTAAAAGAAGGAAAAAGGAATTCACTCAAATCTACGATACGTCGTGTCGATGATATTTTTTCCTGCCTTTGTCCGAAAGTAATTAATTCTCAAATAACACGCCAAGAAACTTGCTCCCATAGTTTATATCATGTGCCAATATCATACAGTAATATTACCGAACATTTGTTATGGTAGAGCGAACCAATCGCCAGGAGCAAATAAAGCAAAGTTTGTGGAGCGAAAATAGACAAAGAATCATATACAGGTAAACAATCCCGCTTGACTTGTAGAGGAAGCGTTTGCGCCATTATCAAAGACAGAAGCAAAATAAGATGTTTACCTTCACATTTGGCACGATTTTTATTACTTCCAAGATAAGGCTTTATTACAACTTAGAGAACGCTTAATCAAAACTTTATATGAAAATATTGTTTTGGCTTTAGTTCGTAACTTCAATGAAAGTATGAGGGAGTTTGAAGTTCTGCGTATTTATAAAGCAATTTAGAGTTTTATCTCATCAATTTTTCTGCTTATATAAGTGAAACTTTTTCGCCTTGCTAAGATACGTTCTCGACGGCGGTGTATCTATAGATACTGGCTACGTATGAATAAGATACTGCAAATGTAGGTGCGCAGAGACCCAAGTGCACTTTCAACGCGATTCATACATGATTGATGGATATCCGACACAAGAACGCGAGAAGGCACAGGACCGACAGCTTTACGTGCTCATACAAGACATGAGGGTGTTCTAAACCCACCAAACCCCCAACTATATACATTGCTGATATCAAATGATCTTTAATATGGTGTTGTAACATTGCACAAGCAGTATGCAGTAAAAACTGAGCACTTTTAAAACATATTTATAACAACGCTAGAAATATCATGTATCTATTTTGTTACTAAAAATTTCTAGCCGTAACTGAAATTCGAATTACACATTCGATCGGAATGCACAATTCAAGTAGAAATAAAAACGGCTAAAAAAACCACCTATATAAAATCTAAAACCATGTTTCCTAGAATTAAATTCCCAAGCCATCTTGTACTTGCAATAAAGAGTTAACAATAGATACACAAAGTCAGTCCGTTTAAATAAATCGCATTTAAAATGGCGTCCAAAAGAGTATTTGTAGAACCTATCTTTAACTTACAACACGACACTTCTTTGTATTCAAAGAATTCTTTTTTCCTACGCTAAGTTTTGCAGAAACTTGAAGATACAAGCGAATTTTATATAGGACGGGGCTGTAAAATACTAGGAAGTAAAACAAATACGAACGCTGCAAAGTCGTTATTTCTATTAACCGAGTCTATAATGGCATAGAACAAAAGCATAATTTCGTGATACGTAATTATATACGTGTAAGTGTGGTGTATTTTTTTCCTTTTCTATCTTATAGTTTTAGAGTACATCATACATAGATAAATACTTAGTGAGATAAGCCCGAAGTTTGTGGATATTTGCTGACGCATGTTTCTGATGAGTCTCTTCTAAATATCTCATGACGGCATTAGATTCAATAGTGAACGATTTTAATGAAATACCTTATGTCAGCGCATTGGTCGATACTAGTTTTGGGTTTGGGAATAATAATGAGGTTTTTCTAATAATTGATTGATCTAATAGCTGATTGCTAAGTTGGTGAATCTTCTAAACAATGTTAGTAAATAGATGCTGGAATGAAGTGTCACTCTCCTCCTGGTGACAAAAACCGGATCAGATTTAATCATGGTAGGTGTGTACACATAAATTGTGCAATGTTTAATAACATTGCATATAATTTAATAATTATATTCAATGTTCAAACTGTTAAACGATATATATACAATGGCAAAAACAGAAACTAACATTAATATCCAAAATGTATATACATTTCTCGATTCCAACAGCTTTTTACATAAATTGTACAAAACAATAAGGCAACTGTCAGTGAAATCGTATGACGATAAACAATTGTAATTCAAAAACAATAACGCGTTAAAAATCATAAACGGAAATTCATAATTCACGCGAAAGCGCGAATTTTCACACAAGATTAACGCCCAATTCTTTGCTGGATGGCGTTCCAGAGGTTATAAATTTCCCGCCGGCTCGTTACACCCACGAGTAGACATAAAATCGAAAATTAGTACGAGCAACTTCAGTAGCTGGGATAGAGGTTGGGCAGTGGGTCGCGTAAATTACTGTTTTAGAGCATGGGATCGTCTAGGCTTAGCGCGTTATTGGTCTTAGATTGCCTTAATTGCTTTTAATTGTTTACGTACCTAAACAATGCTTACAATGTAGCAATAGTGACTTGATCTTCATGTTATATAAACAGTTCTAACTGTACCCGATTCGCAACGACCAAAGAGTCAAATGAATGAATGAATCAGTGGAGCTACAACCACTTTTAGGTCTTGGCCTCAGATTTCTGAATCTGTTTCATGGTCATTTTTTAAATCTAATAGGCAAGTAGGTGATGAGCCTCCAGTGCCTGACACACGCCGTCGACTTTTTCGGTCTAAGACACTTCGGTTTCCTCACGATGTTTTTCTTCACCATTCGAACAAATGTTAAATGCGCACATAGAAAAAAAGTCCATTGGTGGACAGCCGGGGATTAAACCTACGACCTCAGGTATAAAAGTCGCACGCTGAAGCCACTAAGCCAACACGGCTCTATTAATAGAGTTACATACACTTATTTTTTTATATATAATAAGTCATACAGGTATTATTTCTTTAAGTAAAACGGTTTTGAAATATTATTTGAGTATATATAGTTTTATATGAGTCAAATAGATAAATATATGGGAAAGATACTTAGTTATTAATCAGTACCTATTACCTTGCCACGAAAATATCGCTTAAATGGGATATAGTGCTCTCATTTTACTAGCTTTGTATGGTAAACTTGTTAACTAAAATACAACACCGACAATGTATGATTCTGTTTCCATTCACAAATTAAAGGTGAAGCAAAAGTATTATTTATATACCTAAACAAGAGTCCATTTCGAGATGAGGCTCTCAGAATACCTAGTAATGAAATATAATATGATTTATGCAAACAAACCGCTTAGGTAAATCAAATATATTTTTATTTATATATTAAACGATCCATCAAACCTACTCAAAAGTCCCTCAGGATTTTATCCTAAAAGATAAACATTATAACGGTTCTACGCGATAACTTATCAAATATTTTCTCATCTTTTATTTCGTGTTAAATTTGCTTTGATGTAACACAAATTAACATTATGAATTTCACAATAAAAAAGATTAAGATTAACGAGTAACCCTAACCTATTTTTAGCATTGGGGATAATATAATTTAAATAGTTTTGACATTATAAAAAACAGACTACTAATAATTGAGTTTAAATTAACGATTTTTTATGAAAATGTTATATCTATTTCATATAAACTTTAGCTAAATTAAAAGATTTTTCTAACCAATTTTTTCACGGCATTTGAAACATTTCAATAACCTTTATTCGCATATCCACTCCTAAAATTTGACATAGTATTTTTGTATAAACAATAGTATCATTTCGGTGCATTATTAACCCTAACACATATTTCTTCTCTCATATTACTTCTCGATATTTTAATTTAAAGATTCATGGAATTTGGTTTACGTAACAGATCCCTAATAAATATTTTAAAAACTTACAAGTTTCAATTTCCGCTTATATTAAACCACTAAACAATTTATAGCCAACTATAACCTTAGTTCAGCCAATTAAAAACAAACAGCGCACGTAACGTAATAAGCGTAAACATGTACATAGACACCTCATAAAAATACCCATAACCCGCACAGATGATAAAAAGCTTCATTGTCTGAATTCCTGATCGTAAACACGCTAGGCACTAAAATTGGGGGAAAATGTGCGCACGTGCAATACCAAGTTATAACCGAAAATTTGCCAGCTGTAAAATATATTGCCAATAATGTCATTAGTATTCGATCCATCCACGAATCGACATATCGTTAAGCGTTCAGTAACATTGGACTCATAACATCAGATATCACGTATGAAGTGACAACTATAACGATAACGGAAGATTCTGACATCCTTTAATACGTTCTAACGGAATTATTTAGCCGTCTACGAAAGTGCTACGAAACTTAATTTCGTAGTCGTCGTAACTCGATCGTAGCACGTTCTAGTGGATCCTAAGTTTATGAATGTAACGTAATTTATTTTATTATTAAAGCCTCTATTCTTAGCTTTTAATTCTTATTATAAATATTTTTATATGATTTTTATGTGACTTTGTTGTTGTCGTAAGGTATATTGTATTTAATGTACAATTATTTGTGTTTAGATGTACAAAAAAATACTATAAAAGTCATTTACATCTTCTAAATGAAATTGGCTGGTATGAAATGGATTCAAAAGTACAATCATGAAGCCATGCAAAAATAATGAGTTTGCAATTGATATGTAGAAGGTACTATTTTAAATTTACCTTCAATTATATTCCTTTGTTCACTTCATTTCTTAATTCATCTTATGAGACACAAATAGAATCGTAATAAATTTTGCATTAGCCTATGGTATATCGTGTTACAGTTTATTTAAATTCACAAATTAAAGCGCTTTGACCGGTCGCATTGGTCGCGTTAATTTAAACTGGCTTAATAACTCTGTTATTACAAAGAGACGCGTGTGAAAGACGTCGCCACATCGGGGCCATGCTCGGGTGGTCCGGTCGAGCCCTGCTCACCGACTAACGTCGCTGTGTACGACACATCTGCATTTAAGAAGCCGCTATCGTTATGCGACTAATCGATTGGTCGGAGCGAGTAGAACTGTCTACTGTCCCTTTCCCCTCCTGTCTCTCTCCTTTCACGCATGCGTACCCATGTTCCTAATTTAAAAGTGGTGAAAAGTAAATAAACTCACACGAACAGTTTGTCAAGAGGACACAAGATGCGAAAATCGTAAAGTGAACGATTCTTAATTAAGCCTTTAGAATTGTTAACGAAGTTCGGATGCGGTGTGTTTTAGGGCGAGAAAATACATTTATCTTAAGTAAAAGGCTGAGTCCGAGAAAACGTCACTTGTTGCGCAGTGACTTTGTTCGGGCGATGAAAAGCCACGCACGGCGCTGCACGCCACTCACATTTGTTACTTAACCGGTAATTATGAATGTTTGCCGCAAACATCACGTCGCTGTAACGACCTTTTATATTTATTTTAACCGCAACGTGATTATATATTCTGATTTATATTTTATTTAATGACTTTAATTAGCTTAAAGACTCTTACGTGACAGACGTACAGATAAATAAGTATCATTAAAAATAGAGAATTTTTAAAAAATATGGCAAATATAATGGATAGAAAAAAGTCGTTGTAGAGGCAAGAGCTTTTTGAATGTATAAGTGCTCTCTTAAAAATTTTAAATGAATTTTCAGAGATTCAGTTTCTATCAAATAAATATTTTATAAAGAATTTTATTATAACTCTTTAATTAGACCGCGATAGCCTCAAGATATTATGACTCGAGGTCAAAAGAAAACAAGCCGTATTAAAATAATTTTAAAGGATTTTATAAGAAAGCATTTTTTCTATCGGGAACAAAAGATACAATTCGTTAGCTACTAACTGCTATCTGCAAGTTTGTTCTTGTAGAATTGAACTAAACGGTACAGTAGTTTTCTATCAAAAGTTATCAAAATTGGTATTGCATTCAACAAATATTGGTGTTCGAAATACATTATATTATTATATTTTTTTTTATTAAATTTGATGAGGGTGATGCCAAATATTTTTGCACGGCCGATTGACACATTTTAGTCATTTGTTGAGCTTCATTCGGGTTACGTGTTCTCGTGCATCTAGCATTTTTTATTTGGATAGTACACATGTACTTTTTGTTAATTATAGATACGTCCACTATTTAAAATTGTATAGTGAGTGTTTAGTGCGTGTTTAAGAACTATTGTGAGGCAAGGTATCAATTATCATCAGTCTAACCTCTCTTTGTGCCCATACTAAAACTAATTCCAAATCCTTACGGCTGATAACATTGTGTGCCTATCTTCCTGTAAGAAGACATTGACGAGGTATGTACTCAGGACTTATTATTTTAATATGAATTGTGTATCGACGGCCACCGAACCGTTCTTTGTGGTACATAATTTTTTGGTAGCAGAGCGTGGTTACATTTTAGTAAATAATTGTTCGGTAGTATAAGTCCTGGGTTCATAACTTATTAATGTATTTATTTTGTTTGTTTGTAGGGATTATAGTTTTTTTTCAAATAGTTCGCCATTTATTATTATTTATTTTTTTTTCTTAAATTTTTTGTGCTATTGTTTGTATTCATATACTTTTATAATGGCGGTCTCGCACAAGGCACAAATAGCTGGTGTATTACGGTGGCTAGGATCGGCCGTTTTAAATATTTCGCGAAAAGATCGCGTTCAGGCGCTTCTGTCAAGAAGTGACGCGTTAGAGGATAGAATGAAAGATTTATATAAATCGTATCAGGCATTACTTGAGTTGGGTTTAGAACCGGAGGTGATGGACAAGGTTTCTGCAGACATGGATCAGGCTGAGGATTTGGCTGATCAAATTAGGGAAGCCGTTGGGATTATTAAATCTTCGGTTAATCAGTCAAATAACCTTCAATCGAAGGATAGTTTAACTTTTTCAAGTGGTATTATAGGTAGGTTACCCAAACTAGATTTGCCCCATTTTAGTGGCGATTTAAGCCAATGGGTGGCGTTTATTCATTTATTTGATAGTTTAGTGCACTCAAGAGTTGATTTAACATCTGCTCAAATTTGGCATATTTGTTGGCTAGTCTCACTGGGGAGGCTAAAGGGTTAGTCCAACATTTAGTACTTGTGGACAATAATTATGATATAGCTAGAGATTTACTTATGCGGCGTTATCAAAACATACGTAAGCTGGCGGATAGCCACGTAGATGTCATATTAAATTTACAGAGTAACGTGCAGAGCCACAACTTAGAAATTCAAGTTTTAAATCCTTTATTAGTGGCAATTAATGCCTTAAGGGGTTTAAATTTACCTGTAGATAGTTGGTCTTTTATTTTGTTGCACATAACGTTACAAAAACTAAATTTAGACATGCGCACCCGATTTGAACAGGCGTATGGTGGAGATTCATCCACTCATCTTCCCTCGTTTGATGAATTGATTTTGTTTTTAGAGGATGAGTGTCGCAGACAGGATAATGTTCCAGCGCCGTCCACAACGCCGGCCCCAATTTCTACTGGGCCGCGACAACAGCATATGCGCTTAGTACGACGCCCTGACCAGCGAGTTTATAACGTGGCTACTCAACATCCAGGCAAACGTTGTGTTTATTGTCGAGTCCCTGATCACACCGTGGTGTCATGTCAAAAGTTTTTGGCATTACGTTTTCAAGCACGACGTAATATTGCCAGACAGCGGAAGTGGTGTTATGGTTGTTTAGGTAATCACCTGGCATCACAATGCCAAGTGTCACGACCATGCAAACAATGTAATGGCAATCATCACATTATACTTTGCGGTAATGCGAATGGTTCACCCCAATCAGCTGCACCGGCACGGGAGTTTGTTGAAGCCATTCAAAATACAGGTGATCAGTGGACTGGTGATGTGCAGGTTAGACCCCGTACGTTTGGTCATATTTCCAGGCACCATACAGAATCCGGTTATGATAATTACCATCGGAGGCAGCCACCACCCTCCAGGGGCGGGGGAAACTTAAGCTCTCATAACAGGCCTCGTGTCACCTCTGATCAGCGACAACTTCCTATGAGCAAGGATAATTATGACTCTTGTGCATCACCTGTTATTGAACAGCAACGTCGTGATTTTGTTAGGCCTTTGCCTTTTCCTGAGTGGCCTCGTGTAGGCCAGCGGGTCCCTAAACCAGAAGAAAATTGACTAGGTCACGTTCCCACTAGAACTCCTACATCTCCCATTACTGTTTTGTTACCCACCGCACAGGTTTGTGTTGGTTCTCCATCAGGTGAGCAAGTAACCACTCGTGCGATTTTGGATTCTGGAGCACAGGGAAGTTTGGTGTCAATGGATTTGGTGGACAGGTTACAGTTGCGTATTTCGCCTGCTAGCGGGGGTATATTTGGTGTAGGTGGTCTTAAGGTTCCTGGTTTGCGGGGACAAGTTACACTAACTTTTTCTTCTGTTCAATGCTCTCATCCACAGATTACAACTTCTGCCATTATTTTAGATAATGTTATGGGCAGACACCCATTTGTTAAATTACCATCGGAGTTATTAGATTTTACACGTGGTCTTAACTTAGCGGATTGTACATTTCATATTCCAGGTCAAATTGATTTGCTACTCGGAGCAGAAGTTTTAGGCATGCTGCGACTAAGTAAAGCACACTTTTACAACCAGGGGGCTTAGTAGCAGTTACATCTGATTTTGGTGATGTCATTATGGGTCCTGTGTTTCCAATACAGTCTCTTACAGTTGAAGATGGTAACTTGTGTGTGGGATTCTCACTTGCTGAAGCTATTCAACGGTTTTGGGAAGTCGAAGAGCCTCCCACAGCGGCTCGTGAAAACCCGGAGCACCAAGAATGTGAATTGTTCTTTCAGAACAACACTGGTCGTCTCCGTTCAGGTAGGTTTGTCACGCGGTTACCTTTCTTACCATCCCGACCTCTTTTGGGTCACTCCAGAAAAGGTTAACATCCATGGAGAGACGAATGAAGAGAGATTCGACTTTTCGTGCTAAGTATATTGAGTTTATGGACGAGTACTTTAAGCTCGGACATATGTCAGTTTCTGATTTTGATTGGCGCACACAGGAGCACTACTTTATCCCACATCATGCTGTGTTTAAAGGTGGTAAAATCAGAGTAGTTTTTGATGGTTCAGCGCCTAGTTCCAATGGAGTTTCTTTAAATCAATGTTTGCATTCGGGCCCTAAAATACATCGTGACATTGGTGATATTTTAACAAATTTTAGAAGACATCAGATCGTATTTGTTGCAGATATTAAAATGATGTTTAGGCAAACTGTAATTCATACTGATGACCGTTGCTATCAACTTATCCTGTGGCGTGAGAAGGAATCCGATCCTGTTACAGTATTTGAATTGAATACCAATACATATGGACTCAGATCAAGTCCTTATATTGCTATTCGTACATTATTAGAATTGGCTGAGCGGGAACGTTTGCAATTTCCAAGAGCAGCTGATGTTTTGACAAATGATGTTTTCGTTGACGACATTTGCACCGGCGCTGCAAATGAGAAAGAAGCTTTAATACTACGCAACGAGCTAATTGGGATTCTTAAGGCTGGTGGATATGAGTTAAGGAAATGGGTGTCTAACTCACAAGCTGTTCTTGCTGGTTTACCCGAGGATCATCAACAAGATCCTTATATTTTTCAGAACGTGGACAACCCTGACGCTGTTGCAGTATTAGGTATTCAGTATCAACCGTTAGCTGATATATTTACTTTTCGCGTGCAGGATATAGATGTAATTAAATCTTGGACCAAGCGTGTACCTCATTTATTTAATTGTTAGCGTATAATTCTTTCATAGTTTTTATAGAGAAGTATCATCATCACGATTCTATGTATGTCACATCGCCGAGTATCAAGAAGTGGCGGTTTTACGATGTCAACCAAATATTAATTAATTAGGCACATAGATAGAAAACACCATTGGACCTACCAAGGACTAAATGAGTAAATACAATTATAAAATACTTAAGATTACATTAACTTAGGTGGTGCCTCGTTGTCTGATATGAACGAATGTAAGTAGTATAAGTGGACACTGGACATATCCATTGAAACTAAATATGTCAATGTTATTAAGAATAACACAATAGAGAATATTATATATATATACAATGTTTTATTAGTTAATTAACATTAGTATGTGCTTTCAGCTGTACATAGGTTAAATCCGATTACTAAGCATGAAAAGATAGTATAAGTAGAAACACGTCCACAGACGCATAGAAAAGCAAATGAAAATCGACTTTCCTACGTCAGGGAAAATGCAGTAGGTAGATAATTATGGAGCTAAAATATCTAGTCTTGGAGAGTGCGGACTGCGAAGAAAATTTATTTTAAAATCTTTTTAAAACTCTCTATTTACTGAAACCTAAACGTATTTTTAAGACAATAAAACTGAGCAAAAATACCACTTATTGGTTACAAAAAACCATAAAATATTTGTAATAAAAATATGTGTTTGTATTATAAAATCAAAAATACAATCATGGTTTTTAAAGAAAATCATTTTTATTATGATAAAAACACTTAAATATAGAAGATATTACATAAATACGCTTTTTTTAATTCGCATATTTCACGCATTCTTTTTTCAAAGAATATATTTTATATAAGAATAAAATATTTTATATACTCGTAAATGCTATATAATTTTGCAAATACCGTATTTTATTACATGCCTAAATAATATCTAGTCATTATTATTTAATTCTAGTAATTAATTTATAGAATTAAATAAATAAAAAGCATATACGAAAACGTATGTGATTCTCAAAGCTTTGAATATTCAAAAGCTTGGTGGGACACACGAAGGCGCTCCAATACTTTCAGTTGAGTGCGTACAAATATTTCTAGTACTCCGATCGGCCGGTACTTTGCTTTTACTTGACCATACGGAATCGTGTTCTTTATGTATTTCAAAGAATCTGTTGGAAAGTTGAATAAGAATATTCTTTATGCTAGTAAATCTTTCTGTGTTTCTGAGACAAAAACAAAATAATAATTGAACCGAAACGCTAAGTATTACGAAAGACTTTAATTATCTGTTCTAATTCAGCGTTAAATCCCGACTCCGAATCTAAACTAAAAAATCCGTAAAAATAACTGGCAAAGATGAAATTAAAACTTTTTTACTATAAATATTTACGCTAACTTTGTCGTGCAATGTTAAAGAATTTTTTAATTAGTGGGGTTGCGGATTATGTGTCGTAAGAAAACTTTGAAATCTTTGCGAGCTGAAAATGTTTTAGTTAATTTTTGAAACTTTCATCAAAGTTTGAATGTATATATATAATGTATACAACTAATTAGGTTTTAACGTTATTTTTTTAATTTCAATAAAAAATGATTTTAATGAAACGACATCCCTTTCTCTTCTTGGCAACCGATTTCTGCAACTAATCATTTTCCTTTACAAGCAAGTAGGTGATTGACCCTCTAAGCGCTGGATTCCTCACGATGTTTTTGCATACTAGCAAGTGTTGTGTAACATGTACTTTCAAAGGGAAGATTAGATTGATAAACAGTGCCTTTATAATACGAGATCATAAGTTATATGTTTATAAATTGAAAAACTAGTATAATAATTAATTACATTATTTTTCATTATAATTTTGTCATAAACACTAATATGATATTTTCGCAGTTTATTGTAATTCTATTATCCCTCTTATGTACCGCTTTTATAGCTACTAAGATACTCCTAGGCACATTAGAAAGTATTATTAAAAAAAAACATATATTATTAAAATATGTATGTATAAGTTTTGGACTACCAACTAAGGTAAACCTCCTATGGTTGGGCCCGTTCGTTTGTCCCTTAAAAAATGTATTATATAAATGCGATGCCTATTCCATGTATGCTAGCTATATAACCCTGCTCATTTAAGTAAAACTCCTTCAATTTATGACATATTATCAATAATATTCGACCTCTTAATTGCAGTCATGATAAGCCACGGGCCGCTTACAAACCAATCGGCTTGCATAGGCACCATTTACTTCTAATTAAAATTCAATAATAATACTATTTCTGTCTACATTAATCTCGAACAAAACGACATCTAAAGGAAGCTATACAACGCTAAAGACTAATCCTAGGGGTTAGTTAAACTTGATAAGCTTTTAGACTACTTGCAGCCCCAAAACATCACTGTATTCAAATGACTGTGAGAAACTTGAGAAAACAAACATCGCTCCATTTGTGACTTTGTAATAATCAGATTTACCTGCATTATCTATATTTGATTTATTCTATTTTTTTAGAGAGGTTATAAGCCTTGTTATGAGATGAAAGAATCATAAATTTTAATGAAAAATAGGGAAATATTAATATTTCTAAGAACGCAGAATTGTTTTGCAAATAATAGAAAATGTATATGGATAAACGTATTTTATAATCAATAGAACTAAGGATCTAAGGTCTCAGTAGACATCTGGATAACGTAAGCGTTGTGTTCAGTATTAGATACCACGCAAAACTTACTAAATATATTTTTGTGTAGCTACGTGAATTAAGACTTTAAAGACAACTGTATGGAAAGGACCAAGAGAAAGAAGGAGAAGAGGTCGCCCAAGAAAAAGGTAGATAGAAGAAAAAGAAGCGGTAGCAGGAAACGAATGGAGAAAGAGAGCCATAGACAGAGTCAGTTGGAAAAAGCTGGAGGAGACCTTTACCCGTGAAGGGGTTCCGTTCGACGGTACTGAAGGAAGCTAGGAAAAAAGATATCACGCAATAGAAAAAAAAAATTGTAAAAAAAATCTAAGCTGTATATTATAATTTGTTTTCGTCATGATTGGAAATAAAATGGACTTTATTATTAATATTATTACCTGAATTAAACAAATATTTATAAATTTTTGCAGACCGATTCTGAAATCATCTTATGCTCTCATGCATTTTATATGTCTAGGACTATCAATAGAATACTAAAAAGTAAACTGACGTTATAATCGTAAAGCAAAGATCACTCTGATGTTAATTAACTCTGTAGACGAGTCAATAATTTATCCAACCATCCATTTATATCATTTACATATCCCTTAGATTTGTTAAGGAAAGTGAGGGGTCTACATAAAATATCGTTTAGAATGACATTATGTAAAAAAGTCTATGGAATGTTATTCGTTATGCGATTATTATATCCTTGTTTTATGATTTTCGTAATGAACCGCCCTCGTAAAATGTATTGAATCCTGTATCCTGTACTTACTTATGAACGTCAATATTAAAAAAAGGAAGATCCAAATTTACATTTACTACTATTCCAAATCAAGGACGTAAAGCGGGCGAGACGAACTGGCATATTTTGATTGAATTTATGAATTTAAGGAAACTGTGAACACTGCCAAAAAGAATTTTGCACTATTTTCTGATCATCATAGATTAAGGAACTCCAAGTTGAATGCAATATAAGTCAATGTTCAATTAATGAGGTAGTTATGTAATAAACCAAGTCAAGTTAATTTTCTGGATTCAAATGTATTGAATCTTCCTGGTCTTCTTATGTGCCATCTCCTTGCGAAGGTTGGCGATCATCATGGGTACTTTAATTTTGGATGCCGCGCTTTTGAACAATGACTTGGTGCTTTCACCAAACCATTGTCTAAGATTCTTCAACGGAGACGTGTGACTGCGGCCAGGTCTCCTTATACCTGCCACTTAGTATGATTGAGAGAGGAACTCGTATTTTTGGAGGTGTCCAAAATATTCAAGTTTCCTTTTCCTAACCGTCATTAGCACTTCTTTTTTCTTCTGCATTCTGTCTATCACGGTTGTATTTTGTATGCTTCCTGGTAAGAGCTCTCAATGAAATAACCAACCATAAACAGATATTAATGTATATTTGGCCGTTTCGCATCGTATATTGAAATGCATTCAAAGCAGTCCTCAACCGGATATATCAGTGCAGTACTCGGAGATTTGCCCGGATTAGTATACGTAGTTAAGTTTCATCTTTGAATCAGAATACGAAATTCTCCTGTATCATCTATATGATCATTATAAGATGCTCAATGTAACAAGCAACAGTGTAACTGGTATTTTCATTTCCACTACTAGAGGTAATCAAGACAAACCTACACAAGAACTATAGTGAGTCTGGTACGGTATTTGCTTTCAGCCGAAGATAGGATAGTTTTTTTTTTGGTAAATTTTGTTTAAAGTGTTGAAAATATCAGTGGCCCTACAACTTTTTTGGTCTGGACATCAGATTGGTATCTGTTTGGTGATTATTTGTTTCTATAATAGGCATGTACGTGATCCAAGGCATACTGGTTTCCTCGCGGAGTTTTCCTTCACCTTTGCGAATGTTAAATGCGATAAGAATATTAGAAAGTCCTTTGGTGCTCATCCGGTGTTTGAACCTACGACCGGGACGAGAGTCGCATGTTTATTTGCTAAGAACTGCTGATCTGAATTAATACAAAAAAATAAATCATTCATGATTATTTCACAAATTCAAATATAGCGAAATTGATCTAAATCAATAAATACTACTTAATTAAAATATAATATTTGTTAATACTAATAATCAAAACATTATAATTTCACAATACCATACATATCGCTTCCAATTTCTGTTCGAATGGTTCCCGCGGTTGAATCGAACTAATGAAATTAATAAAATTTCATTAAAATTAAACTCGGAACGAATACAGTTCTCGCTCCGTGCACAATGGGGAACTGGAAAAAATTTCATAATTAAATTCTGTATTCTAAAAAACTATCTTGGTCCTCTGTGTTCAACAAAACAGAAGCATTTAATTAATAGAAATGGAACTATCGTTCTGTGTATTAACGTCTGACACACGGAACTAAGAATCGCGAACAACTCGAAAAATATCAATGTTATTCTTATGAAACATCATCCGATTAGTCTTTAAAAAGCGACTTGGTGTATTACTTTTGGTAAAAATGTACTATTCAATAAATGAGTATTTGCGAGAGACACTGTAGTTGATATAAATTTAATAAAGTATGATATGTACGATACAGATAATATAAGAATTGAATTTGACTAATAATGTAAAATTCCTTAAGACAAATTTGCGCGCCATTGTGTATGCGAACTCACGATTGTACTACCTTAACATTTTTGTACCATATTCTTGCAATAAATAAATTATTATTATTATTACAAATGCCGTATATTTCATATGTCTAACCAAGGTTAGATCAAAAACTACTTTTAAAAATATCAATTTATTGTGATGGCCGAATGTGTAATAGGTGTCCGAGCCATCTAGCGAACACTGTATATTTTTCCTCCACTTAAACAGAGAAGCGAATTAAAAGACTTTTTTAAGTGATTTTAAGTGACACTTTTAACAAAGCAAAATAACTCTTTCTTGAAATACTACTATATATCGAATCTCTAATAATTCAGAAATTATTGTCATTCATTTACAAAGGGCACATCAACTGTCATGTCAAAACATTGTTTTTATTTGATTAATTTTTTCTTTATATTAAGTTATTGAATTTGTACTTTCGCAGTTGTTGCCAGAAACAGATAGCTCAATAGCGATAAGCTCTTTTCCCTTCCAGTTCCCATTGTACACAATTTTAAATAGATTCACTGGAATGTTTATAATTCTCAAGCCACTTTAAAAATTAACTCTTAAAAAAATACTACTAAATATAAATAAAATATTAACACACTCAACGTACCTTGTGTACCGTGTTATTAATCGAAATGTTGGCCGCAGTTTTCGGTTGTGAGTGACATTAGAGGGCCCTACTCTGGCGGCGAGCTCTCAACATTTAGCTGGGAGCTGTATCAAACGACGCGGAAATTCCCACTTACTCCCTGATTGCCACACTACGGGGTTAATGACATTGTTGATACGCTAGGCCGATTACATTTTATTTCGTTTACAGCTTACCGCTTTCCCAGAGAACATTTCCATAAAAAAAACATTCCACAAAATCTTGTTAAGGGATTACAAATTTCAAATACAGTTATAATATAATATTATATTTATTGACTCATTGGTCTAGTGGTTAGTACCCCAGACTGCGAATCCATGGATCCCGGGTTCGATCCCCGGCTGAGACGAACATCGATGTGATGAGCAATTGGTATTGTGCTTAGGTCTTGGGTGTTTAAATATGTATTTATATGTCTATCTATCTATAATATGTATGTATATCCGTTGCCTAGTACCCATAACACAAGCTTCACCAGCTTAGCATGGGACTAGGTTAATTGGTGTGAATTGTCTAAAAAAAATATATATATATATATATAATGTACTAACTCTTAGAGTGATGATGCAACACTATTATTCAATTATGACTAGTTATATTCGATCATAAATATCAGTTAATACTTGCTTTCGTAATTATACCCACGAAAGCCTACAAATTAAAGACCTATTCATATTGCTGTTAAAGGTAATTCTTACAACTTTGGAATACTATCGATAAGAATCAAATTAGTATAAAAATATAACAACTGGTCTAAGTATATTTATTATGAATGTTTCCATATAACTTTCACGATGGAGTGTTAGCTCAACTTTGAGGACCTGCGTTCAAATCCCACCCGTGCATCAATTTACTTTTCTCTCTATGTAACACTGGTTTGTATAGTGAAGGAAATCGCGTGGAAACCGGCATATTTTAAGCCCTTTAATCAAACACATATCAGACATAAAAATATCACTACTTATCTAAAGAAAATTATCAGAGTAACACACGCAATCTGATGCCAAAACTAGTAGGGTTGTAGCTAGCTAGATTATAAGATTATAAATAAAAAAAATCTGTGGCGCTACAACCTCTTTAGGTCTAGGCCTCAGATTTTTGAATCTGTTTCATGATGATTTTTAAATCTAATAGGCAATCCAGTGCCTTACTCACGCCGTCGACTTTTTCGGTATAAGACATGTTGGTTTCCTCGCGATGTTTTTCTTCAACGTTCCAGCGAATGTTAAATGCGCACATAGAAAGAAAGTCCATTGGTGCACAGCTAGGGATCGAACCTATGACCTCAGGGATGAGAGGTGCACGCTGAAGCCACTAGGCCAACACTGCTCGATTATATAGCTCTTGATTAATTTCTTTAATCACATTTTACATTATCACATATCCTCAAACAAAATACGGTGAACACGTCATGACATAACTGACAGTAATATTTAATAATAAATAATGTTTCCTTCTATCTGGTAATAATTATTTCTAGATGGTCAGTCATGTTTGTCAAAGGTGGTGTCCTTGTGCCGGAATTCAATTTAGGTCTTTGCACCAGCGGATTAAGTAACTGTAAATGTAAATAAGCGTTTCAAGAGAATGCGAGGCTATGTCAAGAAATGGTACTTAAAGACTCCATAATTAATGAGACTAGCCCGATCGTTTGTTGTCATTCATTGCCAATGAATATAAATGGCAGACATCTTAATTCACTTATCTCAGCCGCTAATCAACGCAAACTTATCTGTCACTCAAATACAATAAACAGTTGAACAATAAACGTTCAAACAAGACAAGCCATCCGCAAATGATTGTTTACACAAACTAAACATAAACTAAACGCTACTTAAGCTGACAGTTTGTTGTCAAGCAGATGCTTTAACGTGATTAATAGACGATTTGGAATTAGCTGATTAATGAGCGAAATAATTCTATATTAGGCAAGAGAAGAAATTATTACTGTGAATAAAGGAAAATTGGTTTACAAGTGAGCATGAGCTTTGTTAACGTTTAAATTACCTTTGGACTTTGTTCTAGAAGATTCGCAATTTTCTGTTATAGCAGTTTTTAATATATTAGTAGCATATATTTCATATACTTAAACATTGTAGATGACAGCAATACTCATACTTAAATACAGACACAGAAACAATAAAGATATACGCGCTTAATTACTTGGAAACTAATGCTATAAATGCTGACTTTTCAAGAGATACTTGAGACATCAATTTGTCAACTTGGTTAATTGTCTGTATTGTATTAATTTAAACAGATTATGTTATTTTACCGATACATTAAGTATGTATTTAAAAATATTAATAAAAAATATTATATATTTTTTTAAGAGCTGGTGATTTCCTCGCTCAACGAATAAGTATGGCAATACAGTGAGGAAATGCTGCGACCAAACTTTTTAAATATGTTTTAATTTTCTTTTTATTAATTTTTAATTATTTTCCTACTATGTAGGTTAAGAAAATTGTGAATACTGAATTATTGTTGTGTTTAGGTTTTATTTAAATAAATATTTAAGTAAAATAATTTTTAAAAGTCTTAGATTTTGCTATACAAATTCCAATTCTATAGTTTGTAAGATAAAGTCTACTATGGATATTTCAACGATTTGATTATTAGTATTTAATAAGCAACAAAGTCGGTTCACAACAATGGACCTCACAGCGTTTTCCTTCAATAGAAAATCAAGTATGCATATTTCAACATAAAATCATTATTTATCATTATTTCATTTTGGCTGTGGGTTTGCGTCCCATCGAAATCGTCAGATTAGTGAATGAGAGATTTTTTTGGTGCACTTAACACTCCCTTAGAAAATCTGACGCGCTCGATAAATTTTTTTTTTTTTAATTTTCAACCCTTAAATACAACCACCCGCATCATGCAAACGATCAGATTAACATACGTACATTATTAAAAATACGTAGGGCATAGATGCTATCAATATCTGACGCGCTCGAGGATGTCCATGCAACAGTTTTTTTTACATATTTAACTATCTATAGCCGCTTCCCCCACCGATGAAAAGGAATTTATCATATAACATTTTTTTCTTCTTTTTATCTAAGCTTTGTATCCCAATAGGTCTCTACGACGCTCGAGTAAATCCCCATTTAGCATCGTGGGCTCCCCTACCATTATCTTCTTTCACCGACTGACATGTCAAAAGCAAGTATAACGTTTTCTAATCGTATAAATTTTATATTTTGCAGAAGTGCTTAGCTACACAAATGAGGAATGTTGAGGATTTAAATCGTTCATGATCTTGCCTATAAAGCTCGGTTGGAATATTCATTATTCGTATTTCAGATTTCGCACGTTTCTCTGTAAGCGGAAGAATGAATATTACGCTTAATTGGAAGGAAATTAGTCAAATGAAAATCAACTCATTAAAGTGGCTGTGAAATTATGGTAGATAGTTATTATTATAATCGATTACAAATCAGGGATTACAGCTTTATTCTACGACTACTTAATGGTTTTATTTCGACCAAGTAGCAGCAAGTATTTTTTTCATCACCAAAATAATGAAATTAGTAAAATTTTACACTTTTTTGCATTATAATATAAAATGTTTCGTAATTACATGTAAAGGAAAGGTAACTGGCGGCCTCATCGCTTTCGAGTGATCTCTTCCAGGCAACCACTGTGAGAAAAGAAAAAAAATGTATTAAATTACTTAAGGTAGGCAAGAAGTTCAAAAATACATATAGTTATTAAGAAGAAAAAAAACTAAACAGGAACAAAAACAAACTTAACTAATAAAGGATACATGAAAAATAACATGAAAAAGTGAAAAATGCACATGAATCATAATAATTTAATTTAAGATCAATTTACTTTACGAATAAGTGGTCTTTATATTTCTTTCAAAACTCCCTTAATAATTGATTGAAATTAATGAAAAATTATAATCATGTTAAACGATAATATAGATCAGTATGATAACACGCCTTTAAGTATCAAACAGAGATCCATATGCACATCCTTTTTGTTCTTGAATAGTACGGCCACATATGGCGAGTTGGAGATTAAACCACACAATGACGTCTTTGATTGACGACCGACTTCTCCACGCTATTCCAAGCAACACCTGACGACACAGTTACTAAGACAAAGCTAAACAACATAACATATGTAATAAGTAACTAGATTTGTGTTACCTAATCTAAGGGTATTTAGGCTTTTAATACGGCAGAATTGTACGTAAGATAAGAATATCACATAACTCAAGTATTCTTTAAGAAAACTACTTCTGAGGTTAAGCGGCTTGAAGTTTTTTTTTTTTATAGAACAGGGGGCAAACGGGCAGGAGGCTCACCTGATGTTAAGTGATACCGCCGCCCATGGACACTCCCAATGCTAGAGGGCTCGCGAGTGCGTTGCCGGCCTTTTAAGAATTGGTACGCTCTTTTCTTGAAGGACCCTAAGTCGAATTGGTTCGGAAATACCTCAGTGGGCAGCTGGTTCCACAAAGTGGTGGTGCGCGGCAAAAACTGCCTTGATGATTTGGCATTCTGAAAAGGTGGTTTATTGTTTATCAGAATGCCAAATCATAAAATTACTGCTTCACGACTGATTTGAGAGCGACCGCCGATGCGAAAACCGCTGTGTGAGTTCGAAAAGTGAGTTACAGAATCGCAGGGCAGTTGTGGAA
Organism: Pieris macdunnoughi; assembly: GCA_905332375.1. Lineage (NCBI taxonomy): Eukaryota > Metazoa > Arthropoda > Insecta > Lepidoptera > Pieridae > Pieris > Pieris macdunnoughi. Next base: position 512,930 of record CAJOBZ010000032.1, on the reverse strand, counting down.
CGGCGGACGTCAAGGTGATACGGATGGTATTTTGTATTTTGCAAGTATATTTTTTTTCTTTGAATGGGATGTCACTAGTGACTTGAAAGCCATGGATAGCTCAGTATTTTCAACTAGCACAAGGGCATGTCCTGCGAGACTTGGGTGTCAACTTTTGCCGTCGTCTCTGGCCAATTACAGGTTGCTTATTGGTGTGAGCGTAGAAAGAAGTAAGAGATTTCGCCTTCTTCATTCGCGCTTGAATTTTCTTGTTATTGTTACACCCTACCTAGATTAGGCTCGCTAAAGCAATTAAGACGAAGTTGTTTACCACTTTCGTATGAACTGTATAAATAAATAAATGGCGTTACAACGTTTTTAGGTCAGAGCCTCAGATTTATGTATCTGATTCATGATCATTTGTTAATCTAATAGGCAAGTAGATGATCAGCCTTCCGTGCATGACGCACGCCGTCGACTTTTTGGGTCTAAGGCAAGCCGGTTCCCTTACGATGTTTTCCTTCACCGTTCAAGTGAATGTTAAATGCGCACATAAAAAGGAAGTCCATTGGTGCACAGCCGGGGATCGGATCTCAGGGACTTCAGGGATGAGAGTCGCACGCTGAAGCCATTAGGCCAACACTACACGATTTTTTTTTTGGGGTAATTCGCGACTGAATGTATAAATTTCCTTCCTATCCGCACTAAAACCATGTTAGCGCAGTCTCTTCTGCTTCCTATTCTCGATTATGCGGACTCATGCTCCACTGATTTGAACGAAGAGCTACTTGACAAGATCGAACGCCTGCAGAATTTCTGCATACGGTTCATATTTGGTCTTAGGAAATATGACCATGTGTCTAAATTCCGCAGGCAGCTGGGATGGCTACCTATTCGATTCAGACGTCACGCTCATCTTCTTCAACTCCTATACTCAATTCTTTTCAATCCGAAAACCCCTTCTTATCTCAAAAATCACTTTAAATTCTTAGGTCCTTCTAACTATATGTTACGCTCTTCTAATAGATGTTTATTGGAAATTCCATCTCACACTTCATCCTTCTTAGGCAATTCATTCACGATCTCCGCCATTAAGTTGTGGAATACGCTGCCCGACTCCGTACGATTGGCTACCTCTCTGTCATCTTTTAAAACTCTTCTGTATAATCATTACTTAACCTTATCCTATCCTGATCAATCGTGACTTGTATAAATCTTATGTTTCCTTTTACATCACTATTTGCTGTCCATGTATTTGTAAGATTAGCTTTTAAGTTTTTAGTCTATTGTTAATATTTTTTTTTTGTATTACTTTAGATTAAGGTACTATGTATATATATATATATATATATATTTTTATATAACATTTGTTACTGCACTTCTCGCACGAATCATGTTTTTTTTTTTAGTTTTTTCTTTAACTAGGGTTGCCTGGAAGAGATCGCTTATTAGCGATAAGGCCGCCCGTTGCATCCCTTATAATTTTTTTTTTTTGTATTGTGTTTGATTTATTGTTTTTTGCAACGAAGTGTTAATAAATAAATAAAAATAAATAAATGAACTGTATATTAACAACATTTACAAAATTATCAGCATATTATCAGCAGTTCAAATTAAGTTATGTGAAATAGTATCGGTGTAGCTTAAGCGTAAAAGAAACATGAAAAAAAGGTAGCTTGTCTAATTAAAAATAATTGTTTCGCTGGAAATGGAACCAAGGACGCATTTAACGCATTTAAAGGAAGCAAGTGGTAAATGGTTGTAATTGAAAATGGCCATTAGTAATTAGAATAGTTATTTCTCGAATTTAAAAACAGTTTCTATAAAAAGCATTTAATTACAACTGGTTTCGGCCACTCGTTTCTATAAAACAATCCAAGCTATGGTTTTTCACTTACTGTAAATACGTTATTGATATTTTTGTTAGAACGTCGATCCCGTATATATGGGACCTGTTCGCTGCAAGATTTATTTGCGATGATGAACATCTAGATTGGTAGACGGATCGTGGTATGCTTGAACCACGATCAGTGTTTTTTTTAAATTTAATTATAAGTAATCTAACAGCTAACATATTATAAAACAAAACACTTTGACACTACAGAAAGGCTAATTACATAGATAAACAATATATATGAAACAGAAAACAAGTAGGTACAATAATTGCCAAAAATATGTTTTTAAGTCAAACAAAATTGCTACAGCTTAAGTCAAACAAAATTGCTACAGCTTCTTATAATTATCAGGCTCATTTACAAACATACTAACTTGTATCAGCGACAGTTTCTTGAAAAATTTGTAAAATCTTTAAAGATTTAATACCCAACTCATTTCTTTCACAAAAAGAAAGGTTAAAGTAAGGAATTTTTGTACTAGAATTTTTTTATCGCTGAACTTATAATTCTATAAAAAAAAACACCGGCGATTAAGCTAGGTCGGGCGACTGGTCCCAACCTCTCGTTTCCTGTCAGAGAACATGTGTGGAACGTTATTTATAATCATCCAGAGCGCTTTCCTTGTTTTCGTTTTCAGAAAATCCCGATAACGCAAGAACACTTTATTAACGAAGCTTGCTGGAAGTTTCAACACTAATTTTAAACTTTAATAAATGAAATCTCAGTTTATTAAAACATACTGTAACGTCTGAATCTCTTGTTATTTCCAGCTGTTATTTCAACTTCCAGAATATTAACTAATATTTATTGTTAATTATTTTAAGATGACTGTTTCAATAACTGGAATAATATATTCGAATATATTATTAATTAGCCTATAGCGCCTTCCAAACGGAAATAGAACTAGACATAGAATACATAGAACTTATATTTGGAACTGGTTTGCGCCGTATCTGCCCATTGGGGCATGAGACAGTTACTCGCTCAGGTCGCTGTTATTGTTTGTTAAAGAAATAAGCATTGCAATGCAAACAAATATTGATATGCTTGATTGAACCCAAAACCTTAAGGTTTTACGCCATTTGTATCACAAATTAAGAAGGTGATCAAAAGCTAAAATATGTTATACAATAGGTCTTAATCGGCCTTGTCGAGATAGTATTAATTTTGATATAACAAACAAAGCAAACAGTGCAGAGCAGTGTTGGCCTAGTGCCTTCAGCGTGCGACTCTCATCCCTGAGGTCGTAGGTTCGATCCCCGGCTGAGCATCAATGGACTTTCTGTCTATGTGCGCATTTAACATTCGCTCGAACGGTGAAGAAAAACATCGTGAGGAAAACAACATGTCTTAGACCCAAAAAGTCGACGGCGTGTGTCAGGCACTGGAGACTGATCACCTACTTGCCTATTAGATTGTAAAATGATCATGAAACAGATTCGGAAATCTGAGGCCCAGATAAAGAGGTTGTAGCGCCACTGATTTATTTTTTAAACAAAGCAAACGGGCAGGAGGCTCATCTGATGTTAAATGGTGCCGTCCATGGACACTTACGTTACTAGAAGGCTTGCAAGTGCCCGTCCTATTATTCGCAACAATCGGCGATCATAATAAAAAACACTTTCAAATTCTCATCTCCACAAATACGAGTACATTTCAAGTTGTATATAAAATCCAAAAAGCAGCCATTAACCAAAAGTTTAAATTCTATTAACGGTCCAAATGCAATAAAATGTCTGAGTGGCGTTAATTAAAGTACAGTCGCAATAAACACAAGTACCGTATTGAAATAAACCTTATTTGAAAACAAAAATTAAAATGAATCGTTCTCTTGTCTATGAAATCACGTTAAGATCGTTTTAATGGTATAAAAGAATTTTGACTTAATACAAAGCCTTTGTATTTAAATTCTTTTGCAATAAAAAAGTGCTATTTTTATTACAGATGTTTAAATTTAATATTATTTGCATAAAAATTTAATTTTAAGTATGTGTTAAAATGCTCATAGATTATAAATTCTCGTTTGTGTGTATAAGCATGTAATAAAAAGTATTGGTTGTAATTAATAATGAAAAGTTCAATTCAGTATTGATTAATATTAATTATAACTTTAACTAGATTTTATTTACGCGAGCCCCAACTGTCCGGTTGGAAAGCATTGCGTTATGGCAGAGGTGGCGCTCTCTAGTTACGGAAGCTCACTTTGGGTCACCGTGCTAGCTAAGATTAATTTATAAGTATAATCAAAAACAAGAATTTAAAAATAAAGTGACTATGTCTTTTAAACCCGTGCTAAAATTTTACGAAAGCAATATATTTCCAAAGCGCAATTTAGTAGAGCTGTACAAAGTTTTTGGAGAAGTTTATTGAATGTTATTGTGGCTTGACGAACGCAAATCCGCATAAACGTTACGTAACGGCCCCTTCGTAGAGGCGGTTTGCTGCCAAAGAGGAATTGCGCGCACTTGGTGCTACACTCAAAGTTTTCATTGTTACATCCCAACTTATGCAATATAGCGTCTGCTTCTTTAATACTTTCGACGCTCGATTACACTTTACGACGTAGTCCGCATAAATTCCAGTAATTTACCAAATACGTAAACATGCGTTAATTTCAAATTACGAATGCTTAAATAATAAATTACGGGATTCGTGACTCGCAACTCTAAGACCTTGAGTCGAATATGTCTGATGAATATTTCTATCTGCGCAATTAATACTTGCACATACGGTAAAGAAAACAATGGAGAAACCAGCACGCACTGAATGATATCAGACACTGAATGCAAAAAACCAAAGACGCCATTGGTTTTGGTATAAGAATCTCGAATTCACCTAGAATTAGAATACACAGAGGAAAACGCACGACAGAGGTGCTTCAGTCCTAAGACTAGGCCGATAATTAAAAATAACAAAACGTAGCAACGTCTAGAGAACGCCATACTTTATTTCTGAACATTCTATAAGCACCGAAGTTTTAAACACAAAAAGCACTAAATTACCTTTCAATTTTCGATATTGAAGCTCTGGTTAGATTTTATTTTCGAATATCCGATAAAAAGCATCGATACGGTGTATCACGCTATTATTTTAATCTATCGTTTTAATACGGGTCCAGTATTGGAGAGTTGAAAGCGTTATCGATTCAAATTTAAGCTTTTATGCATGGAACACGGCGTACATTCTTTACGCGTTATAATGGAAGCTTTTGTGTGACCGAAGCGTTCGGTCAACGCGTTATTAGCTGAGTTATTGATGACGCATCCTTTGGACGCTCCCATATCGATCTAATATCAATAAGCTATCATCAAAAAGCCGCTTCGGTATATAGTGTAATTTAATTTCAGCGTAAGCTGGGAGTGGTCATTATAGGTCGGCTATTAGGTATAGAGTGGATGGTTGGTTGCAGTGACTATAATTTCAAACTTATTAGGTAAGTTAAATTTATTTTCTCAAAAATAGAATATACACTATGTCACGTTAATACAAACTAATAAGTTATTATTGAATTAATTCAATAATTATACAACTTTCAGTCATCAATGGGTTTTTTAATTATTTATATATAAATACATGGATACATGACTATCTCATAAAATATATATTTAAGGCTTTAATTTACCATAGTACTATTTATTTACAACACACGAATAAAAGTAATAATTAATAAATAGAAAATTAAAACAAATTTAAAAAGTTTGTCCCTGTGGCAGTACCTTCAACGCTGGCAGCATTTCCTCGCTGTATTGCGTTATTTATTCGTTGAGCAAGAAAAACACCAGCTCTGGGGTCACCGGTACTATCAGCATTTATTATTTATATTTTTCTACATTCATAAGAAAATCTTGGTAAGCTGTAATATACGAATGCGTTATTTGGTTTTGAAAAATTGATATGGCTAAAATTTATTAGCTGTACTCGGATTAAAGTTGTAAAATTGGTATGCGTAATCGGTTTGAGAAACCATAAGTCTCAAAATTATATTAGTTAAAGAAATATTAATACCAAAATTGGGCAAATACATTCTAATTTCTATTCATTATTTATTGCGTGAAAAATGTTTTATAGGGCAAACGGCCATGAGGTTCCTGATTTTGGACACACACAGTGCGTTGCTAGTTGATTGATTTTAAACTTAATAAGTACGAAATTAAGTGCTTAGATCAAATGATTACATCTATAAACTAGTATTATTGCATAGACACTGGCTACCTGCTTGCTTTATCGGTAATAAGGCCCAAATTTAGTAGGTAGGGTGAAGCACTCACCACATATTATAAGCGACAATGCCTTTTACCAATAATTATTATTAATGGATGGTTTCAGAAGCTTTTGAAGAACTATTATTAAAATAACTATTACATACAAACAGATGTTGTATACCTTTTACAATACCTATAATTTGTGTACTTTCTATGTTCTGTACCAAACCACCTCATGGTTTAGGGCACAGAGCTGGTATCTTCCGACTCCCGGGTTCGATCCATACCAAGTCTTCCTCAACAGCTGAGGGTTGAACACAGAACCTGAGGATTAAGAATCGCAACATCCTTACAATTCTCTGTTCATCTTATGCCTATAAAATTATGAAAGAACATACCTTATTACGTTTTCACTGTATAAGAGATTGTGTGACCAAAGTGTTTTCAAAATCTCGAAAGACATCATTATTTTTTTTAATATTTGTTATTTAGAAGAAATAAAAAGCTTTATCTCGTTTTATAAAAGCTGTCAATAATGTCGAAAGTTTGATAGTCACCTTAATACTCTTACGACAAAATATCTCGGCTTTTTGAAAGTTCTTAAAAGATTTTCGAAGCTAAATGCCAAATGGACAAGCTTAAAACTAACACGTTTTTATACTTCATGTTCATGGCTAGAATAATATACAGTAAATTCATGAGAAATAAAATTTTACAGAATTTTAAAGTTTACAGAATTAAACTATATACAGTCCGTTCTTGCTGGTTTAAAATTGTATTACAGAAATATTCTTTAGAAAACATAATATAATGGCTCCCAAATACCTACAAGCACATCCTTTTGCAATTTGATATAGCCTAATAAGATTTATTTATTTACACTTTATTACCTTATACAAAAACATACATATAAAAAAATAAAAAAAGCAACGTAAGTTATAAGGCAACGGGCGGCCTTATCGCTAACAAGCGATTTCTTCCAGTCAACCCTAATATGGAACAATAAAAAAAAACACCTACAGAGGGTACAGTACAAGAAGTGTATAAATAATTAACAAAAAGAAACTCAAAATAACATGTAACTACGTATAACTATAATAAAATAAAGTAAAATCTAAAGAAAAAATAAAAATATGTATAAACAAAAATTTTTAAGATGTGACTTTATATTTATAGATTTAAACATACAATTTTCTAAGTTACTGATAAACTGTAACCATGTGTTCGGTACGCATATTATTTAAGTTTATATTTTGAATTAAAAAATGATATTTTTATAATAAATTCAGACATTCGTGTTATTCAAAATCAGTATCTGTAATGTCTAATACTCATACTTATGTAGCAATTCATGAGTAAAGCTATAAAGAAGTCAATATATATAATTATGACTTTACTCATAAATTTTTTTTAAAACCAGTGGCACTTAAACCGCAAGGTTTTGGCCTAAAATCCTACATCTATTTCATGATCATTGTTTTTCTTAACAGGTAAGTAAGTATTCGGCCATAAATGCCTGATACACGCCAATTTGTCGATCTAAAGCATGCCACTTTCCACGCGATGTTTTCCTTCACCGTATTAGCGAGTGTTAAATGCACATTGACAGAAAAGTCTATTAGTGCATTGCACGGTGATTCGAACCTGGAATTCAAGGTTGAGAAGCTCAAAGCAATACTCATTAATTAACAAATATAATAATGAAAGCTTTAAATTTATTTATTAATTAAATTAACAGAAACCTCTTTCATTTGAACTTCTTTTATCCGTTAATATTTTCCTTCTATATTTCGCTTGTATATCAAATTCTAAGGCACTATTGTTTGAGGAATTGGTTAAAGAGAACCGGTTTTGTTTTAATTAAAATTTATGTATAGGAAACGGAACGTAATAAAGATCAGTTCAGATCAGTCTTTAATAGAATTCAGTATGGAAAACAAAAGGAGACATATATCTGAAATATATAATATTACTTCAATTACTAAAAAGCTCTTTGTTATGACGTTTAAATTTATTTCTTAAAGTTAAATTCTGGTTAAAGCATTGAAGAACCAGCTGCCACTGAAGTATTTCCGAACCAATTCGACTTAGGGTCCTTTTGGGCGGCGGTATCACTAAACATCAGATGAGCCAGCTGCCCGTTTGCCTCCTACTCGTATTACTTAAAAACAAAAGAATTACTACGGACTTTCAAAAGTCGATTATATTTATATTGACGTTATTCATATTTCGTAAACCCTCAAAAAGATATGAGCAGTTTGGTGTGAATCCAGTTTCCGGGACGCTTGCCAACTTTGTTCGCATTGCAGAAAGATGAGGTATCTATAAAAATTGTATTACACCGTTCACTATACGACGTGTAACTACATCTCCACTGAATAGATGCTTACCAAAAATTTTCTTCTCTCACTGCCATTTTATTTATGATTTTATTGGTGGAGTTTGGAGGATTTTAAATTTAGAACTATTCTTAAAATTGCCTAATAAAAGCTACCTACCTCCATACCTAGGGCCATGCCTCGATATTTGGCATTTATGAAATTGTTTTCTTCTTTATAGGCAAGTATGTAATCAGACTTCTGTGCCAGAGGTCCTTGATTGCCCAGACGTACGCGCTTTGTTTTCGCACGGCCCTAGAGTTGGTAATTTTAGCTGGGCCCACAATTAAATTGTCTTTGGCTTGGATAATACTGATTTATTTATGAAATATCTTCGATCTTTTGAGTGTACAGATATTACTGATTTAATAAGTCTATTCTGCAAATCTTAAAATTACCAACTTCAAATAAGGAGGTGGAATCTAAAATTATATGTAATAATTAATTTTCTATTAATTATTATTTCAAGTGCACATGGCGCTAATTAAAGATTTAAGTTGGCGCCTGGTAGATAGTACCGATGACCCCAGAGCTGGCACTTTCCTGGCTCAACGAATAAGTATCGCAATACAGCGAGGCAATGCTGCCAGCGTTAAAGGTACACTGCCACAGGGACCAATTTTTTCATTAAATTTAATTATTTTATTTTTACTATATAGGTTAAGAAATTGAAAATTATTTTAGAAGGTTTTGGTTTGAATCATCTATATTACATAATAGAGAGTAGTCTACGTTTCATCAAAAACCGTTCTGTTGTATTTGAGATATGGGTAGTCAAGCATTTTTGGAGGGGACATGTGAGGAGACTTACGTAATGTTTCGTAAAATATATTGTTAACACCTCGTTATCAGTTGACATATATTTGAAATAGATTATATTTTTTTAAATTACTTTTATCTACTCTAAAGTTATTTCAATTCCATGCTTTCTCATTACGTACACTTAACATAACATGAAATCAATAATTATATCACATTTATTTTAAATAATTGTTATATACAAAAATATATATGGTTTATGTAACGTTAACCTAATATATAAACTACTATTTTCTCAATGGTAATATAACGTAGAATCCTAGTTGCCTATAATTAACCAGAACAATTAGCAATTACATATTTACATTAATGATCCATGATCTGAATCAATATGCGAGAACTGAGCTTACAAACAGTTATGGTACAAAAAGCTTCGAAAGCTTTGTATCGTCTTTAGCAGATATTTAAATATATTTTAAGCAAATGAATTAAATAAACATGTATTCTTAGATTATCACTAGCCATTTTTGGCATTTTCTACAATCGACCTGTTACAGATTACCTAGGTTTTGTTTCTTTGAGATACTTGAGTACAAAGTTGATTACAATCATTTTACTTGGATTAATAAACACAGGCTCACGCTTTTATTTGAATGTGTGAGTGATAATTAGCATTGTGGCTAAAGATACAAGAAATTAAAAAGAGTATCATTGTAATAAAAAAAAATTTACTGACTCCTATCAACCACTTGAAAGGAATCGATAATTTAATACGATTCAAACAAAATTGAAATAGGAAAGTTCCTATAAAAGTGTTTTTTGATTGAATCATTTTATATATTGCATATAGCTATCGCCATTCAAATTATATTATTTAGAAAAATGAACATCGTTAATAAGATAAATAACTTTGCACCTTCGAGATCGTAGTGTTGCTACGGGAACGCGCAGTGCGGTATTGTAAGTGTAAATTTGGCGTCAAAACCCAATACATTTTCGACATACACATTTAGTCATCACATAAATCTAAACCTAATCTTGACATCTAACGAGACAAGATTATCGCATCAGGCGCCTTTAGTTTTACCGCCACCAACAGTTTTACCCACTCGTCACAACATGGAGGTATTGGAAGAACCGGAACGAAATTAGTCGGCATCGAACTCGCGAGCCCTCTGGTATTGAAAGTGTCTATGGGCCTACCCGTGTTCTATAAAAATCAAGAAACAAGAATTATTACTGACTTGGACTTAGGACACTTTATTACATCTTCGACCCCAGGAATAAATGGTCTGGTCACACCAAATTAGGCAGTTCAGCACATTCATTTAATAATTATTCTAAAACGAAAATAGTACGAAATAACAGTGTACAAATTTTCATTGATTGTAAGAGACTTAAAAGAAAAACACAAAGAAATATCAAATGATCTAAAGTCAAAAATCCCGTTCAATGAAATCACTGTCCTTTGAAATTATTTCCACTAGACTGGTAGCGACATCTTTCGTTTTCAATATCCCTTTATATATATCGAATCTTTATATATCGACAAACTAACTAAAATTGATATCGCTTTAAGATGACTTAATTTTAAAGGAACATTGAGTTACTTACAGAACAAGAGACAAGTGCAGGAGCCTAATTTTGTACCTCCGCCCATGGACACTTGAAACAAGTCCATTGCTGGCTTTTAGGAGTTGGTACGCTCTTATCTAGATGGATTCACGTTTGATTAGGGAATACTTTAATAGGCAGTCCGTTATATATTAAAGTGTTGTATGAAACTAGAAAACTACTAAATGTATATGTATTATTACTATTATTAATGAATGAATGAATGAATTGTTGTAGTCTAGCTTGTGTGTTGAAAACTTACTGAAAAAAAGGAGAAAGAGTATTGCAATCTTTTGACTAGTCTCCTTCTCTCTTTCAGTCAAATTGTATTTACGAAAGGACAGATTTAGTTTCATTATATTTATATTAATATAAATTTACAGGAGATTTTGTTTTCAGACTTATCGTATCCCTAAAATTCTCTCGAACGGTGAAGGAAAGCATCGCGAGGAAACCGGCTGGCTTTAAACCCAAAAAATCGACGGCTTATGTCAGGCACAGGAGTTAAATGAACCTACTTTGCTTATTAGATTGACAAATAATCATGAAACAGATTCAGAAATCTGAGGCCAAGACCTAAAAAGGTAAACACAGATTTTTATTTTTTTTAATATTTAATAATTTAATAATGAGTTGGCTAAGTGGCTTCATCGTGCGACTTTCATCCTTGAGATCCTAGGTTCGATCCCCGGCTACGCACCAATGGACTTTATTTCTATGTGCGCATTTAACATTCGCTCGAACGATGAAGGAAAATATCATGAGGAAACCGACTTGCCTTAGACCTGAAAATCCGACTTGTATCAGGCACAGGAGGCTGATCACCTACTTGCCTACTATTACATATGATCATCAAACATATACAGAAATCTGAGGCCTACACCTTAAAAGGTTGTAGCGCCCCTGATCTATTTTATTTTTATAATGCGAAAACTATTTCTAACATTTCCGTGTATACTAAATCTAGATAAAATACGTACGGTTTCGTTGTATGTAGAATTCGTATACATGCAAAGTATAACAATCTCATATATCGATCCATACTTCAAACTTTAATGTCCATTAACAAGATAACGAACTCCCGTAAAGTGGATTAAAAATTTTTCGTCATAACTTTAACTTAATATTAGAAGCAGGTGCGGCCGTATCATGAGTATTTCATAATTATGATACCGTTAAAAGCTATGTTGCAATATGGTCTGCATATCTGCACTGAAATTATGTTATTTTTAACTAGAATTAGTATGTAATGGCTATAACATTGCGTTTACTTCTAAGTCTGGGTCATAGATTTCGGTATTTCCTTCATTATCATTTGTCAATCTAATAGGCAAGTACGTGATCAGTTTCCTGTACCTGACACACGCCGTCGCTGTTTTCCTTCACCGTTCGAGGGAACATTACGATAGTCCATTGGTGCACCGCCGGGTATCAACCTATGACCTCAGGGATGAATGTCGCACGCTGAAGCCACTAGGCCAACACTGCTCTATTGCAATATGTAAAGATATATATATATATATTTTTTTAATGGACAATTCACACCAATTGACCTAGTCCCATGCTAAGCTGGTGAAGCTTGTGTTATGGGTACTAGGCAACGGATATTCATACATATTATAGATTGATAGACATATAAATACATATTTAAACACCCAAGACCTAAGCACAACACCAAATGCTCATCACATCGATGTTTGTCTCAGCCGAGGATCGAACCCGGGACCCATGGTTTCGCAGTCAGGGCTACTAACCACTAGACCAATGAGCCGTCATATATAAAAAAGATTAAAGACTTTGAACCAGTGGCTAATTCACATACACAGACAAGTCGACGTCATAGTGTTTCGTCGAACTTGAAGTTCTCAGAACTGAGCATCTCATTGTATAATCCTTAATATCAGAGATTTAGTGACTTAGCGTGACGGAGTTTCAACAAGCTAACGAACGATTCACCCTATCTGAAGGTGATTAAAATGATGTGTAGGTATTCATTAGCGCAAAATCAGCGGAGCGATAAATTATCGAAACGAATCACATTATAATTAGAAGAAGCTTCGAACGGTCCGTGATTTCATTATCGATGTTTCAAATTAGATTTTGCTACTTTTAAAGTTCACTGAATAACTTAATGACTTTAGATTTTCAATGAAATAAGCAAATTGGTTGATTATTGACATTTAAAATACAAGTTGAATAGGCCGTGAACGAAAGGTCTTCTTGTAAATTACATAATGAGCAGCTCAGTGCCGCGTCTTGAGGTCTTGTATAAGAATGGTTTCTTCTACTTATCTGCTCAATCAATTATTTTTGAAGTGAAACTTCTTTAGGCGCATGAGGGTAAAAATTTTACGGAACGTCACGAAGATATGCAGCGTTTTTGTCGAAGAAAAGGGAGAGAGCGATTGAGACCGATTGAGAGAGTGAGAAGGGTGAATTACCTTATAGAAATTCTATTTTTAAAATTAATATTTCGTAAAGTGAATTTATGTTTTTTTTTATATTTTATGCAAAATAATTTATTGAAATCTCAAATGACGAATTGTAAATTAAAATGCCACGTGTTTTAATATCGAAAAAATAAATTTAAAAATTAAATTTATTAATTTTCTACACTTAATATTTTAATGACAATTAAATTCATTAATTTTCCCTCCCTCTAAGTCTCGGAAGTCTAAAGTTTTAGATTTGTATAAACATGAACAAGAGTTAAAAATTAGTTTGCCAAAGAAGTTTCACTTCTGACTTTGTACGCACGCACTTTTTTTATTTTAATTAATAAGTGTACAATTTATATTATAAAAAAAAAACTATCAGCCGTACTCAAGATCGAACGCCTAAGTAACCGTAAGCTCTTATTTTAATGCTTACTATATCATTTGGTCCAGTATTATCAATTAAATAGGCTATAATTATAACACTTCTCTATAATTAGATCTTTAACTAATTGCTCATACTTTTAGCTGATATTAATTTTTAATAAATATTTATATAACATGACAATCTAATCGACAAAATCATTTATCTATAATGTCTGTGATAACCATATAGTTTTCATAAAAGTTTTATCTCAGGTTTTTATGTCCCAGATAATTTCGACTTTCTTATATCTACTATCACGTTTAAACAAAGACGAATAACAAGCAAACCAATAAATTTGTACTCGGCAAAGTTACTCCATGTATTAGATAAACATATTTTTTGGTTCCGAAAGTTTTCGTTTCCAAGAACAAATAACAATCGCAAAAACAACGATTCTTAATCATTTGACTTAACTAGCCCCTGTTCCCAGCTTTTGCAGTATTAAAATAAGAACTACAGTGATGCACTATTACGAAATTGTTATTTCTGCCTATAGCTAAAAATTTGCAAGCCAAAATACAATGTTAATATTACAGCCTGATGACGTCCATTGCTGGACATAGGCCTTTCCCCTTAATTTCCAGTACGGCCGATTCCCCGCGCTTTGCTTCCAATGCCTTCCCTCCACCCTTACCAGGTATTTCTACCGCTTCTCCGACTGGTAGCCGGCCGCCATTGCAGGACTTTTTTGCCCCATCGGCAAATAAAATATATAATAAATACGATATATGATATTATGATATATAATATAGTGTGACTGATTTTATTATATGAGCAAACGAGACAGCCTTATTAGTTTTAAGACGCGGACTCTGCCCAGGCGGTTGAGGGAAAAGTGATTGTATCCAAAAGCAAACTAACCCTCAACCACCTAACCTACGTCCAATGTAAATATTAGGTCCTTACATATGAAATTGGCGTTTTGTATGGGAGGAACAAAAAGTCGAATATTTTTAAATATAATATATTTAATTAATCAAAGTATGAACCATTGTTTTCTATGTACTTTTGCCATCTCATAGGTAGTTAATCCCATCTAAAATATAGTAGATCCCTTTACTAAAAAAACCAGACGGACGAGAATCAATAAAATCTGTGAAGGCGATTTGGACTGCCCCATCAGAGTTATTTTTTTTCCTTTGCAAGAAGTTGTCCAAATTTCGAAAAAAATGGTAATCTGTTGGAGCAAGGTCCGGGGAGTACGGAGGATGTCTTAGACATTCCAATTGAAGCTCTTCTAATTTGGTAGCCGTCTGTTGTGCAGTGTGTGGTCTAGCGTTGTCGTGAAGTAGCAGTGGCGTGGAGCGATTGACCAGCCTAGGTTGTTTAGCTGCTAGCTTTTCCATCATGGTTTGCAATTGCTGACAATAGACATCAGCCGTAATAGTCTGGCCAGATTTGAGAAAACTGCAATGAACAATACCGGCACTAGTCCACCAAACGCTTACAAGTAACTTTTTTGGGGTTAACTTTCGCTTGGGGCAGGATTTGGCTGGCTGGCCAGGATCCAACCATTGCACTGAGCGCTTTCGATTATCGTAAAGAATCCATTTTTCATCACAGGTAATGATTCGGTTTAAAATACCTTCATTATTGTGCCGGTTCAGTAATGTAACGCAGCAGTCGACGCGTGTTTGCCGGTTTGCTTCAGTCAATTCGTGAGGTACACATCTTTCAAGCTTTTTAATCTTCCCAATTTGCTTCAAGTGAACTAAAACAGTTTTATCACTAACACCGCAGCCTGCAGCTAACTCGGACGTGGTTTGCGATGGATCCGCTTCCACAATAGCCTTCAATATCAACTTGGGTCTCAGGCCGTCCACGGGGCATGTTCTGCAGGTCGAAATTTCCAGAACGAAAACGTTGGAACCAAAAACGAACTGTGTTTTCTTTTGCAACATAATCGCCATACACATCATTCACCCTTCGAGTCTTTTCCGCAGCACTAGTGTCACGGCGGAACTCGTACTCGTAAATAATGCGATACTTTAAGTTTTCCATTTTGTAAAATGAGTGACGCAAACAGAAAAAAACAAATGAATGACGGTCATCGAAGCACAAATACATGAGTAAATAGCTGTACAAATTTAAATTTGGAATTCCTTACCAAAGAGGAGAACATCGTGATTAAAGTGGCCAGTACGAAATACGCCAATTTCATATGTAAGGACCTAATATTACGTTTTCCACCTTTGGCTAATTCTTAAGTATATTTTTTTTGTTAGATATGTATGTTAGCTGTAGGATTACAAAATAAATAAACAATGTACCGTATGTCCGTGGATGAGAAACTAGTCCATTTATTTACGGCTGATAGGTTTCAATTTCACGCTTCGTTTGGTGTTTTTTAACTTTATCATTTCATTGTTGATTTAACAATTAAAATGTCAGATATAATTCAATCACTTTGCTCGACGCGTATTTTTGAATAGGCCCAATTATTGAAAATATTTTTAACGATCTATTATTTTCACAAATTTAGAATCGCAATTTGTACGTAGTTAAAATAGTTTATTTTTTTTAATTAACGTCTCAGAGTAAGTAGACGAATGATAAATTATATTTTTTGGTTCTCGTGAATACTACGCTTTGGGTGTAAAAACTTTTTTAACGCATGTAAAACGCCCATAACTTTTCGTGCTTTTCAGCAATCGTGGTCAGAGAGGGACTGCTACATTATATTGATACATACACAAATAATAATTTGATATTGTGGTTAGAACCTTTGTAAAGGTTTTTGTGAAATAGTGTGTAAAAAAACCAATGAGTTGTTGAAACGGTAACAACAAGACTTATATATTTATATGCGTTAGGTTGATTAGTCTTTGAAACCATAAATCATACCATGATCAGATAAATCTGAGGATAATAGACTGTAAACTTGTGAAAGAATATACAACATACATAATTATTATATGAATAAAATATTAACTCACTAAAGTACAAAAGCTCGATTTCAACATGTTTATACTGTAGCTGTACCTAAACGATATATGTATGCTGAAATTGAGTACTAATAGTAATAAACAATTGACGCTACACGTCGATTATTATTATGGACCGTATACGGGTCTTGTCGGCAGATTGCATTATTAAATTAAATAGATACATTTAATTTATTGCGCTCATAGAGACAGCCGGCGGGCAGGGTTTTTTAAATAAAACATGGAGGCAAACGAGTCTACGAGGCGGCTATCGCAGCCCGTGGGCACCTGGTAGTGGATGCGTTGCCGACCTTTGACGAATAGCATCAATCAATCATTTATTTGCAAGAAAATGGTAGGTAGTTCCAGCCATTTTGGAGCCAACAGGCATCGCTAGAGACAATGGCAATCCGACGTTTCGCGTGCTTTACAGCGTGCGTGGTCACGGTGACACGGCGACAAATTTAAAATTATGTTAAATAGTTGTAAATTTATAATAATACATAACTTCAATCCGGTCAAAATAGTGTTTTATTAAATGAATAAAAGTTATGTTAATCAAAGACAATACTATAAATACTATTATATAAACAGTATTATATAAACAGTATTACACTACTGTTATTTCATTGATATGATTACTATAAGATATATAGATAGATATTATTACAAAATGACATTGCTAACAGAGGCATAATATTATTAAACACATTTGATTGCTGTGGTAGATTGGATGTACCTTGTGTGTATACACTAGACTAATTTGCAAGCTGGCATGAGTTTCACTCAGTAAACAGTAATATACTGAATTATCGTGTAATGCAATTTAAAGTCGATCCGTCTCAGTTACAATTATGACTTTGGCATACAGTTTCGGTAAATACAAATAATATTTATATGTGTAACTTATATACCACGCCATAGATACTATATTAAATAATATTACCACCATAAATATCTTAATAATTTTCCTAACCTACATAGTAATAATCATAATTAATAAATAGAAAATTTAAACAAATTTAATAAGTTTGGTCCCTGTGGCAGTGTACTTTTAACGCTGGCAGCATAAAATAATTAGTTATAAATATAGAGTGTGTAATTACTACACTTTAATCTCTCATATTATAAAGAGGAAAGATATAGATTGAACAATTACTGAACGGAATTCAATTCTGTATGGCAAAGCCGGGACACCAGTGACCAGTAAAATAAAATAAAAATGTCTACAAGATTATACTCACTCCTATGTTTTACGAAACTTATGTATCGATACTCGATATGCATTGTACACTATTATCCAATTATCGCAATGAATAAGAAAGTAATACCCATATTTGTATGAACATTAGAATGTAAAAATAAAAATAAAATAAAATCATTTAATAAAATATAATGTAATTCAAAATTAAAACCCTAAAACATTTTACGCCATAAAATCACAGTAAATATTTTTACAATAGTATTATATGAAAGTAGATAGGTAGACGTCGAGGCCAATACGAAATTCCATCCGTATCACCTGGACGTCCGTCGTTCCAAAACTGAGGGTTTTTTAATGAATTTTTGCACGCACCACTATGTTGAAACATAGTGGCATATACAGCTGTCCACTAAAGTATTTCCGTACCAATTCGACTTAAGACCCATAAGAGCGTACACAGTCTTAAAAGACCGGCATCTCACTCGCGTGTCCTCTAGCATTGAGAGTGTCCATGCGGTATCACTTAACATCAGGTGAGCCTCCTGCTTTTGCCCCCTGTTCTATTAAGAAAAGACATGGCGGGAATTATGTAACCTAACATTGGTTAAGTTATATATCAATTTTTAGTTAATAATTATAAGCGTAAACAATCATCGCACACTTGAAGTCAATATGACCCCTTTAGTTGTTACTCAGCTTCAAACAACGTTTTTCATTTAACATATATTTAAACATATCCATTATCCATACAAAAATTGGCACCAACCTATTTGCTAGAAACATATGTAAAAATTCTTTTTCTTAACCAAATAATGGCATCAAATGTTTTTTCTTTTCTATTAATCAATGTAATTTTTTCAATTAATTCAAATCGAAGCTAAGTGAATATGTTAGACAAATTACTTTTAAATTCATTTCTTATAATTACTTTTAATTCATATTTCTTTGGTTACTTTTACTTTTAAGTTTATTGCATGTTCGGCTATCATCATATTATTTTAAGAACGACTACAATGTTATGTTAATCTAAATTCTAAAGTATTATTCTCATGTAAGTGATTTTTATTGTCTTTTTGACAAATAAAGTCTTTAAAACTAATGTAAAACTTATTTACTAAGATAACTGTCACAAAAGATTTAATTAATTGAACTGTACCTTTACGTCAACTGTCGTCTATTACCATGAGTGCCCCAATTTACGACACTAACAAAGGGTTAGAGTCAATTAGCCATCAAAAACAGCGCACGGGTTATTTAGGCCCGGGCTGGCCTCTATTTGTCATTAATTTGGTAAACGAGGTGACAGAAACATGGGCGCGGAGTACGCAATTAGTACATTAATGATTGTATTGTGGAAAAAATAAGTTTTTGTTATAACTAGATATTACTATCATCAAACAGAAGTATATTTGTAAAAGGAAAAGTTCATTTGAGTTTTCAATAGAATTTCTTCTACGATATGGCTTAGTTTAGTTAATAGAACAGATGTTCAGAATAAATTCGATAAATAATTATTATATCATTTAGATTGCGGTTTTAAATAATGTATTTCAAAACTACTAATAAACAGCAATGTCTGCAAAATTCATTAAGAATCTACAGATTAAGTTAAATATTAGCTACGTTTTACGTCTTATCTGACTGAAATCTAACTGAAGTTTCACAGTTTGGTACATTGCTACAAAAGAAAAAATTACAATTAAATGTGACAAGCACTGCCTTGCGATTCTGTAACTCACTTTTCGAACTCACACAAACTGCGAAAACCGCTGTGTGAGTTCGAAAAGTGAGTTACAGAATCGCAGGGCTGATAGACAAACATAATAAACACGAAGCGAAAAAAATACATCAATTCATAAATTATAAAAACTAAAGGAAAATTTATTTCAAAGTGTGTGGGGAGTAAATTAGCCTACGTATTTTAAAAACAATATGGGTGTCGATACTAAATAAGACACACCAATAAAATATGATTTACGGATAAAGAATGTTAAAAAAATAATAAAGATTACTGAATGACCCCTGGGGCAAAGGACGTCCACAGTGAGCCTCCATCGCGTTCTTGACCTTCGCATTTTACCTCGCTCCAAGTCTTTCCGGTTCTCTTTGCCTTATCTGCAACTGTACGAACCCAGGTTTTTTGAAGTAGGCCACGCTTCCGCTTTCCTTGTAGGTTCCAATCAAGCTCCTACTTGGGGAAAGGGTGCAATTCGTATAATAAATATTAAACATAATTGTTGTTATTTAAATAAATTAACAATATTTTTTAGGTTTATAACAACTAAATTAATTTCACTAAAATAACCTTCCCTCAATCACAGCATAAACACAATTTTATAGAAACTTCAAAACGAGTATTTTAGCAAAAACATTGTAACTTGATATATTTAGTTTTCAGCAGATAAATCTTTCTCATCAATCTCATAGATATATATATATAAAAAGTTGAATAACCATAAAAATAGCATTCTACAAAACGATTCCTAAATGAAATTCTCATCTCACAAATATACCATTAAAAGTTATCTTTCATTGTAAAAGTTTCAGCCTAATATTAAGTACCATTCAAAACCTTTCATATTCGACTAATCTCGATTAACAAACAACAATAATTCATTTGTATGTAAAATTATACGATTTTAAATTATGATAAATGTCCTATTATAACACATTTAACATAATGATAGTCATACGTTAATTAGCAATTAAAAAGTAATCAGGCAGCAATTAACATGATTTGAGCCACAATTGTGAGTGCAGTAAATAAAAGGACAGCGACACAAAACTGCTACGTTACGTTTTGGCACAAATTTTGCATAATAACCATTGTGATGCGAACACTGGGCGTGAAGGCAACGCCTGTTTTATTGTTATTCTCATCCGTATTAAATTAACGTCATAGATCAAGCCGGCCAGACAACACCACAGTTATAATTGTATGGAATATTAAAATGATTTAGTGTCTACATGAAAGGGTGTTATTTCATGTGAGCCTTTGAAGATTTTCTTTATAACTAGAATAAACGTGCTGTCAAAATTAAATACCGGAAGTTGGTTGTGCTTCGCAAAGATTATAATTATGAAGACATTATAAAGACTAAATTGTGTATACAGATGTAATGGATTTATTACATACGAGTAGAACCAACTTATATAAAACTAGTGGACCCCACAGACGTTGTCCTGCATGATATTTAAAGCGATTAGGATATTAAGCAAAGTGAAATTTATTAATTTAATTAATGAAAGTACCGACTGCAGTGCCATCTGCCGGGCTGATTTGTGAATCTAAACCATTCCCAGATCCCCTTGAACACACACAAAAAATTTCATCAAAATCGGTCCAGTCGTTTGAGAGAAGTTCAGTGACATACACACAGAAGAATTATATATATATAAAATAAACCAGTCGCGCAACCTCCAGATTGGATTTCTATATGTTTCGTGATATTTTTTCGTAATAGGTTAGCCCCTTCTGTGCCTGACACATGTCGAATTTTAGTCAAGGCGTGTCTGTTTCCTCACGTTGTTCTACATGTTTTATGTGTCCTAGACCCAAAAATGGACTTATGTCATACAAGGCCGATGGCTACATGTCAATAAAAAGAATTTAGAAAACGGATACAATCCCATGTTGAGTTGTAGCCGCACTGGATTATTATTGGTACACATATTATATCTAACGTAAAAACATGGAAACGCTTTTTACACTCAATAAATCACCAAAGTTGAATAATAAAAATTAATTACGCACTCAAAAAGTTATATCTAATCCTACCTAACCCCTGGTATTTATTAAAACTTCCTATTTAATCTCACAAGTTATAATTTTTGCGAAAAGTCCACGTAAACTTGATGATAAAAGAAACAAAACAGCGGAAAGCTCTTCAGACTGTTATCAAAGGCCATTATCTCGCGACCTGAAATGTGGAATTATATTTTGCTTTTCACCAAGTAAATAAGTTAAAAAAAGCGGGGACGCAATTTGAAAGTTCCCTTCAAGTGGTTGTCTTGGATACGATGGACTTAAAGACTAAACAATCCTATTACAGCCATTAAAGAAATAAATTGGATTTGCAAAAATTCTCAAGGGAGTTTATAACAAACCATATTACACCCCGTATTTCTTACAAAACCCTGTGTTCTTATATATATTGTATTAAAAGAGTACGGTACATTTGTGTAGTTTTATAAAAGATTGTATAAAGACTTTCTCAAGGAGTAAAAAGCTTATATAAGGTATAAGAAAGAAAAGGTTTTGCATCTGAAGCTTTGACACTTTTCTGTTAGGATTAAAAAGTTGTTTATGTATTTTGAGTATTGTGTACCAGTATCATATGCAACAGTGTACTACCAAAGTCCGATATCTTTTCGTAAATAAATTCAAAAGCACAAAATAAATTCAAAACGTTGAAACATATACATATAAATGCTTTTAATTTGCTGAAAGTTACAATTAATAAGGCAACGAGGGAGACATTATTATTATTTGCATGACGACGAAATTAAAAACGAGCTTCATTTCTGTTCCATCCATTTGCTTAATGGACTTATACGGCACCAGGGACGTACCAACTTTCATCACACTAAAAGCAACCTACAAATACTCTCGGATTAATAGTATGCTTTATATAATTCATTAATTACAATGTTAGCTTACAACGCGGTAGAACTTTTGTGAATATGTATTTTGTAGTCAAGGTATAATCGAGTATTTTGGCTTATACTGGCGCTAAAGCTTAAGTGATTATGATACGAATATACGATAAACTAAATTAGATGAGATTTTTTGAGTGTACGTGAGCAAACATATCTTTTTTGGTGATCAATATTTGACATTATGCTGTGAAAATCTACAATTCTGTCTTGCGATTCTGTAACTCACTTTTCGAACTCTCACAGCGGTTTTCGCAGCGGCGCGGGCGGTCGCGCTCAAATCAGTCGTGAAGCAGTCATTTTACGATTTGGCATTCTAATAAACTACAAGCTCCCTCCGCTTGTCAAGACGTAATGTGAAATTGCTTAACAGAATACCATGAGATTCCAAAAATGGAAGGGAGTGTTGTTAGTGCGAGGTGAACTCACGGATTAACAGAATCGTACGGCTGTACCTCTCACACTGCTGCGCTTCTGATATATTAATGGAGTGGCATTAAGGCACTTATTTATTACATTTTAAAATTTACTTTGTGTATAATATTTTAATTCTGTTTTTTAATTGTTAAAAATTTGTTTTGTTCAGTGTATATAGCTTTCCTTTCTAGATAGTATGAGTCCAGTGAAAGTCAGTGTTGCTGACAGCAACTTAAACCTGAGTTGATCCATTTTTGATAAAAGTCATTGTGTTTGTATTTGTATATGTATATAAAATAAATAGCACACACAAATATAAAATATGTGTGTGTGTGCTAATGAAATAAACTTATAGTATAATTGGGAGTTTGGACTTTACGCCATACATTATATATGTAAAATCTAATACATTTTTGACATACTAGAGATATACGTATCGCCCTCGTTAATGAATCTTACCTTGTGTGTTCTTGCATCTGCGAACGAAAATAAAATTATTTACCTGGAATGTTTGTTAGGACTCAAAGACGGTTATAAAAGACATTGATGTAAGACTATTAATGAGATAGACTAGATCTCAGCGCTTTTAAGGCATTTTTCGCCACGCATCACACGTGTATAACTAGTTGCCAGTAGAGTTTTTTTCCAATAGATAAGACTTAGGGGCTTTCAACTAACAGCACGATTTCCTGAAAGATCGACAACACAACCGCTAGTCGAATGCCTCCTGTTCTATAAAAAAATAGCGAAAATTTGTATTTTCTTTATTTATTTACATCATACATACCAAACAGTATATTGCTAACGAAATTAGTTTCAAATACCCAGCTTTTCTATACCTCTAATGCAATTTTGAAAATTAATGAAATGAGCAAATAACGGAGGCGTAATAAAATTACTTACAATTGTTTTTGTTAGAATCTACACGCTACTAAATTTGATACATATTAAACTTACTGTATACACTAAATACAATTTATCTCAAGATAAAATAAATTAATTTCACCTTAAATGTATGTAAATTTTAACTAAAATACATATTTGTGAACCAAACAAAAACATAGGAACAATTACATATGAAATATGATTTACAAAATAAAATATATTCCTCTTTTCACCGGAATGTAAAAGCAGTATAATAAAACTTGATATATACGGCGAACATATTTAATTTCCGGTTTAATTATCGCAAATCCGAAAAGTATTCAAATCATTTGAGGATTTCTTCATACCCGAGAGCGCAAACGTCATACCAAACAAAGGGTTCCCCAGATAAAACGAAAAGTTTGCTTTTGTTACAACTGGGCTGTGGGTCGCATTGTTGGAGCTTGTATTAAACCGGGTTTAATACTTCAAGGAATGTATGACTGGGCACTCCAGAATCTTTCACATAGTGCGTTTTAGTATTAAAATCAGTGGCACTACAACCTTTTTAGCTCTGGGCCTTAGATTTCTGTTTCTGTCTCATGATAATTTGTCAATCAAATCAGCAAGATCAGCCTCCTGTTTCTGACGCTCGCCGCCGTCTTTTTGGATCCAAGGCAAGCCGGTTGTGCACAGCCGTGGACCGAACCTAGGACCTCAAGGATGAGAGTCGCATGCTGAAGCCACTATACCAACGCTGCTGCTTCGCACTGCAATGCATTACATTAGCGAAGTATAACGTCCTTGTGTGTCATAAAGAAGTTTTTCTCCACTTTTCGATATAGTTCTCATTATTCGTAGCGCTGATCTTACCTTGGGATCACTCGGTACAAAAACTTAATGGAGTCCAGATCGCTATCCACTATTAGGGATAAAAACACCGGCTAATCTTAGGCGCGCTATTATTCACTAACATAGGGGTTAAGTCAAAGCGACTGAACAGTTTTTTAATTATGCAAAAGTATAGACAGAGTATCTATTTCATAATTGGTTGTTGAAGCACTTGCCAAGTTTCTGTGAAGAGCATTCACAACAAAACGGCCCAATATTAAATTTACAGTCTGTGAGCCCAACATGACCACACCAAAGGCAAGTTTCGTGCGTATATTATGAAATATTGAATATTGGATATGAGCCCGGAGACACAATCTTGCGAAAATTAACCATACATAGAACCGCAAACACGTATTTGAAATGAACTTTATAGAAATTTAAACAATTTATCTTCGTCATTGATTGTTCTAAATAAATCTTATAATTAACAAGTGTTAATTAAATTAATATAGAAGAATTACTAAGGTAATAGATGTCACAATAAAAATAAATAAACTTAAGTGGAAATGGGCGGGGCACCTGGCAAAAGGAACAGAATAATGGAGCAAAAAAGTATTAAACTGGTGCCCAAGGTATAGTAACCGCAAAAGAGGAAGACAATTTAGAAGGTGGATAGGCCAGATTATGGAAACAGCAGGTAGTACATGGCAGAGAGTGGCACATTACAGATAGGAATGGTGAGGCACACATATATGTAAAAAGAATGAAATATAAATGTGTTCAAGTGTGAAGTATCTCAAATATAAAAAAAATGTGTGGCCCTATAACCGCTTTAGTTCTTGGCCTCAGATTTCTGAATCTGTTTCATAATCATTTTTAAATCTATTAGGCAAGTAGGTGATCAGCCTTCAGTGCCTGACACACGCCGTCGACTCTTTGGGTTTAAGACATGTCGGTTTCCTCACGATGTTTTCCTTCACCGTACGAGCGAATTTTAAATGCGCACATAGATCAAAAGTCCATTGGTACACAGCCGGGTATCGAACCTACGACCTCAGGTATGAGAGTCGCACGCTGAAGCCACTAGGCCAACACTGCTCGAATCTGTAATATAAGGCTTTTATTATTATTTATTAAATTACCAATAGATAAAGATCGTGGGTTCGAACCTTGGCTTTGCATAAATTTTTCTTTCTTTCGTAATTAGTACTTGCTGCACTGAAAAAAAAACGCACTCAAAAATTAATGTATAAGCCATAGAAGGATGAACCTGACTTCACTTTAATAAAATTATTTAATTACACGCAAATTTAGTATTACAAGTCAATATCAAAATGCTATGTTCATTATAATATCTTTTATGCACGGCCCTAGGGCCGTGCATAAAAGATAGACTAAAATATAGATGTATGCATTCAACCTACTAGATCGTACAATATCCATAAATATAATTATAATGCATATAACAGTAATCTTCATCAAAGTTGTACGGTTTTAAATATACAGCTATAATAATAGGCCCAAAAGTAATATCACTTCAATACAATCTGAAACATATTCATGATTGTGCAGGTAAATTGGCCCACTTGTGCAACCACTCCGGCCAGAGTTACGCACACTACGCTGAGAATGTAGACTTCTCTTTGATACAAATACTCTCGGTACTTGTTACTTTAGAGGAATTCGCTGTTCCAATACTTTGATTTCAGGAATGACGAGTATGTAAAAATAGGATGAACATTGTTGAACTTCGTCACATATGTATGTGTTTACATACACGTGACCCCACTACAGCCCTGCGATTCTGTAACTCACTTTTCGAACTCACACAGCGGTTTTCGCATCGGCGGTGGCTCTCAAATCAGTCGTGAAGCATTCATTTTATGATTTGGCATTCTGAAAAGATTTGAGAGCCACCGCCGATGCGAAAACCGCTGTGTGAGTTCGAAAAGTGAGTTACAGAATCGCAGGGCAGACGCACTGGTCTATTTGATTACACACACACGAAGTAGTTCTTTTTTTATAGAACAAATGGGTAGGATGCTCACCTGAAGTGATACCGCCGTCCATGGACGCTCTCAATGCCAGAGGGCTCGCAAGTGCGTTGCCAGCCTTTTAAGAATTTGTACGCTCTTTTCTTGAAGGACCCTAAGTCGAATTGGCTCGGAAATACTTCAGTGGGCAGCTGGTTCTACATAGCGGTGGTGCGCAGCGAAAACTGTCTTGAAAAACGCTCAGTTGTGGAACGGCGGACGTCGAGGTGATACGGGTGGAATTTCGTATTCTGCCCCGACGTCCGAACGTCCGACTCGCAAGTATGTTGAGAAGCGTCACAAACAAAAGAAGTAACCTATTAGATTTAGAGATAATCAACGCCTAACACATGAGTCCGTTGTTCTGGGTTCTGAGAAATAATAATTGTTTCGCAATAATATGCACTGCAGACCGATCGCCGAGTTGCTTGACTTCAAAATTAATTAACAGTATTAAGTTTCCATGATTTTCATTCTCTAAGACCGTGATTTGCATATTAATTTAAGCAGTTGTTCGACCTTATAAGGTCTTATGATAACAATATGTGTATATTGTACGCGGCGTGCGGACCGTGTTGTTGTTGTAACTCTTGAATCGTAAATAACAAATGGGAGAGGCGAAACTTTGTTCCAGCCCCATCCTGTTGACATCAGATTTCATAACAAGCTCAGAATATGCTAGTAACGTAGATTTTGTCATAAACTCACATGATTAAGGCAATATCTGCGTCGACGCTCGTCTTGTGGCTTGATATATTAAAATTATCTTATATTTTTAGTCTTCACAGGGTAAAAAAGGTTCACCTCGTTGTCAGTGTACGTGAGTATATAGAATAATTCTAGACGTAAGTTTAAACATATGTATTAAGCTTACATCTTTTAAATTACGCAACAGATTTATATAATATCGTTAGACTTTGAGGATTAGGTTTGTATAGGGTATGATTAAATAAAATTTTATAAGGAATCGGAAAAAGTCCAGTAAAAAATGTGCTGCTCAAGAAGTAGCAAGAAAACAAGGAGCTAGGAGGCGGAGAAGATATGTAAAATCCTCAAAATACCAAAAATCAGAAACGACAATAACCATTATTTAATTCATAATTTAACACATCCAAATCTAAGGACATTTGTTAAACGCCATGACTCTGTCTAAAGTGACATGTGTCAACTTCAAGTTATACAGTAAGACTGTACAGACTATACTAAAATCAGAATATATTATATAGACTATACTAAGATTTATTGTATTAATTTAAAACTATGTAACAAATAAAATTTAATAGATGTCATATTACGTTGCTTGAAGGTAAAAGCATATCAATTATTTTAAGTATTGTGTATCGCAAATTTTCTTTACAAATACAATCTTTACATTATTTAAAATAGACGGCTCCCGCCGTCATATCCTTCAAATTAAAATATAGCAATATATTTATCTGATGTATTTTTTGATATAAACGTTTCAATGTATGCAAAATTTAACTATTATTATAGATATTATAACATTACACTTAATTATCATTAAGGCACATAGACAATCTAGGGGACATTACCCAAACAATTATAGCAAATACGACGTCTATTATTACAGCTAGAAATACATCTAGTATTGCAAATACTAATTGCTACGGTAATGCAATTACAGTGGCAGAGCTAAGAGCTTATTTATCTTTATTGAATGCTATCGCTTTAATCAAGATCATTACGTGCACTAGATTCGAGTCTTAATTGGCAACATGCGATAGATATCTCGAGGGATCTGATGTTCTGCCGCAATATGTCTATACGTCGTGTCACGCACTGTGATATCCTATTACCAAGAACGAAAGGCTCGATAAACTATTTGCTATGACCAGTCAATATTTATAAAACTTTTCGTGTGCCTTCTATACATACTAGCTTTGATTTAGATGATAAGTAGGGGAGACCGGGCCTGAGTATTATAGGGGTAAGTAGTTATTGCACATTGGTGGCGTTACTGAGAATGCTACATTGACAGTACAAAGTATGTGGTGCGAGAGCCAGTGGTGCCAGCGTTTTTGTGAAAGAAGCACGTAGGCGTGGCTGACTAAAACGCCGGTTTTTTGGAATATCGGTCTGCAACCCGCTAACAAATGATGAACGAGTTAATTGATATCATTTTCATACCCAAAAGCTTTCTTTTTATCATGATTATTCAGTTACAATAATTTGCTTAACTAACCTTAACTTCAAAAGATCAATTTTGGCGTTGGGGCTATTAGTGACCTTTGCTTGGGGCAGGTTTTGACACGCTTACCCCATGGTTTTTCTATATGACTCATATAGAAAAATCTAACAATTTTAAATTGTTTGTAGCATGAGGATATCTGAAAAAACCGAGAGTGGCACAATATCGGAACATGATTACGACCAAACAGCGACCATTTTTGAAGAGAGTGAAACCAAAAATGTTTGTCCAAAATTCTCGTTTAATAGACAATCAAAGAGAAACGTTTCATATATGCTACAAACTTGAGCGAACATCATTTAAATAGGCGGAGGTACCTACTTGGTACACATTTTCTTAATGCAAATGAAATATTATTTAAGGAGTAGCAAAAAACTTAGAAGTGAAGAGTTTAAAGGATTTGATCTTTTACATCACCAGATGAGACTCAAGAAATGCAGTAGGAAACTTCACGTACGTTAATTATCCCACGTATCAAGTATTGAATATATTTTGTTCACGATGGGCCTTCGGGTTCTATTGGCGCCGAGAACTTAAGTGGTTGGAGGATTCTTCCTATTAAAAAATGTTTTTGTTTATCACATTTTGCCCCAGTTAATGTAACAACCAGCCCCTGGTACGGGGATGAAAGTGACATACGTT
Source organism: Pieris macdunnoughi (assembly GCA_905332375.1). Taxonomy (NCBI): domain Eukaryota; kingdom Metazoa; phylum Arthropoda; class Insecta; order Lepidoptera; family Pieridae; genus Pieris; species Pieris macdunnoughi. Next base: position 483,458 of record CAJOBZ010000032.1, on the reverse strand, counting down.
TGTTCTCAGAATTATTTTATTTATGTCTAAACTAATCGTTCGTTACAAACAAAATGTTTTTATTTTTAATACTGAATAACTTAATACAAATAAATCCATAATCAGGTAATCTAATCAAACCAATAAAAAATATAACACGTTATAATAAAAATGTCTGAACCATACCCAGTCTCCCCTACACAGTTTAAATATTACTTTAATTAAAGATATGTAGGCATCTCAAGTATACATGTGCCGCGTATTTAAATCATAGTATTGCAACATTAAATAGTGTTAAAGTATAGCAAAGACATACACTTTTTTTAAAATCCGACCATAGTGTATGATTTTCCACATAGAAATAGCAGACTCGGAGTGCCTGTGTACCTTCTCGCCCGCATACCCCACCTAATTTCACGGCAGTGCGCCTTTATGGCACACACAGGTCCAAATACAACTGCAACTTGATTAATTGCATTTTTGAATTATTCTATGAAATTTAAAAAGAAATTAGCGAGATGAAATTTATGTATGATTTACCTTTGCGGTTGTGTGCGTGACGTGAATTAATGTTTTGCTTGTGGGTGGGTGGAGGAAATTTCATTAAGCTCACCTTGCGTTCTCATATTAAAGGAATAGTTTATAGTAGCCGCTCCAGCGTCTAATTGGTTAAACAAATCTTGGGAGTATTTTTTAAAGTAGCTTTGCGCAGCTTCCAGTGACTTTCGTGTACATTGGCAACATTTTTTGCGACCTCTTCAAAAATAATCTTAATTTTTCAGCCAATTTACATAAAGTTATAGTATATACTTAAACAAGAGAATATTTTGGTGATATCCGTTCAAAAATCCACGATTTTTTTTTAATTTCTCATGTACGTCCAAACTGACGTCACCATTTCTATTAAAAATTTGTTTAGGCTTTTAAGTGACTATGATAGTAATAAATGCTAGATTTTTTTATTATTTCTTCAAATTTGAATGCAAATAAAAGTAGGTTAGCTAAAGCAAGATATTAGAGAATTTATTTTGTACAGATTATATTAAAATCAATGGCTCTACAACCTTTTTAAATCTGGGCCTCAGATTTCTGTATATGTTTCATGTTCATTTGGTAATCTAATAGCAAGTAGGTGATCAGCCTTGTGTGCCTGACGCACGCCGTGGACTTTTAGGGTCTAAGGCAAGCAGGTTTCCTCACGATGTTTTCCTTCACCGTTCGAGCGAATGTTAAATGCGCACATAGAAAGAAAGTCCATTGGTGCACAGCCGGGGATCGAGCCTGCGACTTCAGGGATGAGAGTCGCACGCTGAAGCCAACACTGCTCACAGATTTATAAAATTTATATTATTCGAGAGTTCAATGTTTTCCGGGTAAAAATAGTGTAAAGTCAACCTGTTTATCAAGCATATTTCATTTCTTAAAGCGAATTTTTCGTAAATTTTTTCGCTGAACAAATAAACACGTAAAGCCCAGTGAGTCGCTTGGCAGACGGACACGGGTGCAACTGAGCCAAATAGGTCATTAATTATTTTAATATTTTGCATACCACTTCCTCGTACTACTTTGCTATGGAAATATCGTTAAAATATAAGTTTTTTCATGTCGTTATTTACGCTATCTTTAATGACAGTACATAAAAGAAAATTTACGATATGCATTGGACATGAAATTTTTTGGTTTAATTTTATCTCATTGCCATTATGCAAGTATCATTACATTGTTATTGTATGTACTCAGCGAACAAAGCCTATCTAGACCTTGGTATCTTTTAGAGTTGCACTTCGCAAGTATTCCGTCAGCCCTTGTTTCGTTTATATAAGAATGTTAATGTTATAAGACAGTATTGTTATAAATATTAATTAAAAACGTGTACAATGTAAAAATAATAAAATAATTGAAACAGAAGACTTGACCTGACTTACTGTTTCAGTTTCTTGAATCATTGTTGGATTTTCAGGCAAGCAGGAGATTAGCTGTGGCCTAGTCTGATAGTGGGGCTGCCACTTTAGAGCTTCCAGACAAGCTCGGTTTTATGCGGGTTACCTCCCTAGTGAGTGGATTCTATTTTAAGGCGCAGAATGTTTGCCTTTTGCCTTGCATTCTCAGCTCAACTGCAGGTCTAGGTACGCGCACGCGAATGCGTGGCTGCAGCAGGTCCCAGGGTGAACGACTAGGACGTGGATGACTCGGGCTGGCCCGGGTTCTGCTTACACTAGTGTTCCAATACGTAACACAGCAGATGGTTTTATTTGGCTTTTTCGAGGCAATGCTGACCTCACTCCATCAGCGATTCCCACCAACACCATCCCCAACTTCCCACAGAAACAGAAGAACTTGAGCAGAATTTGGCTTGAACCGGTATATCAAAGACTCAAACAGGACTTGTCTATTAGAAAAAATAAAGCAGTGATCTGAGGCCCAGACCTAAAAGGTTGTACCGCCATTGTTTTTTTTTTACTTTCCTTACAATATGAAAATGTTGAATTAACACCAAATTACACTTATAAAAATGTTATTACTGTTAGTTAACCTGTCTCTGTTCATCACAGTATAAACACAATTCGAGAGCAAGAGACGAATGGGTACTTTAGTTTCGTATAAAATTCAGGAGTTTGTACTTGTTTGCACGCTAATTTTGGCAATATTTGCATTAAATTTTAGACGGTAGAACAATTTATAAATGAATACGCTGTATTCCTCGAAATTATTTCAAACCTAAATAGAAACTATATAGTTAAGACACGGGAAATTCAATTTATATTGCATAGTAGAAACTACTAAAGCAGAGTGGTCCAACCATAATGCAAATGTGTACAGCCGCAAGATAAGTAACAGCTGTCACGACTCCCAATGTTGCTTATAACAAATTAGAATTCTAATGTTTACCTAAACAACTGATCGTATAAGTTTTAAACTATTCACGGTTAACCTATAATAATATTACCATTGCATGGTCATATATTAAACATTGTTTGAATATTTGATCAATTGAAATGCGTCGTGCATTCGAATCCGTTGAAAATATCGGAACACACTGACCTTGTCAGTAAGTCAGTGTGTCACCTGGGACTTTGATAGTACATACATATAATTTTATAATTTTTTATAATTTTTGGCCATCCACACTTTCGACGAGGCAACACTAGGGGACGCCACCTTTCCGCTTTTTATCGGGTTTTGGAACGCGAGTAGAAGGACGCGAGAGCGTCAACCACACCCTCGCGGTTGCTCACTTTGTTGTTAGCTACTGCACTGGAAGGACGCGCGTCAGTGGCGTAACTATACCATCTGGGGCCCGTGGCAAATTCTTTTGATGGGGCCCTATCAGTAAAATTGTCACGTTGTACTCGTACTCAGTTTAATTTTAATAAACTTTGAGATTTTCAGAGTACTCAATTACACGTTGTATATGTCCCACTAATGGTCATAGATTTCAGGAGTCTCTGAGGCGAGAGGGAATGGTCTGTGGTCCCCACGCTAGCCCAATGAGTATTGGAGACTTTACATTCATCCATTTACTATAATATCTCTTGGGCAGGGGCCCTCTTGGGTCGAGGGCCCGTGGCATTTTGCCAGCCCTGCCACCCTATTGTTACGCCACTGACGCGCGTGTTTTCTTATCATGACTGAGTGGAGTAACGATTTGTGTATGGCTTTTATAGAATTATATCAATTAATAAAAGACATCATTAAATACAGATGTTAAAAACCAAATCATCATAAATTAAATTATGTTTATGCCGGCACGATATTATTTATTTGTATTTGTGATATAGGTAGGCACATAAAGTAGCTAACGTCAGCGCTGAGGAATCAGTCACCCACGTAATCCTGGAATGCGTGGCTGTCACTTCCCAACGAAAAGACCTCGGAGCAGTGAGCTCGCTCCGTGAAGCCTGCGAAGTGCCCAGGAAACTTGAGTCCACACTACATACATTCAAGTAGCTTATTCCAATCACGTCAATGTCGTAGATGTGACAGCAACTAAGTAATACGAGAGTGTGGATGGCTACCACTAGTGCCGCCTCGACTCTCCAATTCGGGCCTCGTCAAGGCGCCTCGCGAAAGCCTGGAGCCGGCTTTAAACCTTCTATGAACAGTGTCAGCCACGGAAGCGTGCGATTATAATTTACATGTCGCGTATTCATTTTCTATGTATAATATAGATATAGATTTAAGTTGGTGACTAGTAGATAGTACCAGTGACCCCAAAGCTGGTTCTTTCACCGAAAAAGTATCCCAATACTGTCAATCTGTCTGAAATGCTGTCAGCATTAAAGGTGCACTGCCACAGGGCCAACATCTTTTAAATATATTAACATTTCTTGATGTCCATTTTTAATTATGATTATTATTATGTAGATAAGTGGTATATAGTTATTCCATATATAATAGTTTATTTTCGCAAATCCAACATTTAAATCGTTACGTAAAGAGACATAGAAATATAAACCGTATAATTTAATTTATTCATTTAGTATAAAAATTAAAACAATAGTTTTCAGGTATTGACAATAAAAAAGCAATAATAGCGCTCAAAAGTAGCGACAAAAAACCATGTTCCTGGTAGTATTTCATGCGGATTTTGTTTTTCGAAAAATAGCTAAATTTATAGCCTTAGAGACCAAACAATGCAATGGAGATTGCACCTCGGTGAAATCGAATTTTGATTGGGATTTTATGTCGTTTAGCCTCGGCTATTCTAATATTTAGGTATACCATTTGGAGTTTGACTGTTATTTTATTCAAATATTCTGTTTGATTTACAGGACTAGTACATACATCCTAATTGTCGCTTTAGTATGATCATACTCTCTTAGTGTCGAAATACTTGGCGTTGATATAGTTCAGTAGGGGGTCATTTGGAAGGAAAGGCTAAATTTGCCTCCAAGATTGGTGTAAGGCGATACGGTACTTCACTCCCGGCAAGCGCTTGTAACTCTAGAAAGCACGGGAAACACATGGAGTACCCATCTCACCTCTGTGTGAGAGCTCCCTAGTACCAGCTCTTTCCACTTGACCGTGTTCAATGAAGAGCGATTCAAATCGTCTACCACCAGTCACGTTCCGAGTGGCTTGGCCCGTATTACCTCGACGTACGTCGTTTCGAGCCTTCTGGTAGTGTGGGCGGTGTTATCACTTAACATCAGGTGAGCCTCCAGCCCGTTTGCCCCCTGGTCTAAAAAAACGTTAGAGTAAGTGAACCAACCCCATACCCCTTAAACCTTTTATTGGAAGATAGTGTATCTTAGTGTCTCAGCTTATTAACTAACTATTGAAACCCGAATAGATTTGTAGCGTCAACGCTACATGGCCTCTAAATTATACAAATTGTGAGTTACCATTTTGTACAATAACTTTAATATACTAGTTTAGGTTAAAATTATTTAGCCACGACAATTACTTACCACAGCCAAATACAATGAATGTATGTATCAATGTATGGAAGTTTATATTTACTGTTAAATATTAGGGTTGATTAGTTGTTAAAAATGCATTTTGTATTTTAAGTTACTTTTCACATATACACCTAATGCTTGTAAGACTGAACGTACACCGTTGTTTAAATACGACATATTTATAATATACGTATATACATATTTTGCTTTAGGCTGAGCTACGTTCTCCTAAACATCCCGAGTTGAGACGTTAAGGCTCTTAACGAGATCTCATTAAAATAAATTGTGCGTGTACTAGGTGTACACACGTAAGAAGTGAAACTTCTTTATGATCTTATTTTTCGAAAAATGATCTACTATATGCAACTTTACAGAAATTCGTTAAATTAGATAAAGTTTAACAAAAGGCTTTTATTATCATAGACATGAATACAAATATTTCATTTTACCTTATTACTACGAAGATTATTATAGAATTTCATTAATTGTAATAGAATTATTACTATCATTGACGTGACGATTTGCTACAAAATTTCTCCCATACGTCGATAAAGAAGTTTCATTCCAACGCCGATAAAGAAGTTTGACTTCAAAAAGCAACATGGCGCGTAACCGAAAAATGTGACGCGTAACGAAAAAATGTTACACTAAATTTTTTTCCAACCTCGATAAAGAAGTTTCACTTCAAAAACATATTTTGCTTATGAATTAAATTAAATAAATAAAAAAAAATTAAGTCAATTGCTTACGTCCCAAAATAACCCTAGTATATAAGGATTCGAAGTTAGTTTGAAAATATGCTTGATACTAATGAGGGATTTATATTATATTCAACATATTTGAAACCATTAAACATTGTTTTCTTAAATACAAGTTTTAAAATTTTATAGCTTCCAACAATGCAACGTGTACACATAATGTAAACAAAAACTTCAATTTCAATTTTTCCATTTAAAATACGAACGAACTAATAAAAAGTTTATATTTGCTATCGTAAATAAAAACTGTTTGTTACCTTCCTAAAAGTTTAAAAACCGAAATAGGGATCAACTGGTGAAATGAAGGAAATAATCATATAATATATAAAAAGTTTTGCACGAACGAATGTAAGCCACGAGGTTACTGGCTACTGACTGGCCGAAAGAAAAGCACTAGGATTCCCTGTGTCGTGGGCAGTCTCTTGCTTTTGGCATGTTAACGGTACTTGACAAAAATTTCTACATAAAACTTACATTTTATAATCAAACTATTGTTGCACAATAATAATAGTTTCCGTTTCAACGGTGGTAATGTGGTTAAAGATGAAAGGAGAAAAAGCGAGAGGTTTTCCTTGTATATGTGGGTGAAGTCTTAATATGGCTATTAAGTATAGTTGTCTAATCATTAAAAGTTTTGTTTCATTGTTCAATTTTTAAGTTAAGTAACGAAAATAAACTAGGTACTAAATTCCTATACCCATATACATTCGTATTAAAAATATAAATAAAACATGCCACATACTTGCCAACATGGAAAGATTGCAATATTTTGCCAATGTTATTACTCAATTAGGTGAGACGGCACTTGAACAGTCAATAAATATTCAAATTCATTCACTTAGAAAGCAATCTCTTTAAACAAACAGTACCCAGGCACGCAAGGTCTAGACTAAATACACTATAAATTACCTTACTTGTGAAGCCATTATTAAATGTAACGTATAAAGATTTGAAACTATTGGGAGAAGACGTTTTAATTTGTTTATATAATATATTGATAATACTTTAGTTTACGTTATTCTAGTAGACAAGCATAAGTATATGACAATACTATATTATATTATTATATATTTCCCCAACTAGAGCTTGCTTTAGGAAGGCAATTCCAATAAATAAAGTAATCAATAAAACAACCACAGAAATCTGTCTGCCTTCTCTCTACTGCGAATTTACGGATTTCACTTAGTACGAAATTAAAAAGATTAACACTAGAGAAAGAGCAATGTTGGCCTAGCGGCTTCAGCGTGCGACTCTCATCCCTGAGGTCGTAGGTTCGATCCTCGGCTGTGCACCAATGGACTTTCTTTCTATGTGTGCATTTAACAATTATAAACGGTGAGGAATTGAATCTGGATGATACAACTGTATTTCTCGGAATCACCATGGATTCAAAACTTTAGCGGTCCCCTCATATTAACGGATTGGCGAAGAGACTTAGTTCTGCAGCCTACGCGGTTAAAAAAATTCGCTCACTAACTGATGTCGATACAGCTAGACTTGTTTATTTTAGTTACTTTCATAGCTTAATGACTTATGGCTTATTATTATGGGGTCATGCTGCTGATGTCGAAACTATTTTCATCGTGCAGAAGAGGGCTATTCGTGCAATCTATAATTTAAAATGTAGGGAATCTCTTAGAGATAAATTTAAGGAAATTAATATACTTACCTTTCCCTCGCAATATATTTATGAAAATATTATGTAAGTACGTATATGTATACAAAAATAGTGATAAGTTTACTAGAATAGAACATACGCACAATGTTAATACACGGAACAAACGCAGGCTGCAATTTCCCCGTACCTACTAGACTATCTAAAGTTAGTAATTCTTTTTTGGGAAAAGGGATACTCTTCTTTAATAAAATCCCAGAGGCTCTTTTATCTCTGCCTTTCAATAAATTTAAGAAATGTATTAAATAAAAGCTGTGTAAAAAGGCTTACTATAAAGTCAACGATTATGTAGTTGATAAAAGGGCCTGGGACAAGTGCTAGACAGGCTACTTCTAATTAATTTGCGATATTTGTTGTAAAATAAGTGTTACGCCGTTTTTAGTTTACGCCGGCTTTTTCTCTCGGCCTACACCCTCTGTCTTCTTTGCTGATGAGTAGGGATTCCAACAAATTCAAATTTAACGACGTGGAATAAGTGATACATGTATCTTATGTTCCTTAATAAACATATTTTATTTTATTTTAACATTCGTTCGAACGGTGAAAGAAAACATCGTGAGACCTTAGACCAAAAAGGAGGCTGATCACCTACTTGCCTATAAGAAAAATGATCATGAAACAGATTCAGAAATCTGAGGCACAGACCTAAAAAGGTTGTAGCACCACTGATTTATTCATACTTAATAGTGTAATAGAATTTTACAAGAACTCTCCCTCTCCAGTCGGTAGCTCATGTTTGATCGTCGTGGTCAGCAAGGAAACATCTGGAACGGACATTCTGTTGACACCGGTTTCTGTCCAGCACCTCTCTTATAACAGTGTATAGTTTTGAGGAGATGAGTCTTTCACTTAATCGGACCATCTGGTTGGTGAACGGTCGCCTTCTGAGTTACCAACAACGATCAGTTCCTCCAAGTTCTCATTGTTGTCCGAAATAAGCTGTTGGCGTGGCGTAGGACAGTCGCGTCCGTAGCGCGAGTTGGGTCAGGATCGATGTATTGGTGCGCTTCGCAGTCTATGGTATTCTTAGCATACAGACTTTACAAATACAGAATAGTTTAATTTTTTATATTTTTTTATTTAATGTTACGCCATCTAGTAGCAAAGGGCAAAATTAACGTGATTTTTTTACATATTATCAGTGATTTTTTTAAATATACTTTTTTCTAATATTCAGTACCAGGTTAATAAAATATTTGTACTCCAATATTACCTCCAAATTTAATCTCTACTAATGTACAAAGTTACTTATTTTAGGCAATACTTTATCTCACTTTGAGAAAGTTCCGTCAGCCAACAAGATTAAATGAAAAGTTTAAATTAATTCTAGCTTCCTCGAGATACTTGGATCTGTGTATCTATTTTATTACTTACATTTATTACGCATTAAAATATTCATAACTGGCTTGTGCAGCTCAGCGCGATAACAACTGACCCAGATTTATCTTATAATTTTTCTTCGCCTATTTTCTTTACCTGTTTCAAAGTTGAATTAGAAAAGACGGAAGCAATTTTATAATAGCATCCCTGTTTTAATAATTTTAATGAAACGACGCGCTACGAATCGTGACGCGTCGTTACGTCGTCGTCGCACTTAGATAACTGTCTCGTTAGGTACGTATGTAGTACCTGAACCATCTTTTCTGTGTCTGTTTTCTTGATAAATGCAAGCCTTCTTCGTACTCAGTCGCAAATTACTTTTTTTTTTAGTTGCTTATTTCTTATTTATCTTTTAACTATGTTGTTGTAGGTACTAAAATTATTTTTTAAGTTGTATTTGAAGTGATTTAATAATAAAAGATATATTTCTTAAACAAGATGTTTATTTTACCGGACTCATTATTCAAAAGTCAATGACAAAAGTAGTGTTGCCAACATAATAATCAAACTTAGAACCAACGTTATAAATGTAGATACATTGCAGATTACTTAATCTTAACAGTATTTACTAACCAGAATGTATGTTTATTATCTAAAATTAATGACTATGATTATTTGAGCTCAAAGGTATTGTTTCGCCAATAGAATTCTGGGCTAATACTGCCCTAAAGCGATAAAAGCGGCACGTCACGTATTCTGATTGTCTTTTGTTTAAATATCAACAGACAAAATCATCGCTGATCAGTCCATTATTAGCGCTACAATATCATATTACACTCACTCATATAACAAAGACCACACTGATGACTGCATAAAACATTATTATCATCATGATCAATCAAAATGCAATTAATATGGTAATAATAGAACAGTTTTGGACAATGAAGACGTTTTAAAGTGTTTGTACGTCGAAATTGCTAATTTGACCGCGTATATTTAATTATGCATGCCACCCGGGTCAGGGCGGGGTGTCACCAGCAGGCTTGTTTATAATGTAGCAAGTAATGCGCAATCCAACCCGTTGGCAACCCTATTTGCGCCAAGTATTAACTTTTTATTACAACGAACTTTTGCGGTTTATAGCTGTGTTGGGAGCACCATGTCGAATTATTTAAAGCACCTGCGTCATAGTTCGTTCTAGTGTGCGTGTCAAGTCTACTATAGTATGTATTTAGTAATAATTAACATGATACGTTAGACAAGGGGTTAACGCAAACTATAACCACTGTTATATATAAGTTCTTAGTATGTTCAGAGACCGTCTAGATTTAAGGAGAATATCCAAGTATTCAAGCGTCCGTTCTAAGAGCCAATATATCAACAGAAGTGGTCAGAGCGGAGGTCGTAGCCCTTGGGGTGCCCTTGGTGTAACCGCAAAACTGAGAGAGCACTATCGCGCTTGCACAGTAAAGATACGATTTTTAATTTAGAATACTCTGAACGAAACATTAGTTCGTGTCGCTTGATTTTGATTGGTGAAGAGTGTTTAGAATCGCATTCAAGTCTTGACCTTGAAGAGCCTTTTCAAAGATGTCTTGTAATGGTTCGTTCTTCAAGTCTAACATTATCATGTTGGTAACGTTTTAGTCCTTGAATTATCAAAACCGCTACAAAATTTTTAAAAATAAAATGTTTATAAAAATGGCCGCCCAATACAACTTTAATCAGTGTATTTCCAGTGTTTTAACCTAAACTCTTTTGTCTCTTTCCGTAAAATATACGCCATAATAAAAAGAGGACAGTACTTTATGGTAGAGTGTTATTAGAACGATTTAGTTTCTATAAATACGAGGCTAAAGAAGGAGAAGAGGTCGCCCAAAAAAAAGGTGGATAGAAGAAATAGAAGCGGTAGGAAACGAATGGAGAAAGAGAGCCATAGACAGAGTCAGTTGGAAAAAGCTGGAGGAGGCCTTTACCCGTGAAGGGGTTCCGATCGACGGTACTGAAGGAAGCTAGAATATAGAATAACAAGCAAAAGAAAAAAAAATGTTTAAAAAATTTAAAATAATCTAAGCTGTGTATAATAATTAGTTTTTTGTCATGATTGGAAATAAAACGGGCTTTATTAGGCGAGGCTAGGAACGTACAGATCCCATATCTAACCTTAACCATAACGAACAAAGATTTACAATACACACAAAGCATTACATATCTGGAGAATATACTCAACTCCAAATAGAAACAATATAGTATTAACTACATTCGGCCGCTCGTTGTCCCCGATTCCCTGCAGGCGTCACCTGTCCAATAAAACGTTGACAATTAACTTAATTTATTGTCCAACTGATGGAGACTGACCGTAATTCCTTCGGGCCAATATTCTATTTACTCGACACTAAATTAAAACACAATGTACATATGAATTTCTAATGTTATAGCGAGAGGTTTTTGAATTTGAAGTCCCAGACACTTGTGTCTGACACGACATAAGTGTCTGCGTCGTCACCTTGTTCATAGTTAACATAACCTTACACATTAATTTAATTTATTTACAAAAATTTAAAAATTTAAGTTTTTTAAGATTTATAATAAACTAGCTGACCGGGCAAACGTCGTTTTGCCATATATATAATTTATAATAAAAAAATAGGGGTTGATCGTAGAGGGGTGAAAGTTGAGGGTTGAAGTTAGAGGGTTTGTATGTATTTTTTAATGTTGTATCATAAAAAAATAAAAACAGAAAAAAATATCTAAAAACAAAAATAAAATATTTAGGGGTGGACTACCCTTAACATTTAGGGGGATGAAAAATAGATGTTGTCCGATTCTCAGACATACCCAATATGCACACAAAATTTCATGAGAATCGGTCGAGCCGTTTTGGAGGAGTATGGCAACGAAAACTGTGACACGAGAATTTTATATATTAGATTTAAACTTTTTCTGGGATTAAAGTTTATATTAATATTATTGATGTGTTGTATATTAAATTGTAACATTTTTGTGTAGTTTCTGAAGCATACTTGTTGATTCAGATCTAATAAAAAATACATAATATGGAAGATTACCGGCCTTCAGAACCTACCAAAAATTAGAAAAAACCTCTCAATTAAAGAAAGTGCTTTAAAAATATCCTTGCAGGTACTATTCCTATATGTTGAAAAGTAATATAGGAAAAGTACGCTCACATGTTAATACAGCATATGGCATAATCGTACCTAAAATCGCTAAGTTACTAATTAAAATTGTATCTTAAAATTAATCATACAACATATTATGAAAACATATATTAACATTTATTTCCGAACCAATTCGACTTAGGGTCCTTCAAGAAAAGAGCGTGCAAATTCTTAAAAGGCCGGCAACGCACTCGCGAGCCTCCTGGCATTGAGTGTCCATGGTCGGCGGTATCACTGAACATCAGGTGAGCCTCCTGCCCGTTTGCCCCCTGTTCTATATTAAAAAAAACATCGTAAAGAATTGAAGTTTGTTCATTACCGTTGTCCTAGAACCAAAATAAAAAGAGAATTACGATTCCCGAGCAAAAAAAATAAATCAAAGTGCGAAATATTTACTTTTTAACTTCAAAGGAGATTACTTAATTATAACTTTGTGGAACTTGGGAACGAATGCAAATGTACAAGTTGAGTGAGTTTTATTAACAAACGCGTCTAAAGATGAAAAGTTGCTAGTATTCGTGCCCAAGAGATTTGCGTGTGTTACATCTCAAAATGACAAACCAGCTCAAGAAATCCCGCGACACGAAACGAATTTTAATTTTTATGGTTCCTTTCGCACAAAGGAATATATTAGACCCTGAATTGCGAGCATACGTGGGGTTGCCTACCCACTTCCCATCTCGTGTGCTTTGTGGTTTCCTTCTATGGACGTCCGTAGGTTTATTACGAAAGCGACTGGCGCACAATATGCCTAGTTTCGCTTTATTCGTATACTATACTACAACAAAATAAAATCGACTTCTATATTTAGAAAAATATATGTTCATTTCAATACAATATATCTTTTTATGTTAGATTAACATTTTCATTATAATTTGTGGAAGCTGACATAGGTAGGCCATTCCATACCTCCACTTATGATTAAAGGTTTCGCTTCATCTTTTACTCGGTGTCGGTATTGTAAAGCAATCAATAGAAGGGTTATGATTCGATTTGTCAACAAGGGTTGATATTAAATTAAATTTTACGTGAAATGGTAGGTTCCAGCTCGGAACTAATGTTAATATCAATACCGTATAATGCGATAACTATACAAATAGTAACCGACTTCGTGAGCCTGATATACAAAAAAATTGTCCTCAGATTTCTGAATCTGTTTCATGATCATTTTTAGATCTTGGGTCGTCGACTTTTTGGATCTAAGACATGTCGCTTTCCTCACGATGTTTTCCTTCACCGTTCGAGCAAATGTTAATTGCGCACATAGAAAGAAAGTCCATTGTTGCACAACCGGGGATCGAACCTACGACCTACGAACCTCGAACTACTATACATACAATGGAAATATATAGATATATGCCAAATCAAAAATATATATAATCTCTTATTATAACTCGGTGTGTTAATTAAAATTTACTTACAAAGCTTATTAGCCGCGTAAACCTTAATCGGATAAGCGATAAAGTTTAAATTAACTTGTACGGTTGAGCTTCGGGCCTTTCATAGCATAGTTTACAAACAATCAGACGTAGGTACCTACGTTTGCTAACATTGCATACAAATTGAGGGATGGGAAATTAGTATCGGTACTGTATACCTCGAAACTAGAGTTAAAATAGTACTCTGTAACAAAACTATATTCATAAAGATCAAATTCACAGCGAAAATAACTAAGCAGGGACAGACGAAATCCATTTAGACTGATGGCTGGCTAGTGTCTATTGTTCTATTTCTCTAGCAATACGTATTAATTATCTCATATATTCCATTATTGGGTAACTCTCCAGTGTAATAGGAGTTGTAGGCAAACATTTTTGTATGCTTAAATAATTATTTAATACAAATAAAAATTATGTGCAAATTATAACGGGCTTGTGCCCGTCCTGGGATCGAGTTTCGGTGAAACAATGAGTGCTTTATAGGCACAGAAGGCTCTCCTTTACACGATTACAACAACTCTTATTATGAAAAATTTAATAAAATAATAAAGTTGGTAAAATACTAATCCTGAAATATCCTTATTCTTCGAAGACAATGTCGAACAGTTTGAAGAACTAATAAAAAGTTTAATTCTTAATTCTGCATATATTACTTATTGATACAATTTCGGACCTTTTTTCTAGATTTTGTATATTAGAATCAAACCTAACGAAGACTGCTAATTGAGCATGCTTCAAAAGGATGAATATTATCATTTGAAGTATCTATTTGTATACAAAAGTCACAAATCATGACTATTAGCGAAATACAGTGAGAAACGCTCGTCAAAAGAATTTTTAATAGCAAAAGCCCCAAATGCGTTCACGCGTATGACGCGATTACGCCAACAAATTGACCGAATTATCCCCCTCTAATCTTTTAGTTTTGACCTTACACTGTATATTTTATCGCTATTAAATATATATATATATTCAAAGGCTATTATAGCTTAGTTGGTAGCTCAAACAGAATCGGTTTGATTCCACGCGAAACAATAATTGTATCGAGTTGAATACATATTTGCAAGTTAGACCAGTTATTAAGAGTGTACCGAATACCGATGTATATCTTGCTCTTAAAGATAACGTAAGAGACTGTCAAAATACCTTTCTGAAAGACGCAAAATACACAACGCATGTCGGAAAAAGAAGACTTTTCACCTACTTGTGAAACAAATACTGTGTCTGAGGCGCAAAGTAACTGTTGTGGTCTCTGGAAGAATGAAAAGATACCTTTTTTCTTTCTTTTTTTTAATAAAAAATACTATTATTATTATTTTGTGTGTTCCTGTGTGTTTCGTTAGTAATAAATGTTATGTCTTTAAATACGATTTGATAAATTTGAAATATTGGTTGGGTAAAAGCTTCTTCGGATTTTATAAGAAAACTCAATTTTTTTCAGTTTATTTTATTTTACAGTAGTGATAGATGTTATGTGCAAAAATACTTCTATACATTGAAGAGTTACCAAAAAATCAAAAATATTGAGAGACTAAAACATCATCTAGGTAATAATTATCTATTAACCAAAAATTTCCGAAGATGTTTAAACAAATTGAATAATTATTCCTCAAAAAAATAATATCTAACATGCTTAGTGCATGGATCGAAATATTCGTTATGCGGTAAGTCGAGAGCCGACAATGCCGCTCCAAAATAATGCTTGGTGAAATGCAACGCGTCGTGAGGGCGTAGCAATAGTAATGTCTGAAGATAGTCTCGAATGGTGCCAGCCAGTTCGCCGTTCTCAGTCACGTACCGGCCGCCTTCTGATGAGCGGGAACTCTGCGAAATTAGTACCCATGGGATAAGTTGCCTCCTATATTTTACTAATAACGTATTACAGAATTAATTCCCATTTACGGGTTTATTTACGGGTTCGTATCGATGTGGCTTTGTACATGTATAAGAAATTATAAATAAAACTTAAATCAATGTTTTTGTTTACATAAATGTGTAACTAAATGGGTTATTAGACACAATTATTAGTCTATATTTTTTAAGTTTTTTATCCTCTGCCGTGCCTTTCTGTTAGCAATTGTTTATTATTAAGGAGGCGGGAACTAAACCACTACTTTTTTTTATTAAAAGTCAGAAAGTAAAACTACTAGATAAATAATAAAAAAAATCAGTGACCTTTTTAGGTCTGGGCCTCAGATTTCTGTATCTGTTTCATGATCATTTGTCATCTAAACGGCAAGCCGGTTTCCTCACGATGTTTTCCTTCACGAGGGATATAAATAAAACGTACGTGGTTTTTTTTTCAGTTAACTAAAGTTTAAATAGTATAAAAGCAAAACCTTAAAGTCCAGATAATCCGAGAATAACTGTAGGTCCTCTCTCCATTTTTCCCGCGTTGGGGCATGGGGCTCTATTTCATCCTTTTCAGGGACGACACGTAGTAATGGGTTTAAGTGGATTATGTAATTATTGTCAGCCCACTCGTGGCTAACAAGGTAACCTACAAAATGAAGACATTTTAAACTTCAGTAACGGGTATTAACTTTATATCTCTTTAAGGATAAAGTTGAAGAAATTTTTGAATTTCCTTAACTTCATATGTCAAAAATGATTTTGACATGCGAAGTTACGCGCTAATTCTCGTCTTTGAATATTACCGTAGTTTTTTTTATATAATAGGGGGGCAAACGAGCTTGCGGGACGACCAAAAAGGGCAGTCTTCGCAGCCCATAGAGACCCATTTTTAGTGGGTGCGTTGCCGGCCTTTGAGGGAGGAGTACACTCGAGTTATGTAGTATTTTCTAAATTGAAATTTTTTCAACATGCAATTGAAACATACTTGAATTAAAGAGACCACAAGTCAACCGTGCGTAAATTTTATGACCCTGATGATAAACTTTTATGCGCGCCATCTAGGCAGAGTTACAAGGAACTAGCAACAAACTAAGATGTTCCGTATTGCAGCGCGACTTTGGGGCATACATATTTTATATATTTATATACATAATATCATACAGCTTTTGCGTATTTAAGAAACAGTAGGCCTCGTGTTTAATTATAATAGCCATTTATTCAGTTTCCTAGTATAAAAATCCAGTGGCGCTAAACCTTTCTCAGATTTATGTGTCTGTTTCGTAATCATTTGTTTTCTAATAAGCAAGTATCATTCTTCCGCCTTTCACACATCGTCGATTTTTTGGGTTCGAACCTAAGATCTCAGGGATAAGAGTTGAACACTGATCTAGGCCAGCACTTCGCTTTCTATATGTGATACATATCGAATTTGTACCAAATATACCTTTAAGAGTAAGAACAATCAGTGTCTGATGAATAAATCCCGATGGTTCTATTATATGCCGTTCCACTTTGACCACAAACAACGGTTTTCCATTAACAATAGCTTGACTGGTACCTGGACATACCTGAAATACACCTTTCTCTATATTCTGCAGTTTTAGTCTGATGCACAAGAGATCCAGGGGAATATGGAAATGACCCCTACGACCTTGACCGTGCATCGCATTATCACAATTTTAGTGATGCTTAATGAAAATTGACAGAACATTAAAAACTCTTGCGCGTTATAACAGTCTTACTCGTAAAAATGTTAAGCCGGGTCCACATTTGTAGCATATTGACGTATCACGATCAGTCGTATCGTATCTAGTATCTGTATCATAAATATGGACGCTCATTTTGTCCATGTCGTATATTTAAGGCGTATCTTGTAAAAAACGCGTCCATACTTATCAAATGCTGTATCATGTCAGTGTATCGGCTTTAACTTTACAAATATAGACGCTTCACTTTTCTTCCGATGTATCATGATGCGCGTGTCTTTCAGTGCACCTTTCCCTTCTCGCAATGTTCAGTCATGTCTTCGTTCCCAAACGGTTTAACCATGTCAGCAATTGCTCACAGTTTGGCGGTGACTAGCGCCTGTTATATTATCATTAATAGTATTTAAAAAAAAGTTAAATCTAGACGTAGACGGCGCTGGAAGTGTTTAGAAACCGAAACAAACATGGTGGAATACCATTGATGCGAGATTTAAAATTTCAGTATACCAGCGGAAAATACAAAAATTTCACTCGCATGTCACCCATTGATGTTGTGTATTCCCTTTGATGATCGCGAAAAAACCGACACAGGATGGTTCGCGGTGTATCAAGTATCGTATCGCGATACAGTATCGTGATACAGTATCAAAATACGTCCATACCACCGATCGTGATACGCGTATCGGATACGAGGTGTATCAAGATACGCGCTTAGTGCGGATCGGGCCGTATCCGATACGGCATGTATCATAAACGGGTATCATTTTGCGTCCAAACTAACGATCATGATACGCGCCGAAGCCACGCAACGGAGATACGATACACCGAAATGCTACAAATGTGGACCCGGCTTTAACTGACTGTATGACCGATCATTACATATGATCTTTTATAATTAAGTATACGAATTTTCACGCCTTTGATTGTATAAATAAAAAAAATATAAAAAACCCACCAAAGGTAAATTTAATATATCCTAATCCCGATGCTGTTATTTAGTTTGATTTCTTATTAGAGTGTTTGTTATCGACATAATATGTGTTTGTGTATTATTTAGGTATGGTCATAGGGACTGGTGCGACGCCATTTTGTCTAGAGAAGCGTTTTGGCGGGTTTTTTGAAATCATGAATGATTTTGTAAAGCCAATACTTTGTATAGGTACTCACGATTTGAATAAATTTTACAGTCACTAATAAATACTCTGAAATGGTTTTTGAAACTTAAACGTAAACGTTATAGAGCTCTAAAAAGTCAATTTAAAAAAAATCGTTATTAAGCGGCTATCTGTACCTAATCCGCATAGTTAAGTGAATAAGTATTTTTAAAAAGAAATTTAAAGTTTAGTATTATTATTGTATTTTTAATTTTCTGTAAAATTTATGTTCACCGTAATTGCATGTATTTTAGACATAAATATATTGTATTTTATACTATAGAAATGCTTTATTATTGGTGTGTACTTTAATAAATAAGTAAACCCTATAATTGCTGTACAAACCACCAACAAATGTGATTAAAGAAAATATTTCAACGATACATTAAGGACTTATTTAAATATTCCCTGTAATCGTTATATTAGTCTATTCTCAGTATATCTGTCAAATATAACTTACATATAAACTTTCGCATATAACACCATCAATGAGTACAGTATCAGTCTTTATCGTGCCCTTGTGTCGGCTGATTCCCAAATATCGCAGCAGAACAATATTAGCCCCTTCAAGTAAAAAATTGCGGGCATCTTCAAACGAATGGTAAATGCGCCTTACAAAATGGCGCTCCCCACAAATACGGGTCACTTTATTGTAATAGCCGCTCTCACAAATTGTCATATAACTCCGACGCTCCTTCGTTGCGTCTTTCTTTGTAATTTGTCTGAAATGGATCATCTATATTATTTCAATGTTTCAGGATCACCTGCCAAGACTATTTGCTGTGTAATTGAATTTCACAGGAGGAATGGAACAAGGAATAAAATAAAATAACTCAGTGACAGTTGAACCCTTTGTTGCGTAAGATTTCTGAATCTGTTGCAATGATATTTTATAATGTATTAATTTTATTTATTTATTTATTTATTCATAAGAATACACATCCTTACAGTACTAAAACAATACGATAATGTCGAAAAAGATATATTAAATAAAATTTAATATTAAATACAAAAGACACAATATCGCTACTGTGAACTCACTCTGCGAACATAATATTATAAAGATGTCGAAAATGCCGGAGACAGAGAATTCAGTAGACGCCACGCATTATAACGGGGATATGTGTAACAAACTGGTTCTGGCCCTTGGTATCGCAAGCAACTTTGACCTTCACCGTTGCACATATCCCCTTAGTACAAAGAAACGTGTCTTGCAATACGTGTCTTGCAATAAATATAATTTAAATGAGAACTCTATTTAAAGAGCCTGCCAGTTTCCAAAACTATCATAAGCAACAAAATAAAATGAAAAAAACAATCCTTAAATAATTGAAATTTATTCTTCTACAAGCAATCAACAAGCGTTAATTGCCCATAAGAAAACTCCATTTATGCACAGCTGGAATTTAAACGCACGCCCACGTGTAGAAGTCAAACCCCTAAAAACTTTGCTAACTTGCTTCAAAATATATTTAGTTGTTTTGAATTAATTAGGTTTAAAGACATTTATTCTCATAACAGACAATAGTCACTTACAAGAGAACTTATATACTAAGACTATACTACTACTTAGATACAATTTATCACGTCGTGGGTCATTGAAGAGCTTCAAGGATGAATTAGCGAAGTCGAACTTGGGATGGTCACGCAAGTGATGGTCTTTTATTCTTAATTTAAATATTGCCAGGCTGTCTGCAATTTTTATATTTTGTGGAAGTCTATTATACCGCAGCATTCCCCCAACGCTCAATGTTTTTTTACCGTACTTGGTTTAATACTTAGGTTGAATTAGATTGGGAGGGTGTCGTGAACTGCGCTTCTAAATTTGATTTATATTAGTGAAAGTAATGTTAATGTGTATATAGTCAAAGTCAGTAGATAATTTCATTTCATTATTTTTGATTATAAGTATGAATTAATGGAATGTAGGCGGTGTAATTTTCCAGGCATTAAGGTTCTATGGTCGTCCTTAGTGGTATACACGAAAAAAACCAAGGAAATATATTTTTGAAAAAATACCTATGCACCACTATGTATACAAAAAATTGTTACGCCATGGCTATCATACTATTTAATCACCTTCATAGTTATAGATCACTGCAGTGAAATGCTTTCAAGGGGAAGGGGATTAAATTTTTAAAGGCTCCTTTATAAAAACGAATGTGCCTTTAGAACGTGGGAGAGCATTTAGATCGTAAGTTTTGACAACAATTATAAATAATTTAACTGTTCTTTTATTATTACATCATGATAATATGACATCTGCAAGCCTGTTTTCATATGGCTGATTGTGCGGGTTTTTTTTTAATGAATCAATCTGAATTTACGACTTTCTTTTCAAATAAACGATTTATTTATTTTGTTAAAAAAATGATGAATCTATCCTATTAGACAAATATTGACTTAATTGACCTTAATCATATGGTCAAATAAATTACGAATGAGAAAGCAACATTTGTTCTAATCAAAATAAAGAAGATTTAGTGGATAATTTATAAAATGTATATGAAAATTGGTGACACGGACGTAAACATATTATTTCACAACTTACTCGCTCCTACTTTCCTCCATTGTATGTAAATTGCAATCTAAAATACTGACAAGCTTTGACCCAGTTTTAGCTCCGTCTTTTGATGAATGAGAAACAACTTGAACCAAAAATTTCGCCTCATCCTCACCCAAAGTTTCCACACTAATACTTATTCCTGAAAAACAAAACGTGGTACCATATATTCTTCATAGTGACTACTTATAGAACAGGGACCAAATCGTCGGAAGGTTTGTCCGATGTTAAGTGATGTTTATAAGGAAATCTCTTCTTACCCTAGGACGTATTGGTTCGGAAATACATTGATTTGAGATGAGATACTTACCCCCAACAGCACTGCAGCAATCCAAAGATGGCTTACGTATTTTTTTTACATACGCGGGTGCTTTAATTTCATGAACAGGACATGGTCCAGCCGCATCATCAACTTTTTCTTCGTGAAGACCTAAAATCTTAATTTTCTCTCTTTCTTCCTCCTTGTACGAAATTTTATCATGTCTCCCATATCCATAATCAAAATATGTATGTTTGGGATCGACGTCGTGACACCAACGGTAGCCATGCTTACCGGCCCTTGTTCTTTTTAACTTCCTTTGAACTGGCTTTTTGCGTGGACACGTACAAATAAGACCCCCCGCCTTAATCGTTTTATTATCTGGGCACGTACATATCCCTTCCTCTTTAGGTGGTGCAGTGTCACAAAGGCAAGGATCGGTGCATTCACAACTTTTAAAACATTTACAATTTTTTGGATCTCCACAAGTGCAAATTTGTGGTTTTGGAAAGCACTTGCACTTTTCAGGGGATTCCGCAAAACAAGTGCATTGTGGAACTACAGAACAACTGCAGATAGATTTATTATCGTCATCCTTACAGGGTGGTTCTTCTTCTTCAACTTTCTCGCAGACGCAAGTAGGTTGCACTCCACATATACATACATCTTGCTCACATATGCATTCCCTGCCTTTCTTGCAAAAACATATCGGTTTCACCACTTTTTCTGGCTTCTGACAGATACATGGTTCCTTTTCAGTTTCTTCTGGTATTTGTATAAAAGTTTTAACTTCTTCTTCAGCTAGGTCCTCGCCATACTCTTCGCCCTTTTCTTCATGATTTTCCATAGAAAGATAGTGGGGTTTGTGTTTACATGTACATACAGGACATGGGAACATGCCTGGTTTGCAAATACAAGGCTTATCAACTTGTGCACAGGTGCAAAAAGGTCTTGGTTTAGAATCAGGATGACATACACAAACGTTACTTGGTTTACATGTGCATACCGGTTGTGGTTTGCCATCGTCGCATATGCAGATATTCTCTAAATGCTGACATTTACACTCCGCTTTAGTTTTTGCTCCACATCTACATGGTACTTTAGTATGGCAGGGGCATGTTCCTTGCTTATCTATGTCACAGGAACAAAACTCTTTATTTAACACAGCTGGGTTTACTTTTGGCAAACCATTCTCAATAATTATACTAGTTACGCTATCTTGTTCCGGGAGTGGCTTTGAGCAATCAGGAAAGAAAAAAAAATGAAAATCTTTTTCAGTCTCATCTGGCTCTTTTTCAGCTGGTGATTCTGTCTCGACTTCTTTTCGTTCTCTAATGAAACTGGATGGCTTGACCACGGTTAAGTCGCTGTCTGAGGACTCTTCACATGTCCATTCGGAAGCAGAAGCCTCATCCCGAACGTCACCTTCGCAATGTCCACAACTGATTACTAACGTTTCAGTGAAACATAATTGTTTCTTTGTTGCGTCATCTGAAACAGAATTGTAGTAGAGAGTAATCATTGGTTCATTCTGAACTAAAATTACCTTTGATTTTTCTGAAGTAGTTTCGATGTTATATGATTTATTATTTTTATAGATATTTTTGGAATCAATATAATTTTATTGTAAATTTGTAATAGAAAAAAAACTTTTAACAAAACTCACCGATTTCAAAAAATAATTGTTTTGACAAATCTAGTAAAGAAATATGAGAATTGGTCATTTTTATTATTTTACATTTTAACGAGTAAAATATTTTATAAAATATGTTGTCTTTAGTTTATTTCTTTAGCCAATTGTCATTTTTATATTTTTTTGAACTAACCAGCATTTTAAATTATATACAAAAATGATTACTTCATTGTCACAATAATTTAATTCGAAACACAAATATACAGTATTTAGAATATTATTATCCTATATAATATAGTAATAATAATAAAATAGTTAATAGAAAATTAAAACAAATTTAAATAGTTTGGTCCCTGTGGCAGTGTGTACTTTTAACGCTGACAGCATTTTTTCGCAGTATTGCGATACTTATTCGTTGTGCGAGGAAAGTACCAGCTGAGGGATCACCAGGCTCCAACTTAAATCATTTATTAGCGCATGTGCACTTGAACCCACGGCTCAAGAGTCTACTCCAAAGTGAACAAAATCGGAGTTGAAGGGAAGACTCCTATATTTGAGCTGTTTATCATTTTTCCGCCTGCTCTACCTGCACCTACCGCGCCATCTTTTTTTACTTGACCAAGGGAGGTGAGACGGGGCTAAAGTGTCACACATAAGTAGCTTCCCATAGCAAGCCTGTCCCACCCTTGAAGGGATCAATAATTTATTTGTGTGTTGGAATTAAAAATAAATTATGTATCAAATAAATCTATAACATAGAACCTACAACTTTTAAATAAATTTAGTCGAAACTGAAAAAAATACCAAAGGATCAAAATATAATAATTAATTAGAGGCGGGAATTTTTGAATAATTAAAAAGCTAGACGCTAAGTAGCAATTTCATAGATCACCTCATCAAAATTTCACAACTTAACCACAACCTGAACTGAACTGAACTGGGGTCTTAGTCAAGATACCATAACAGTAGTGTATGTAGAAAGTCGAAAACTATAATTGTATGTTAATTTGTCGAAACATTGTAAGCTAAGACTAAGCCCCCTGACGTCGTTACAATGTTGCGTCTGTATCAGTAGTTAGTTCATAGTTATCAGCTGTTGTAACGTCGTATGAACTATGAAGTTAAAACTGACAGATGTTACATGTGATCTATTTCATTGGCCCTACTATAGTTTGTAATTTTTGTGATGTTATGTATAATATCTACTCGCGGCGGTACCATTTATGTACTATGCAGACTTGTTAATAGTCAAACGTATCTCGTCGCATCAATTAACTAATTAAGTATCTTTCACATTCAGTTAAATATACAGTACACGACGCTAAGCTGCCAGTTGAATATTGAAACTTCACTTAAGTCACTTAGAAGTAGAAAATTTGATTTTGACAGACGATACTTCTAGATTTGACAGATGATGTGGCCTAACGACTTGTTCTCATAATTTTTTGGAATTTAAATTAATATTTATTTCTACATAACTTATAATACCATGTCAAGATGATTGTGATAAAGACTATTATTTTTTCTGTGTTAATTACAGTTTGCTATAGTAGGTTGCCCGACAAAGTGCTATGTGCAAATCAAGAATGTAATGGTAAGTTAGGACTAATTTTAGTTTTTTCCATATTCCATGCTTTATTCATACCTATTTATTATTTTATTGCAATTTCTTGTAGTTTCTGTGTACCTTTATTGTATCCATACCAATATTTTTTTTTTACTTTTTACAGCACCAATATCCAAAGCCAAAACTCTTCTTAGTTATAGCAGTCCACAATCTGATCTCTTATCATTCAAAGGCAACTCAGAAGCAATAATATTTAAGAAATCAGCTGGAGGAAATTCAGATTTATGGTATGCCACTATTAATGGGAAGTCTGGTTTTGTAAATACTAGATTTTTAAGGGAGATTAAAGTTTACACAAAGAATTTAGTAGAGATGCCCATTGATGTAAAACCTATAGTTAAACCTGATAAAGTACAACAACCCCATGAAGTATTTGAAGGAACAACAATATACTCACCAGAGCCTACTCCACCAGCTGATGCATCTAAAATATCAACAGAACAAATATCTCAAATTAGTGAAAACATCCCTGAATCTATTCGCAACATTAACTTAGAAAGTATG
The DNA here is from genome assembly GCA_905332375.1 of Pieris macdunnoughi. NCBI lineage: Eukaryota > Metazoa > Arthropoda > Insecta > Lepidoptera > Pieridae > Pieris > Pieris macdunnoughi. Next base: position 458,406 of record CAJOBZ010000032.1, on the reverse strand, counting down.
TTAAAAGAAGCTGATCCTGAATCCTCCCTATTAGAGACAGATATAGATTTAGTTAATGATATGAGCAAAGAAATTACAAGTGAGGAAGAAACACCAAATGATTCTTTAGAAAAAGTAGATGAAAGTAGTGGCACTGAAGTCCATTTCGACAGTAAGCAAGACACACTTGAGTCAATAAGTTTAGTGTCTGAAGAAGTTTCTGGAACTACAGAAAGTGTTATTAAGTCACATGAAACATTTGAATCTATTTCAAATCCTCCTCCACTGGAACAAACGACTAGTGTCAAAGATGAACCTCTGCTTGTCACTGAAACAGTACCAAGTATTAGTGAACAGAATGCAAACCTTGTATCTAGTACAGATAAAAGTGTAAAAAATGAACCTCTGGTTGTCACTAAGACAGAACCAAATATTAGTGAACAGAATGCATACCTTGTATCTAGTACAGATAAAAGTGTAAAAAATGAACCTCTGGTTGTCACTAAGACAGAACCAAATATTAGTGAACAGAATGCATACTTTGTATCTAGTACAGATAAAAGTGTCAAAGGTGAACCTCTGCTTGTCACCAAAACAGAACCAAATATTAGTGAACAGAATGCATACCTTGTAACTAGTACAGATAAAAGTGTCAAAGAGGAACCTCTGCTTGTCACCGAAATAGAACCAAATATTAGTGAACAGAATGCAAATCTTGTATCTAGTACAGATAAAAGACATGAAATTTTACAAGAAGTATCAAGTGAGAGCCTGTCTGTTCAAGAAAATTTGCCATCTATTGATGATAATTTAATTCAACAAAATGGCTCTAATACACCAAAAAGTGAGATTGCAACAGAAAATGATGGTACAAGCACAATAAAAGATCACACGAGTATTGATAATGAAAGAGCGCAAACCATAGAGCTTGATAAGTTTTCAGAAAGCAGCACTATTTCTCCAAACAGTGACGTAACAACTATATCACCAGAATCAGGGACAACTGTAGAGCCAACAATACCAGCTATAGAAACTGAATATACTACTGATACTATGTTACATGAGTCTAAACCTCAAACAATACCTGCCGCTGATATGAACTTACTCCTACAGGAATTGCAAAATATGGATAAAACTACACTTAAAGTACCATATGTATATGCAACATCTGAAGCAGCTATTAAAAAAGAAGATGTTGTAGCAGAATCTGTTGCTGAAGATAGATTGCTTGAAATTAATACTGTATCAACAACCACAGAGCAATCACTAATAGAAACTAAATCTAACAGTCAGCAATCAAGCGAATTAAATACAGATTCTACAAGTTCAGATGACGTTTTGGCAACAACTGAGACACCTGTGACAGAAACATACATAAGCAGCACAACAGAGGGTTTAATTGAAGAAATATTTACCTCTACAACAGAATCACCACCAGTTGAAAGTGAAAATGAAGGGATCTTTTCTAATATATATTCAACTATCGCCGATATCTTACCACCGTCTACGGAGGCCCCTCCTGAAGAAATATTTAATCCTGATCTTGTTGAGGCACCAGATAGCGAATCAAGCTTTACCTTGACATCATATCTTTTTAATATGTTAAACTCAGTTATTGGAAGTAAGGAACAAAGTAATGAATTGTATCCTTCAACTGGTAAGTTACAGTTTAAATGTTTAATGTTTTATAAAAGATCATTTGGCTTAATGTTAATTTTTGTTTCCATAATTGGTTGTTGCTTAACTTGGCTGTTAGATGATTCTTTTTACAATGTGTATTTCATACATCTATTTTTATTACAAATAGTTCTTAACTTTATTTATTATTTGTAGGTGACACCTGTTTCTCTGAAGAATATTGCGATGGTGAAGCACATGGTCAGCGCAATAGATTTATAACATTCATTCTTACTACAGCCACATCTGTACTTCTTTTCACTTTGGGATATTACTACATTGATAATAAACGGCAAGACAGCAAATTTATCGGTACTATAAACAAACTACAGAGAGAATTGCTTTTTGCTACCAAGGTACCTATACAGCTTTGATTTTTAAATTCAAATAAAAAATATACCAATATTACTGTTTTGTATAATACATAACAGTACTATGAGGGAAGGAAGCTGCAATGATGTGGAGTGAAGTTAAAAGAGCTATCCAAGACTGAACAGGCTGATTTTTTATGCTGGTTTCCCTTTGCCCCACCTGGAGAGCTTGGGACCTATATAAATATATAGGTCCTATATATTATATAAAAACAAACATACAGAAAAACTAAGTAATTTTTACCAATAATAAGTATATTGACTTATCAAAAGCACTTGAGAAAACATACTTGTTCCATATCTATTTACATATATTGTTTGTAATATTCATGATAAGGATACCCAAGAAAATAATGTGACAACTACAATTCTCTACTATTTCTCTACATCTAGTAATAGGGTTAGCTTACTAATTATTTTATTAGTAAGTTAACCCAAGTAGTTTATCAGGAAACAAAATGCTAGTTTAGCGCAGGTTTATCTATAGCATTAACATTTATGCTGTTTTAAGAAATGTTAAAATTTACTTAAATTTAACATGATTTTAACCTCAACAAATTATAATAGTATAAGAATAACTTGTGTATATACTAATGTAACTTAATAGTCAACTAAAATATCTAATTAGACTAGTAGGTGATTTGATTTCTGGGCCTTTCGGTCTAAACTAAAATGTTTAGCAACAAAACCTTTGGGGATGGTCGATTCAAAAGCCATTGGATAAATGTGTGGGTTGAAAATGTATGTGATATTTATTGATATTATATTTATCAGGAGTGTGAGATCCTTAAAGAGGAGCTTGGCACTACAAAAAACAAATTAAACTCGATCGAAGACAGTTCTTTTGGGAAAGACGACATGGTGCAATCATTAAAAGAAGAAATTGATGAGATGAAAGCACAAAACGATAGACTTAGAAAATCTTTAGATGATAATGAGAAGTTGTTGAGGGTGTCTGAAAATACAGCTGGCGAGCTGCAGAATACTTTAAGTGAAGTAGAGAACACTCTGAGTGAGCTGTGGGGAGAGAGAGCACAGTCTGAGGAGCAAATTGCTGAATTGAATGGTGAGTAATTTTTATTAAGACTTACTTTAACAGGAGTTAAAAAAATATTTTAAATACAAATATACCAATAGCCATATAATAATTTAAAGCGCGGGGAGATTAGAAAGTTGAAAAAATAATTATTTAACAGTGTGTATCTATTTTATCCAGAAGGTATTTGTATCTTAAAAAAAATCTCCACAAATGTTGGAAGCCAATAAATTTCAGAGAAAAGCGGCAAAGGTAAACTTTTTATGTGAGTCTGAAAGAACATCACGTAAAGAGCAATTTACCATTAGATATTATTTATTTATTATTTTAATTGATTTAAATTTGTGCTACAATCGTTATTTATTTACAATACATTTACAGTTACACGATAATGTAAATTAAAAAACGTAAGCAGTTATGTTGAATATTTTTTTTTTTTTTTCATTAAATTTCTTAATTTTCCAGAGAGAATACAGGTATTTGAAGAGGAGCTAATATCTGTGACTCGGGATAGAGACAATTATCAACTTAAGTTTGCCTCAGCCGAGAGTGCGTTAGACGACTACAAGAAGCAAAAGAAACTTCTAGAAGATATCAATCATCAACTCATTGAAGCAAATAATACAATTGAATTGCAGAAACATGAAATTGTTGCTTTGAAGGTATACCTATCGTAATAAATATTTTTTAATCCGATTCTTAATTTGGTCATGTATCTAATAAATGTAGAGCAGTATTGGCCCAGTGCCTTCAGCGTTTGAAACTCATCCCTGAGGTCGTAGGTTCGATTCCCGGCTGTGCACCGATGGACTTTCTGTCGATGTGCGCATTTTAATATTCGCTCGAATGGTGAAGGAAAACATCGTGAGGAAACCGGCTTGCCTTAGACCAAAAAGTCGACGGCGTGTCTCAGGCACAGGAGCCTGATCACCTACTTGCCTATTAGATTGTCAAATGATGATGAAATAGATACGGAAATTTGAGGCCCAGACCTAATAAGGTTGTAAGGCTACTCATTTATTCTTTATTTTATCTAATAAATGTACTAAATGTCATAAATATGACCGATATTTTAACTAAAAGAAAAGCATTTTTAAATATGACTTGATAAAATCATAAAAAATGAAAATATTACGAAATATGTAGTAGGGGCTGTTTATTTGTTAATGTCAATTATTTTTTTCTACTATTGAAAAAAGTGTGCGCTAGTTTAAATATATTTGTCAGATTCTCTGTTAACACTTCTAAAACAATTAAAAAATATATTGATTCTGTTTTGTTTTTTTTAAAAACCACAAAGTACAAAAAAACTACCACATGAAGCGTTAAATAATCCAATTAAACACTTTAATTTCAGGATGCATTAAAACAAGTGAAGGGCGGCGCTCAGTCTAACGTTGACGTGACATCTCTAATAGATCACACCGAAATCAAAGCCAAACTTTCCAAAGCACTTGAAGAAAGGGACACATACAAAACTCGATTTGAGGTAAAAATTATTTTTGCTTGCTATTGAATTTTCTTTTCCAGTTGTCTAGACTGTGTTACTTTCAGTCACATTTTGGAAGTTATACTTCTTTAGGCGCGTTATGAAAAATTGATGAGAGTGAAATTTTACGATGCGCGCGCACCGTGACACAAAATTAACAGAATGAAGTTCCCCACGGAAGATGCTACGGCATTGGACTTAATTTAAAAACAACATTCGAATAATAATAGAATTTATGTTACACTTAATGTAAGAGAATAATAATAAAAAATATTTATATAATTTTTCAAATGTACTGTAATGTAACTGAACTTTATTGACTATAATGACTCCTTTTCCAGTCTTTGTTTATTTAATTGTAATTAATTATTTGCATGCAATCAAAAACTATTTTTAATAATGCCAAAGAGGTATAACTTCTTACGCGCGTACATAAGTACACGCACCCTTTTTTTATATATAATGTGTCTCGAACAATTTGTAATGTTCTTAAATTAGTCCTTCGAACGTACAATACGTAAAAACAAATTCTTCTTCAGGTGCTACTTTACTAATGGTTGGCTGTTGACAACAATCAAAGCCGATATAGTTAATGTAATTGAATATTAAACATTGTGTAGAATACTTGATTATTGTTGATTTAGTTCTGTTAGGAATTCAAATATCTAGACTTCGAATCACATAAGAAAGATTTCAATCGATTTTTGTTTAGTTTTTTGTAAAAAAAAATTATTAATAGTTTTTTTTGTAGTTTGTTTTGATTGATATATATTTGTATGATCTCTACATCTATGTCATGTTTGCCTTTAAGTGCTTGTCTTTAAAAATTGTATTTTGTGTTTGTTTTTACCAATGTATGAGTGTGCCGAGCGTTGGCAAGCTTTTTATCAATAAAAAAAAATAAGGTCCAAAAATAACCCTAAACCCGGCAATGCTCTTCAGGATTTTAATTCTGTGTTCGTTATGTATCAAGAATTCGTTACGGAAGGAAATAAATCGGCGGCATACGAATACTTTCGATTTGTACGGTCGACTTAATAATGTTATTAGCTTCATGCTTGTTACGTACGATGCACGAAGTGTATTTATATATAGTAAAAACATAAATGGAGTTTTCTGATTTCTCAGCTAGACACGCTGCGTGAATTTCACTCGTTTTACTTAGCACATTATAACATATTTCTATTAAATTACGAACGTTGAATTTTCTATATACTAATGGCTTGTCTCAGGGATAATGTGAGATTCTAATGGTGAAATAATTTTTGAAATCGCTTCAATCGTTTTGGATTTTTTAAAGTTACAAACATGGAATTTTCCTGTATTATATTAATATAGAATTTAGCTGTTTCAACGGTCCTGCAAAAGTGCGTACCAATTAAAAAGCCGGCAACGAATTCGCCCTCCTACTAAGCGATACATAAATTTATTTACGCAGATTTACATCCGAAAACCACTCTTGGATTTAAATCTGAATAAATAAATATATGTATCGCTTAGTAGACGCAAAAATCTACACAAAAATATCAAGAAAAGCATGTCAGTGGCCTCATTGATTATGTAAATACAAAGATTGGCCCATCTTTCAGGTGGCAGAGAAAGAAAGAAGTCGTCTTGCAGATGAATTGAAGACCACACAAGACTCGATGAAGACGACAAGTCAGCAGGCTACCGAAGCTCTTACGAGACTGGATGTGCTCGGGAAGTACTTCCAAGAACGAGAGACTGAATTGATGAAGTGAGAATTTTTCTTAATTTGTTACAAATAAAATATGACGGGTATAACATGAATTAAAGTTTAGTCCCTTATAGATTTCGTTGTCATACATAAATAAAATCAAATCAAAATCTTACAACAGGCATTTTTAATTTTATATTCGATTTCGCTGTTAATTAGGGCTTGTATATGCTTGATCAATATATATCAATTTATACAGGGTGGCGCAATAGAACGTGCATTTATTAAGTATAGGCTAAAAAAATAAATACTAAAGGTATAGTTGACATAAAATATAGGATGATTAGGTAATTAAATGAAGTTTATTTTTTAAAAATAACATCATCTAAATGTAATTGTATTTATTTTTTTAGCCTATACTTAATAAATGCACGTTCTTTTGCGCCACCCGATATATTACAGTTTAACTAGCTGACCCTGCAAACGTTGTTTTGCCATATATCTACTATAATAAAAAAATAGGGGTTGATCGTAGAGGGGTGAACATTAGGGGTTGTATGTATTTTGTATGCTGTATGATAAAAAAATAAAAACAAAAAAAGTTGTCTAAAAAATGTTTTTGGGGTGGGTTATCACTTAGGGGTTTGAAAGATAGATAGTTAGCCGATCCTCAGAGTTACTGCATATGCATAAAATAATTTATAGCTATCGGTCCAGCCGATTCGGAGGATTATGGGAACGAACATTGTGACACGAGAATTTTATATTAGTTTAATATTAAGTACTTATTATTTTGATATGATAGATGACATAGGAAGTGTTTATATTATTTTAAACTTTATGTCAATATTGTCAGATATGTCAAATTCTATATATTTTAAAATTATGATTTTTTAAATAATAAATTAATATTTTAAGGGAATTGAGCACAAAGGAATCCTTATGGTTAAGCAAACAAGGGGAATCGGCCAGCACTGTGGAGAAAATTGAGTTGTTGCAACAAGAAGTTCAAAGATTTAAGTAAGTATAATTATAGTAATTTGGATTAAAAGAAATCAATTGGTTACTTATCTTCTATCAGTTTAAAGTTTAGTTTAGTTTTAGTTTAGTCATAACAAAAAAAAGTTAAAAGGCCGGCAACGCAATCGCGAGCCCTCTGGCATTGAGAGTATCCATGGGCGGCGGTATCACTAAACATCAGGTGAGCTTCCTGCCCGTTTGCCCTCTGTTCTATAAAAAAAATATATATATAATTTTATCGTCAAAGAAAACATTGCCATTGCATATTGTTAGAAGACTTCTTCGTATTATTTCGGAACATTTTGCCGCGCACCACCACTTTGTGGAAGCAGCTGCCCACTGAAGTATTTCCGAACCAATTCGACTTAGGGTCGGTTCATGGGGGTATTACTTCAGCATTAGGTTAGTCTGTTGCCTGGTTGCCCCCTGTTATATAAAAAAAACCCTCTGTATGTAATGTGTCTGTCGCAGCCAACTTGCTTAATTAGCCGTTCAATTAACAGCCTAGCCTTTCTAAACAGCGCCCTTTAACTAGCGGCCTGAAAGATATTCAGCCGTAGCGTTTGTTACAACATTTAATAAACTGGCTGGCTAATGCTTAGGCCATTCGTACGATAGTCATTATTTGGCAGAAATAAAAAAGATAAAAATATGTGATAAAAAATATTTATTTTAAAATGAAATTGCTTAAGTCAAATTCACATTATTATTGTAATTACACTCTTCCATTGTACTTGTTGTTTTTCATGAAAATTTCCAAAACATCATCAAAGTTGTGGTTTGCCGACGCCATATTAACAATTTGAACAGTTTCGTTTCAAGTTAGACAGTAGCAGAAAGTGGAATTAAATTTAAATTAACAGTCAACAGGCTTGGCAAGTAATGAAACGTCATCGAACCAAGTCATTTGCCTAGCTGTTTAATCAACTGGCTGAACATCTTTCAGGCCGCTAGTTAAACGGCTAGGCTGTTAATTGAACGGCTAATTAAGCTAGTTAGCTGTGACATGTCTGTTATATTTTTTTTATAAATAAGTAAAATATTATTAAATCCTGTATTACTTCCAGGGAGAAATGCGACACATTAACCCTGGAATTAGCCGAACAAGAGTCAGCCCGTCGCACCGCCATCAGCGAGATGGAGACTCGTGCGCACTCCGCTTGGCTCGATGCTCGTCAGGCCAAGAGAGAGGCGGATGCTGCCAAGGATGAAGCGGCGGCCCTGAGGAGGAAGCTGGCCGCCATGCATCAGGCTGACGGTGCTGCCTCTCCCAATAGAGGTAGTTTTATTATGTACTAAATATTTGTGTCATTTATTAGCAGGCTATTTGACAAAATTATGAAAACCCTTTCAGATTATTAATTGGTGCTACAGAACGTATACAAATTATTATTTTATTTCTATGATTGACTTCAGAAGTTTAAATTAAACATTAATAATTATTAAACAATCATAATTTCAAGAACTAAACGCTTTTCTAGACAAGATGGCGTCGCACCAGTTCCTATGACGTACTATGATTATAAACACGTTCACGAACGTCAACATTTTTACGTGTCAAAAATCCGCATTTATTATTTCTCGATCAAAATCAGATGAAATTAATCTCTATGACATCGATTTGATTAATCTGTGACCGTTTTGTGGAACGTGCCAGTCACGTGACTGACGGATATAAATCAATATTTTCAATCAAACACTTATTGATAGTTAAGTTAATTTACTCCATAACGCTTTATAAAGCCATTTTTTTACAAATTATTCCAAAGACGTTTTAGTCGTTGAAAATTTAATTTTATTATTTTTCGAAAAGTAAAACCTTTTTCATGCATAAACGAAAAGTTAAAACGTAATATTAGATATGTTTCGTATGGAAATCTTTTAGAAGCTTAGGAATTAGGAATTTTTGTTTAATCATCGTAATGGCGTTCAGACCACATTTTATGGTTGTTTGTTTTATTAAGGGATCGAAAGGTTTCGTACCTTATTTTCACCGAGAACCCCTCTCTCTTTAATTATGCCAATATTTATTTTGATTCCTATTAACTGCCAACCACAGATTTTATATGTACGTGTACGATAATTGTCTCCAGGGGTAGCATCTCCTCTTGAAGCAGTGGATGGTCTACCTCCAGCTCTGCCTCTAGCCTTCCTGCCGCCCCCTTTGCTGCCGCCGTTGCCACGTCCGCCGCCGCTGGGACGACTGCCTTCACCCCACGGCCCAAGGTATACCATTTTTCAGCCAGGCTATCACGTGACTTCTGATTTATATGTTTACATTTAGACTATAGAAGTTTGTTGTATGTTTTATGTCGAAATTAAGATCGCTAATGTTATTCAAAAATTATCCTATATTATAGTACAATAATGATTACTTTAAGCTTGTCTGATTATTGTATTTGATATTAGTACACGATCTCCGACGGAAACCTTCTCCAAATTCTTCCATTTGTCTCTCATCTTCCCTATTATTTGCCAATATTTCCCCGCTTACTATTCTATCTCTACTATCTCATCATCCCAGATTTCTGGGACGCTATTCAAATTATTGAAATTAAATATTCTTTAATTTATAGATACAGTGAAAGGCGATACTCGCCCGATAGGCGGTACTCACCAGAGAGCCGGTACTCACCTGCGAGTAGGTACTCACCCGAAAGCAGGTACTCACCTGAAACTGTCCGGTACTCACCATCGAGACGGTATTCACCTAGGTCTCGCCGGTCTCCATACTCGCCCCGGTCGAGGCGGCGATCGGTTGAGAGGTGAGTTGTCTTATGTATCTAAATTTATTTTATGTATTTTTTAATTGCGTAATTTTATTTATTAAAAGAAAAAATATGTATTAAATAGTTTCAATTTGAAGTTGATTAGCAAGATTATTTCATGATTACTTTAATCGTTATATTATTTTATTGCATTTTGTTTAAGACTGTACTATGCAGATAAATTCAATGTATTGATTTATGAGCATAGTACAAGAGAGTTTTTTACGCCGGCTTTTTCTCTCGGCCTACACCATCTGTCTTCTTTGCCGATGAGTAGGGATGCCTACAAATTCAAATTTAATGACGTGGAATAAGTGATACGTGTATCTTATGTTCCATAAGAAACATATTTTATTTTTAATAAAAATTAAGGAGCAAATATATTTGGTATATATTTGTTTTGTATAAACAAATGCTTAGCCCTAACAATGTATGAATTTAACCCCACTGAAAATCGAAATATTGTTTATTTTTAACCGACTTAAAAAAACCATGGTCTTACGACTAGTATGGATTTTATTGGTTTGAATGAAAATATTATTACATGGTTGTAGATACGAAAGTGGGCGTGGCTCCAGAGGTCGCAATGGTCCAGCCGACACCGAGACGGAATACAACTCGGATAGTCCCACTAGAAGACCCAGGCGACGATACACTTCGCGCTCAGGTATTTTATATTTCTAGTATTTTATATTTCGTAAAGGTATTAAAAATAATCCTCCTATCTTCTACAACTTAGGATTAGGATAGAAGAAATCCTGGAATTATTATTTTTTCACACTGAAAGCTTGTATTAAAAATTAAAATAAACAATTAATATTTTTCGTGATTATAAATATAATTTATTAGTAAATAATAGGAACAATCATATTAAACATATTTTTCTTTAAAATAATCTGGTAAATTAATTAACCTCATAAACTCATCTTAGCAGTTTTCATTGTATTTTGTTCTAAGTGAATACAAACTAAATCTTCTCCAGATCTAAAATACCAAGATGTGGTGAAATTGTAATTCTTAATCTTACGAGATCTCGAATTAACGATTTTGACTTGAGATTCACGCCTGTCATAAAGTGGGATGGGAAGGTCTGGGATTTCCTTGTTTTTCCTGGTTCACCAACTTCTCTCTAAAAATTATAAATGAAATAATAAAAACTCCCTTAAAATGTCTTAATGAGAAAATTATTGCATTTTAAAATTGAATGAATACAATTATAAAGAATGTATGACAAGGTTCTATGTGAAACAGCATTTTTAACGCGCAATTTTTAAACTTGTAATTATCGTAAAAACGTAATTTGTATAATTAAACACTTTAATCGCTTAGACATGACTTGATTATCGAGCTTAGTGTCGCAATCTTAATATGAAATTGCTAAATGAAACAATAAATCAATACATGTAAACTATTGCTTCAGTAATTGTAATACGGCATTTATAAAAACCCGAAACTCGTTCAACTCGATTTGCTAAACGCCTCTAAAAACGTTCCAGTAAACACGATAAGTGTTACCGACAGTCTAATTAATTATTCATTTTGTTTAATATACTGTATTGTAACTGTTCAGGAATATCCTGTAGTTTGAGAGGTCTAAAGATTTTTAAAAAAATATTATTAATTGTATTCGTTTTTACAAAAAACTCCCTAGCTAATTTAGATATTGTCACTGAATAAATTCAAAACTCTCGTTAAGCGTAAATTAATGTGAGACTAGTGTATTCAGCGTGCGACTCTCATCCCTGAGGTCGTTGGTTCGAGCCCCTGGTGTGCACAAAAGCCACTGATTTATTTTTTATCCATGCTGAACTAACGCATTGAATGAATAAAGCTTAATAGACATGCTATATTCCCTAAACAGAATTTTCGTTATGTATATTTAAAACATTCTAACCGCTGTTAGAGTCCTATCCTAGTAGATATTTCTATAGGCTGTCAAATGCCACATTTAAGAATATGAAATCTATGGCCCATATTTCCAGCCACGAACCGTCCACAGTATTGTCAAAAATTTAAAACTTTATAGAGACATAATGGGTTGGCTGACGCATCTAAGTACAATGGGTAGTTTTATCTGTGGAAAAGAACATGCCATATGCACACTATAGAACAATCGAGTCGTATTTTAATAGGGAAAGGGCTTTTTATATTGGACTACTAGTTTTTTTTTTCAAACTACTACTTTTGGAAAAAAATATTATTCTATTAAAGATTTTATTAATTTGATAATGTAATAATATATTGTTATAATGTGATGAAATAATATAAGAATTAACGGTAATGATATCTATGATTTATAATGTAATGCAAATTTGCACGCCATTATGTGGATGAATATATAAGTTTATATTGTATATTTTTGCCATATACTTGCCATACCATATATTTCGAATAATAATTCCAAGACTTCTATGAAATGCCAATGCGTCGTAGCAATCACAAGTTTATAGACGGAACCCGAACGTCGATCTGTCATAACTGTATTTTACTTAATGTATCTAAAAACCTTAATAATTTGCATAACTTGAACGCGATTACAAAAATAACTAGTACGGTGGAAAAAACGATATAAGTTATAATAGTTTGAATAATGTATGCAATGTCAATCATAATTAACTTTTATTTCGTCTATATATATTTGTAGTATGTTACTAATGTTAGGCTTTATATTTATATACAATAGAAATTTATGATTACATATCTTAGATCAAATCTTAATTTTTTTCTCGTTAATTCAATTCTAAAATATTATTCAATACTTACAAATCGAGTCGAAATATAATGTATACCTACTTAAAAAAAATATTCCACATATAGATAAACATTTTCGTTTCGGGTTAGCGATTAATTTTGTAATATAATATACTTCTATCGTTGGCTAAGCTTACAAGAAGCTTTTAAAACAAAGCTTATCAAAAGCACTTAAGTAAGTTAAAGTGCGCTCTAGATTTGAGCTATTCAGAGATAAAAAGTCTTTATTAAAAAAAAGTTTCTATGTCAACTTAACGGTAAGGGTAAACAAATGTTCCACGGGCAGGCAATGTGTGTATTGAACATAATCTTATGATTGTGTAAAGACAATAATAAACATAATTTTTTGTTAGTAAAGTGTACGTAAGGATTAATTACGTTGCTAATATTAATTATAATAAAAACACTTGAACGTAGATAATGAACGCGCGCTCTATTAATTTTAAACAAGTGTTTTCACGGTTTTTTTGTCATTTAATTCAATGTAATCATGTGTGTTATGGATTTGTATTTCGAAATATGAAAAACTTAATTAATTGTTTAGTATTAATTAGCATTATTATAAAGGAAAATTATTTTTGTGTTTCTTATGAACTCGAAAAGTACCTACCTATTTAAGATATTATGACTGACTAAACCATTTCTATTAAAACAATGTATGGTCAGTTCATCTTATAAGTCCAAAAGTCGTTGGACACGTACAAACTGTATTTAAATTCATACATATGGACTAAAGCTTCAAAACATTCGTTTAATCATTAATTAATATTTATTTTTAATTAGTAAGATATTTTTAAATTAAAATGTCTAACACGGGTATGTTGTTATTGCGAAATTTTGGATTTTTTTTAAATTTATTCTCAACCGTAACGGGTCTTAAGGCGGTCCACCGGAGCACTCGATGTGTGAGATTTAGCGCGAAACTTCGAAAATCAAAATCGAATACATTTTTGACATACAGGGTATATAGATCGTTCTAAGCGCCAAGTTTCTGAGTCTCACACTACCTGCGTAGGGATAACTACTCGTAGTCTGTATGGGAATAGATCATGAACATGCGCAGGTGGAGAAATCTAAAATCACGGTTACTTACAGGCAGATCTACATACCTTCCGGTAGACCATAGACTTACATATAGGTTTAATACAATACAATAATATTTTTTCTACTATACGTTCTAAGTAAGGGTATTTCCAATACGACTTAGGGTCCTTCAATAAAAAGAGCGTACCAATTCTTTAAAAGCCGGCAACGCACTCGCGAGGCCTCAGATGAGCCTGCTGCCCGTTTGCCCCATTCCATTAAAAAAAAAAGGGTCGCCAGGTAGGGGCAGCTGCTCCTCCTCCCCTATAGAATCGAATTTAAATAATTAATTTGTCAAGATTTGTTTTATCTCTTAATAGTTACTATGTTGACATGTTTAATTTTTGTTACGCTGAAGTTTTCACTCTTTCCCATCCTATACCCACTTCTCACACCTGATCCCACCTCACTTGACAACCGTCAGGCCTTTGGCTCAATGCAATTCCATTTAAAATGCAATATTTGTTTTGTTTCAGGTGCTAGTTCAGTTTCGGGTTGTTCCTCGGAGTCAGAAAAGTGAATATAGCTATCGAAGCCAAATTAATTTATTGGTAAGGGTTTTCGCAGCTCGATGGCAACGATTGTATGGTATCTCCACTAGTGTACGCGGTTTAGCACTAAACATCATGGCTTTTATTCAGCACTAAACATCATGGCTTTTATTTCGTTAGAGATACGGTGCAGCAGGCTTACCTCGCAACTTCAATAGTATTAACTTTAGCGTCATCAGCTGGATACTGAATGAGATAAACAATCACTTTCGTCGTTAGTTTTGCAGAGTAACCCCATTATCTAATATTACAAATGTTTACCACTTTATTTCGGGCTAGAAATGGAGTGCATTCACATAATGTAGATCGTAAGTGGGTGATTGAAAACACATATGAAGTTACTACGTGATGAAAACTGCATCTAATTTTGCCCAATCGATAGTAAGCTAGACACTATTTTATTACCTATATAAACTCATGTAAATTTAAACAACTTCGGTATGTGTAAAAGATATATTTAAGAACCTTATTTGTCAATAGATGGCGCTTTAGTCAAAGATATCTATTCACCATAAAGGCCATGGTGTTTACTGCCTATAATTATAATATTTTATAAACGCGAAACGAAACCATACGTGCCTCATCCCTTCATAAAATCTTGAAGTTATTATTTTGCCAATGTACATAGACGTTATTTATGATCCGAATTTGTCGACGAAGTCCAAGTAAAACAATGTGTTTTTGTTTGTTATCAGAAATTACGTTTCGGGGTTATCAGCACATGTACTGTATAATGGAATTTTAAATACACACAGGCTAGCTATCTACTTTGTTTATTAACTTTATCTAGTTAAAATTGAAATCAAATTTTTTTCTTATAATAGACGAATATTTTATAATCCCTTTCGATGTATCAAGTAACAATGTCTCGTACTTGAGGCGGCGCTAGAGGGCGCTATACACTTATGTACCTTTTCCACTAGTCCTTGCAAAACACAACCTTTTATTTATCTTATAATTGCATGGTTTGCGGAACTTTTAATCTTACCGAATCACATTTACAGAAACTTTCCAAAAAATTGTATGTCAAGATAAGTGCGAATCATTTTAAATTATATTTTATAATACTTTTTAAGTCTTGTTTCTGTCTACGTACACTTATTTATGAGCGTATACGTCTCCAAATGCATTTTAGTACTTACGAACCTTCCTCTGTCATTGACATGCCCTTTAATTTATTTTTAAATTGTTTTATTAGGTAATAATGTACATTGTATTAGTAATTAAATTAATTTTTATTATCAAAACTTATTTTATTTTTACATAGTTTACTCTAGAATATGTATGACAAATTTGCTTGTAAAACATTACTGTTAGTGTTACAGTCAATAAGATTTATACAATTTGTAATAATTATTTTCTAATTAAAATAGTTTATCAATTCATACAAAATATTACGTTAACTTGAATAACGTTATACGTAAAAAAATATTTACTTGATACAATATTAAAGCTGTTTGAAAGGAGTATTTATTGGGCTTCAAATTTTGTGCTAATTTTCCTAAGACTTTTGTTTAGCTAATATCTCTAAGGTACGACATTCCATGGTACAAACGAACCTGGTTCCGGCTTTGGTATCTGGAACAAACACATGACAGATTAGTATTTTTCTTAATAAAAAAAACTTTGACGTATAACAAATTTTCGTTTAAATTGGCGAAATTTTTCAAAATTTTAACTCTTACGATAATTTTAATCGGCAGTTAACATTAGCTGTTTAATTAAGATCTGTTCTTGTAAGAGACATTCGTTATATTTTTCAAAATAAACAGAGTAAAAGTTATCACAAATTGCATAATGCGTGTGATAAATGCTATCAATTGCTTATCATTTGTCAAATAGTATTTTTAGTTGGTTGCTCTTTCCATATTATATTTTTTGAAACTATTAGGTACCTTTTTGGTGATATGATCTTCGCACGCCATTCGTATCCGAGCGGAGGTGGCTGGTGCCTCCAAATAAAAATCGAGTGGCACTCCAGCATCAGCTCTAGCAGCTCTGATGGCTTGTTTTATCGCAAAGAAAATTGAACTTGCCAAAAAGAGTGGTGGCTCGCCTACCGCCTGAAATAGAATACTGAGATTGAAGGTTGTAAAATATTTAAAAAGGTGCATATAAAGATAAGCAAGAGTCCAGTGTATTAAAACACAGAGTTTATGTTTTACCAGTGAAAGTTAACAAACAAATTTTCAACCCAAGGATGTTTACATCAGTATTGTAAAAGTAAGTAATACCTTTGACGAATAAACGGCTCGTAGGTTTGGAGCTCCTTTTAGTAACGACACGTTAAATTCCTGCGGTATATCTCCAAAGCCAGGAATTTTGTAAGCGCCAGGCCCACGTGAATATAGAGTTCCCGTTGGAGAATATATAAGCTCCTCTATCGTAAATAGACCATAACCTTGCATAAAACCACCTTCGATTTGTCCTATATCAATGGCTGGATTGATACTTTCTCCTAAATCCATGACGATATCTGTCCTTAACACTTGGTGATCACCACTGAGACAGTCAATCTCTACCTCGCTGCAGGCAGCGCCAAAAGTGAAATAATTAAAGGCTTTGCCCTCATTTTTCGCGAAATTATATCCAAGCTCAGGTGTGGCGTAGAACCCTGTAGCGGATAAACTGACTCTATCAAAATAGGCTGCTGACACCCAATTTTCCCACGTTCCTTGTGGATTCTTCTCTTTGTAAGGTTCCAATCTTTTCACGAGGGTCTCACATGCCTGAAGAACCGCCATTCCGTTTAAGTCGGAGCCAGCACTTGCGGCGGTTGCGGAAGTATTAGGAACTTTATCCGTTGATGTGTCACTTATGTATATTTTGGACATGTCTACTCCCAAAGCTCGTGATGCCACTTGAATCATTTTAGTATGAAGCCCTTGCCCCATCTCCGTACCTCCGTGGGATAGAAGCACAGACCCGTCCATGTATATGATCACTAACGCACCGGCTTGATTTAAGAATTTCTCTGTAAACGCAATTCCAAACTTTGTAGGAACAATCGCAATACCACGCTTGCGCCATCTGTTTTGCCTGTAAGAAAGTTTAGTAACGTTATTAAATGATAACAATTCAACACTCATATATCTAAAAAAATAATGGCAAAACACCTACTTATTGAAGTTTTCTATAGCAGTTTTTCTTTCAGCTATGTTGCTTTTTTCCACGCATTCGTCCCAACATCTTTGCAGAGTACAGTAAGTAAGCGTTTGTTGATAATGCGTAATATGATTTTCTTGATAAAGATTTACTCTTCTTATGTCATCTGGGTTTCTTCCAAGTCTGTATGCTATATCAGATATCATACATTCTGCGCCAAACATTCCCTGTGGTCCACCAAATCCTCGGAAGGCGGTGTTGGATGGCAAATTAGTTTTACAAACATATCCATTTACTTCACAGTTGGGTATATAATACGCATTTTCATAGTGAAAAAGAGCTCTATCTAGAACCTGAAATTACATACCTAATTTAGACAAATTTTCTTATGATTAATAACTTATATTTGTAATTTGAGGTCTGTTATTTATGATGTTTGTCTGTGTAGACTTATTGAATTGTAAACATTGGTATGTTATAATATGCATTAAGAATGTTTGTGCACGCCATCCGCACCTATTACACAGGACACATTGACGCAAAATGTATAACTTCTTCTATCCTGTTTTTAGTTGTGTGGCCTTGTTGGCACGGCTATTAATAAATGAATTTGTTATTAAATGATATACTTACAGGGCCAGATAAATCTAGGGAATAGCCTCCATTGTTGTAAATGTCTACTTTAGCTCCCATAATTTTACCTTCCTTTGTAACAGCGACCTTGTATTTAATAAGGAAGGGATGTCTCGTGCCTGTCATTAGCATATCCTCATCACGGTCTAACATACATCGCACCGGTTTTTGTAGTTTATGAGCCGCAAAAGCAACAGGTAGTGCAATTAGCATCCCTCTCGCTTCTTTACCACCGAAGCCACCTCCCATGCGTTTCACTTTTGCTACTATTCGATTCATGGGCACATGAAGTACGTGGCTTGCTAGTTTCTGAAAAAATTAAAATTATTAATATCGAATTAACAATGACGGTAAATGAAAACAAAGCGTAAATACGAATCATTACCGAAATTTCTGTGGGATGCTGGCTGGAGCAAAATATCTCAAGTTCATCGTCTTCTTTCTTTGGAATGGCAAATGCTGCATTTGTTTCTAAGTAAAAATGTTCTTGTCCGCCCATTCGCCCTTCACCTTCAATTACAATGTTATTTGGATCTTCAAATGTCGCCAACACATTACCATTCTTAATCCCTTTGGGATATTGCTTATAAAAACTATTTTCTTTAATGGCATCCTCAATGGTAACAATAATAGGATGAATTTCTTCATATTCAATTTTAACCATTCGCGCTGCGGATTGTGCGGTTTGTTGATCTTGTGCCACAATAACACCAATTGTTTGTCCTTGACTAGTGACTTTCTCACTTATGAATAATTCCTCGTCGTGAAATATCGCTCCAATAGCGTTTTGTTCCGGTGTTAAATCCTTAGCCGAAAAGAAAGCTATTACTCCTGGTTGCTTTAAAGCTTCTTGAGCGTCCACCGATATGAGTTTAGCATGAGCTTTAGTGCTTAGTACAAATGCCAAGTATAATTCATCTTCGATCATCGGCATATCGTCACAATAAATAGCTTCTCCAGTAGTTTGTTTAAACGCTGATGTATGTTGTATCGGTCTTCCAACTGCATCGCTCTTCAATTGTTTATCGCCAACTAATTCAAAATATTGAGCACTTCTGGGTAATGACCCATGAAATTGCTCCGCACCACTACTATGGTATGGGACAATAAGATCTTCATGAACGTAATCGCTAGACATTTCTTTACTGATAGCAAGATAGGCTTTTAGGAACAGACTTAATGTTAATGCTCGCCTAAACATGACGTTGCCGCCTGGAACCGATGGATTTAACGGCAATTCTTCTAACATTTCCTTGTAAGCCTTATCTAGCATCTCTTCATTCCATTTTAGGCCTTCAAGGGCCTGGCCCGTTTTTGTTGCAAGTTTTGTAACTGGAGCCATTCCACCAAATCCTATGTTTATGCTTCGAATTTTGTCGGTAAAGTCTTCAAATATTACATTTACGGCAGCGGTTACAATAGAGATATCATCCTCACGACGCTTTGCTTGCTTATAAGCTTTTACATATTGAAAGCGAGATGAGAAAGGAATTTCGATTGATAGCAATATCTCGTCGGGCTTGACTACGTTTCGTCTATAACTTGTGAAGAAATTCTCATCCATCAAAACTGACCGCTGTCCTCCTTTTGAACTTAATAAATTAAGCTTGACTTTCAATGCCATCAATATAGGATTTAAGTCCGATATAGGGCTACCAGTCATTATATTTCCTCCTATCGAAGCAACATTTCGTATTTGTTTCCCAGCAAACCAATTTAACATATCAATGATCGTGATAAATGTCCTTGTTTTATAACTTGGCAAAACTTCGATATATTTCCTAAGAGATTGCTCCAAGTCCATTAGAGTGACGGACGCTCCAACTACTACGCCATTATCAAACTCTTTAACGGAATTTAATTCAGGAATTGATGTTGGCATTATAATTACAGGATACACGCAATGTTTAAACTTAACCTCTACACCGACTTCAGTATTACCTACAACTATTTTTGCATCAGGATATTTTTCCTTTAACGTTAACACTGTATCAACCGTTGTTGGTCGATACCAAGTTGTTTTACTACCTCGGAAAATCAAGTATTGTTCATCATATTGGGAAGATAGTTTTAATTCTGGTGGAAAAATAGGCTCTTGACTTTGATCATATGGTAGAAATGAGGATCTATCAAAAATATGTTCTGTTTCGCTATCATCAGTCTTATTTTTACAGCAATCTTTTCCTAAAGCGCAGACGCCGTTTGTTTTGCCGTTACTGGATCCATTGCTAATTCTTTTTGTTTCCCAATCTTCTAAGAAGGTTTTATAACCCTCAATAATAGCGCGATAACCCGTACATCGACACAAGTTGCCTTGAAAAGCGACTTCCATATCGGAGTATGATATTTTGGTATGCGTTCGAAGTAGCGTGTACATTGACATGACGATTCCTGGTGTACAAAATCCACATTGTGAACCGTGGGCTTTTGCAATTCTCTCTTGAACTGGATGAAGTTTTGTTCTCGTTGAGCCAATACCTTCAACTGTTGTGACTGCCAAACCATGCATCGCGCAGACAGGGGCTAAACACGCGTTGATTGCTAAATGACTGAATTATGAATTAAGCAAATATAATATGGCCCAATGTAAAACAAAAGAACGTTAGAAGTGACAAAAGAAGTTATCAGATGAAAACGTTTATGCCTGACAAGATTCGTAGCAAATTTATGTATTGTAATAAATAGGGACCATGTAAGTATTTACTAAGATTACGCACGTAGATGATTAAATACTACGAATTCTATTCTAAAAGCATTTTCTAAACTAGTTATTCTTAGCTCAAATAAAAGAAGAAAATAGCGAATAGAAAAATGGAATAAAGAAGGTATCTAAGACTGTTTAAGGTTTTATACAGTCAAAACCGTTTACGACGACATCGTTTAGAACAACATACCGGTTATATTGACCAAAATCAAAAATCCCGGCTGAATTCTATTGTATAAGGTTCTTAATAACAACATCATCGGCTGTTACGGCTATCGATTTTTACGACCAAATATGAGTAGTCCCTTCGATGTGGTTATAACAGATTTTGACTGTAGTTCAATTTTGTCCAAACTAAGCTTTTCGCCATTCGCGATAAAATATTACCTACAAAAATATAACTTTAATAACAGTTTGTTTTCTAAGAATAATTAAAAGCCAATGAATCTTGATTATTGGTATCAATTAAACATGTCCAACTAAAAACTTTTCAGTTTTAAATGAAAAAGGATACACAACTTTCTTTTCCTTCCATTGATACTTGGAGATCATGACAGTGCAAGCTCCGCACCCACCTTCTGCGCAGCCTAATTTTGTACCAGTCAGGCGTAACTTTTTTCTTAAATACCATAGAAGCGTCCATTCTGGATCTGGATTCGGTTCAACTACCTGTTGAATTAGAATAATTATTGCTTATAAATTCTATATATAGCAACATTGTACTTTATGAACATTATCAAATTCAGGGAATTTTAATAATAATAATTAAAAATTGTTAAACAGAAAACTAAAGTAAATTTTAAAAGTTTGATCCTTGTGGGAGACCTTTAATGCTGGCAGCATTTCCTCGCTGTATTGCGATACTTATTCGTTAGCGAGGAAAGCACCAGCTCTGGGGCACCGGTACGATCTATCAGATAGTATCTATTTATCAATAGTAAATGCATTTTATCCATGTACTTAAGTACGAATAATATTTAATAAAAAATAATTAAGATGATTACATCTTACTTATTTGTCTTGCTTTGACAGACATAGTAGAAAGCTATTCTTAAATCTTAATTTAATAACGTATTAATCAGGCTGCATTGACTCGGCAATGAGGCATACGTTTACGCGTTTGTTGATAATCTTATGTTTTAAAACTAACCGTCTATTAATCCAGACATCCAGTATGAGATTTGACATATAAGAGTCATACTTAGCGGTAAATCTCGACTCCAAGGGTGAGATTCAAAAACGGGACTTACCGCGAACTATGTCTCCCGTATGAAAGTCTCGTTTCTGAATATCACCATAAATCTTGCCCTAATAATAGCTCATTTTAAAATTGCAAACAAAATCTAATGTGGCGTATTATTTTAAATTTGGATACAATTTTGGGGCATACGGGCAGGAGGCTCATCTGACGTTACGTGATACCGCCGCCCATGGAGGGTGTCCAATGCCAGAGGGCTCGCAAGTGCGCTGCCGGCCTTTTAGGAATTGGTACGCTCTTTTCTTGAAGGACCTTAATGATGTAACATATTTCACCGGACTTTTCCATTGCATTATTATGCCGTACGCTAATGATAACATAATAAGGTTATCATATTTGATATTTTCCAATCCATTAACGACAACTGAGTGAACGCGTTTCGTAAAAGTTCACCCACTTAATTTGCAATTAATTGAAATTTACTATTTCAAAGCAAAAGCGATTATAGGATATAATTAATTAGTTAGCGGCAAACATGCACGCAAATCAAGTGCTACAAAACGTGATTACTTTAAAAAAAAGTGGATAGACCACATTTTATGAATAAAAACTAATCGCACGTTTATGGGTACGGTAGGTATTAGACAATCATTTATTGTTTTGATGTGGTTTTGTGATCTAGGTAATATTATTATAGTATAAAAATTACTTTGCTATTTTCCACTACTATGTTAAAAATTAATAATACCCCCATTTCTTCTCTAGCCTCTTGTAGAAAAAAAACTAATCGCACATGTATGGCTACGGTAGGAATAAGACAATCATTTAATGCTTTGATGTGGTTTTGCGATCTATTTAATATTATTATAATATAAAAAAAACTTTGCTATTTCCCACTACTAAGTTAAAATAAATAATAATAATACTATATAATATTTCTTGTCTTTTTTTAGCTTTTAACAATCGAATTACATACCCTCTTCGGTTTCATTCAAGTAGTTCAAAAATATATTTTATATAACATAATTGCACAAATCAACACGTATGTCAAATCATGTCAAATCTTAAAGTGAAATCGTGAACGGTTCGCTATTGCTCTATATGAATTTATAATTGTCCCTTGGCCTTACGATAAACCTCATTGCTCCTTCCGCACTTGTCTCAATATAGAATACTGGTTTGGTAAGTTGTCGCGTTAATACCGCAAGGGTTGCCGCTGTATTTCAAAATAGAAGATTAACCTTTTCACGAAACAAATATCTATACCAAATGTAGAAAGCAAGGCTGCCCTTTTTTGTATTGTTGGGACATCAATTTACAGACACCCGCGCCGGGGCAACTTGTTAAAGTGACGCGCGGAGGTTCAGGGTCTGTGAGGTGCAATGGATACCGCTCTAAAACCCAACAGCCCCTCGCTATGGAGGTACCAGTTTAAGCTGGTACCGTGCCTCCATAGCAATAGGTAAAGGCTGGCCTAACTAGCGCTAAATCCCTTCGATGTTTTTGGCACATTTAATTTTCTATGCTATTAAATAAGCTGGTCGGCGAAAGAGAAGAGCAAAGAATTGTGAGAGAACGAACATAACCTTTTACAAAGAAGAACGCGACATAAAGGGAGTCATAACAACCCTTCGGGTATAGACACACTTCTATAATACAAGTTTAAAACTGTTGTTTTTAAATTATTACTAATGGAACGATTTACAAAAACTAAAATGTACGAGCGGCTTATCATACAAGGCAAAGTGGCATGTAGAAGGAGACCTGGACGCAGACGCACGTCTTGGTTGAAAAACCTAAGACAATGGTTGGTCAAAGCACCAAGTTTAGAAGCGCGGCATCTAAAATTAAACTAGCCATGATGATCGCCTATTCGCCAATTTTCGCAAGGAACTGGCACTAGAAGAAAGAGATCACATTTTTAAATATAAATAAACGCCACAGAAATAATTCGCAACCCTACTATGAGATGGAACTCAATAAGGACGTAACCTTACACGCAATTTCTCTGCATATTATACAGCAATTGTCAATAATAATAAATACATTTCGGACATAAAAATCGATAGAACTGGTACCAATGTACTAGCGAGCCTCATCCAGTGCCAGAAGTAAGATTGCAGCCCAAAGTATCCTCAGAATAATATATTTATAACATGCTTTTTATAACTAGAATACAATATGATAAATTCAGATTTGATCTAATTAAATTTTATATGAACTTTTATACAGAACTGGATAGACGTAGCCACAGTCCCAGCCGATGTTAACTGAGATGCGGCCTAAGAAGGCACGCCTGTCCAGAGTTTGCATTTTTAACCGCAGCACCGCCCCGTTTTAACAGAAGACAAAACACAGTTTGACAGAAGTAGACAAAAGAGTTCTTTAAATGAAAGAGTGCTGGGAAAACTACTGAACCAATGTTAAGAATTACTTATATCTATCTAATCTCTGTCAACAACATAAAGCTGTATTTACAGCGTGTAAGAGACAGAAAATTAACCTATCAACCGGTCAACAATGACCTTGGCTATTGTCGAATTACTTAAACAAAGAAATAAAGTTACCCATAATAAGACAAAAAAATTGCTTATGATACATTTATATAAACTTTGAAATATATATATTTATAGAATATGTAACTCATGCTTGTAATTCATCCATTACCTCGAAATATGTAATCGATTACCGATTTTTCCACAGCATTTTTTGTGTTTTAATAACATTAAACGGTGCGTAAAGCAGAGCTGTTATTAAAGCCTCACACCGCTAATTTAATCACCGATTAATAACAAAACTTTTACTAAATAAGGTATGTATATAGGTAGGGTAATATATATATTTCATTTTTGACTATTAGTTTGAGCAGGTAATTCTACTGTTTGTTGCTGGCACGTTTGAGTGGAAAATATTCTGATGCTAACTATTATGCCGACAATTATAAATGCTTTAATTATAAATTTAAAATGTTTAACATAATACATACATGCTTTAGCAAAACTAAATTTTTCTTTGTTCAGAAAAACATTAGGACATTAGGCATCATTTATTTTATCTCACCTCAATAAAACTCTCATGAACTGATTTAATAATACAGTTCTTATCTAAAAATAATTTATTTATTATCCAAAGTAGTCTTCGTGTGTGTCAATATGTTTATCGTGTTCTCTTGACATTTTATTTTCGAATACGAAAATTTATAACATTACGTCTTAATGCTCGGTAATAATTGTTACCATGGTTTCTTATTTAGGTTCGCGATAACGATCGGCTGTTTTTTACCTATCTAATATCCAAACGTTTTTACAAAATATCTACCAATTACTATCAATTGCGTTTACAAAATTAATTGAAGTAATCATACTTTGTAGATAAAACTGTAATAAACAAACCATTAGGTTGACTATAAGGTCAAACTATCAGGGCTATAAGTCCACATTACTAACATTGTAGCAAATCTTATAGGACATACTAATTCATAATATCCCTTCTATTAAAAGTGTTACAAAAATCCCTTTAATACATTACGACACTGTGTTTGTACCTACTTGTAATTTTTGAACAAAAGTCGTTGCAGGGACGGGAAATGGGAAATAAGGCGATACTTTTTATTCTAGAAATATTATGAATTGTTCCTAAATACACTAGACAATTTACGTCGTAAAATGTAGTCAAATAGAGCGTCGAGTGTCTACCAATTGGTATTTGTGAAACAGGGAGTCGAAATCTTGTTTGACTTGTTACGTCCCACGTTATTATTTCGCTGTGTCCAAACCTACTATTTAACTGATTTTAAGTATTCCAAGTTATAATAATAATAACTTTACGCAATGCATATTAGTAAAAAATGAAATTAAAACGTATAAATAATTGTTAACATATAAAAAATACTTTAAAAGAAAACATTAGACAAAAGTACAGGTTTGCATATTTTTTTATTTTTTTTAATTAATGACAAAACGTATTTATATCGTAAGTGGACGGATTAGTTGAGGTTAAGAGCCTAGATATCAGAATTCTATACTTACCATCAAAATGCTAATTATATTCTACTGTCGAAACACATCAGAAACTTGTTGAGATAACATTTAAAACTGATTGCGCAATTTATATATTTAATAATAAATATTTAAATTAAAACCAACCTTTTTTCCATTCACATAAAAAACTAATTCCGTAGAAACTTCACCGGTATCTTCGTCTACATTTAATTGACCCATGTCTGAAGACGTACTACCTCACACGCGAGTCACAACAACACTGACTTTAAATTTCAATTCGGAGTCGACTGTCGACATCCCATCGCGCAATAATAATCAGACTTTCAATGATATATAACTCGTAAACAGTATCATCAGTTATCTTATAGGTGACTGTTATCATATTTTCTTAAATGTCGTCAGATAACTTATGGAAATCTAGAACAATAAAATTAAAATAAATCTTCTTTTTTTTAAAACAGGGTCTAAGCGGGCAGTAGGTTCATCTGATGTTAAGTGATACCGCCGCCCATGGACACTCTCAATGCCAGAGGGCTCGCGTATGCGCTCTTTTTTTGGAGGACCCTAAGTCAAATTGGTTCGGAAATACTTCAGTGGGCAGCTCATAGGGGTGGTGCGCGGCAAAAAAAAGCCTAGAAAAACGCTCAGTCGTGAAACGGCGGACGTCGAGGTGATACGGGTAAGATCAGTGGCGCTAAAACCATTTTTAGGTCTGGGCCTCAGATTTCTGTGTCTGTTTCATGAGCATTTGTTAATCTAAAAGGCAAGTAGGTCATCAGCCTCCTGTGCCTGACGCACGGCAAGTTTTTGGGTCTAAGGAAAGCCGGTTTCCTCACAATATTTTGCTTCACCGTTCGAGCGAATGTTAAATGCACACATAGACAGACAGTCTCAGCACAGGCGAGGATCGAACCTACGACCTCAGGGATGAGATTCGCACGCTGATGCCACTAAGCCAACATTGCTCAATCACGGAAAAAAAAATTGGAGATGTTTTAAGCTGGAGCCGGGATTCGATAGATTTACCTACCTGATTTTGTTGCGTTTAGCACAAGGTAACCACATAATCCAGTATTCAACAAATACGTGTGATAAAGTTTAGTTTGTAACAAAATATTAAATAACCATAAATTTATGAAATAACAAGTGTTACACGATCTTCCAAATCATATTTGTTACTTATTTTATACATCAATATACTGGATAATGTAACTTGAAAATTGTTATCGGTTAGTCGCTCTGATTCCTACAAACCGGTCGTAATGCAAGTACCACAAGAATTAAACACATATAAAAATAATTATAATAAGCTATTGCCTGAATAACACTAGTTAGTGTAACACTAGATACTTGAACTATATAATAATTATATAATATAATATCTATTTCAAAATATACAGCATTAACAATATTCTTAACCTAAAAATTGATTAATAGAAATCTAAAACCAATTTAAAAAGTTTCCTGTACCAGTGTACCTTTAATAGTAGTAATTGTAGTAATTTCCACACTGTATTGCGATACTTATTCGTTATGCTAGGAAAGTATCAGCTCTGCGGTCACCGGTATTATCTACGAACTTTTTTCATCTTTCACGAGCGCCTGTCCGTTTGCAGGATGCAGGAAACAAAATCAAAGTCGGAGGATTCTCCGCGTGCTCTGCGGCCGCGCCAGCTTTTGTGCTAATCCAAGAGATGTGTGACAGGGCTAACGTGTCAACACTAGCATAACTACCATCCATCGAGGGTTCAAAGTTATCCCATCCGGCCGCCTGCCACTGTCACTAGAGATGCCTGTTGGCTCCAAAATTGTAAAAATATTGACGGAGCCAAGAGAGCGGCGTATGTTGTCGTTGAGCGCGGCGTGGCGAGAAAAATGACCAGCACTATGTGGCCATGGTGTCCAAGGCTACTTACTGCAAAGCCACATGGTCACTTATAGGAGTACATATGAGCAGTCCTAAACGAAGGCTGATAGCAATTCGCAGTACATCATGGTCCAAAAGGGTGCTTGGCAATAGATAAGCAATAAGCCAATAACCGGCTTCCCTAGACTCGATTACAACCATTGCGTGGTCTTTAATTGAGGATCTAATAAGTCTTAGAATTCAGATATAATAATGATTATATCATAGTCACATAGGGACTGGATACACAGCTAAAATTTTATATTTATATACTAATATTGTAGAGGAAAGATTTTGTAACAAATCAACTAGAAACTAGCGGACCGATTTCAATTATCAATTAGACCTTTATTTATTTCCAAAATATGACGAAGCCTGGACAGACCGCTAATCATAAAAATTCAAACTAAGTTAAATGTTTTTACATATCTAATGCAAACAAGTTTTTTACAAAGGGTAGAAAAATATCTCCTCACGTTTTGAATTTTATAAAATCAATTAAAATTTAAAACTTGATACTGGATTGAAGCGTTACTAAGGTCAGTGTCCGTTGTCTGTGGTGTCCGTCTCGGATAGGTACGCCTGACAGATAATATGCTATATTCTTATTTTGCGTCATCAAAATAATTCTTATTCTCATTTTTATAATGTGTGTAAATTTAACATTCAACTAGTGTTTAATCGTAACAGTTCCGTATGATGTTCCAAAAAAAACAATCACCATCTTCAAAAACAGTCCGCGCCGCATCTCACGATGTGGATACAAATTTGTAGTTAAATAGGGAACGAATAGAACTCCTTGCGCTATTAAATCTGTCCGGGAAAATAATATAAGCTCTTTCAAGTGGATAAATAGGTTCCTTGACAGGCTTGCTCTAAAATACGCATTTAACTTCACATCATGTAGAATTGTGGTCAAACTTCTATCTAATTCAATAACAAAAACGCAGTTATGTGCGTATTTTTATAAACGTATGAGTAAACAGATCTCTGCAGATATAAAGTGGTTCTGTAATGAACGTGATCGTATTATCTTACAGATGCGTGGCCAACCTTTATATTAAAATAAACCTTGAAACTCTTTGTTTTTCCTGAATAATGAATAATAAAAATTCAATAAAATACAATCTTGCTAAATTATCATAAATTTATAGCTTCATTTAAAATATTGTTCAATTTGTTATTTCTATTATCCTTCCCATTAGGCGTTAGAGGACAGTTGTATTCATTTATCATTGAAGGATTAGTAATTCAATGTATCTTCAGATATTTCTTAGATTCTCCTAGAGTTCTATGAAATCTACCAAGTTTCTGACCAAATCTTCTCGGTAGGAAGCGACCTGCTTCATCATCGTCATTAACGGAGCACATTCCGACCTCAAACCCGTGAACGCTGAGGTCCCAAGGCTGTGATTGATCCCTTGCGTTGCGTAGAGATGTGGGCATCCGGACTCTGCATCCTCTACCGCATTAACCATGGAGAATGTTCAAAGTTGTTAGGATTAATAACTGCAGCTGAGTTTCATCATCGGACGTCCGTCGATGCACACAACTGAGCGCTTTTTTAAGGCAGTTTTTGCCGCGCAACATCATTATGTCGAAGCAGCTGCCCATTCAAGTATTTCCCAACCAATTCCTTCAAGAAAATAACGTACTAATTCTTAAATGGCCGGCAACGCACTTGCAAGCCCTCTGGCAAAGTGGGTGTCCGTCAGCGGTGGTATCACTTAACATCAGTTGAACCTCCTGCCCGTTTACCTCCTATTATAAAGAAAAAAGTTCCCTGCCATAATAAAAAAAACGATTAAAAAATATGTATTTTGTAAAGGTAGTATAAAAAAAATATGTTGGAAAGACTGGACGCATGAAAAAATTGACTGAAATGCGGCTGTGTGTGTATAGGGCTACATAAACACACAGTGTGTTCCCTGATAAATAAATTTCAATCATATAAAACAGCGATGTTTTTATACATATGTGTGTTATAAATATTGAATTGCGCAATCGAGCATACTACGTAATCAATATTATTATATAAGTCAATGATTGAACTCAATTATTTCAATGAAAAAAATAAAACAAAATTGCGCATATTAATTATACTGAGGAGGAAACGATCAACTATAATAATTGACTTTTAATTGAAATCCTTTTTCTATTATATCTTCTTAAGATTTTTGACATAAATTAGTGGGGTATCTCTGGATCTTCTACTGCTTTTACTATGGAGAGGGTTTAGAGGAGTTGTTCGGATTAATACATGCAGCTGAGTTTCATCATAGGACGTCAAGAGAGAATACGAAATACCATCCGTATCACCTCGACGTCCGTCGTTCAACAACTGAGTGTTTCTTAAGGCAGTTTTTACCGCGCACCACCACTATATGAAACCTTAGGACGGTTGGGTCCTTCAAGAAAAGAACGTTCTTAAAAGTCCGGTAACGCACATGCGAGCCTTCTCGCAATGTCGACATACCTCGTCCTGCATGATATTTCAAGCGATACCTATATTAAACGAAGTATAATAGAACCGACTGTAGCGCCAGCTGCGGGGCTGATTTGTGAATCTAAAACTACCAGGGCGTCACCCAAACGCATACAAAAAAGTCATTGAAATCGGTCCATCCGTTTAAGAGGAGTTCAGTGACATACACACGTTCAGCAGAATTATATATTTATATATAAAGATAGTATATATCTACATATTAGCTCATACAGTTTCTTCTCGTCTCTAAAAGTTTTTTGATGTAGTGTGCAGGTCTAGTTATAAGTATAGTATATTACATGTTTTACCTTTTTTAAATAACTCTGATCAAAGCATTTGTTTTATACGATATTCATTTTTCTTACATCCTCTTTGACAATATTTGTAGCACACGTTCTGTCAATGTTATTACAAACGCCATAAGGTTACATCAAAAAAGGTTGAATTGTTTGGTGGTTAAGTATTCTTACATTTTCTAATTTTCCGCGTAATTTTCTTAATTTTTTATTTCATAAGAACCTTCTCCTGTACACTACAAACAATAACAAACACAACAAAAATAGAATTAACGAAATCGGTTCAGCCGTTCACACATGATGCCGTGACCAAGGGAAATAGGGATTCATTTTTATACGTAATATTATATATATAAAGATATATAGAAGGGAGATTCTGTTTACTTGACCAACTTGAGTAACAACGACAGTCCAACATATTTGCTGTAATAACTAGCTGAGTCGCTTGAATGTAATGAATAGAATTTTGTAATTTAATGCTGATTGCTCTTTAGCGGAACATGCATTCAATATATCAGTAATTTGATCTAATGAACGATGCAAACAAGTAATACTACACTATTAACATATCATCTAATTTCGATTCTCAAGTAACTACAACAATTATTGAAGCTTAACGGAAAATTACCAACTCCATGGCTTTGTGGTGAGTATAAAATTTATTTTGAAGAAAAAAAAAACCCTGCTGTCCTTACTTCAACCAACAATTTTTGTTTTATGTAATATGATGCGATGCTTTCCAAACATGGAAATTCAACAAAAAACAAAGGAAAAAATAATTGCATGTCAGATGTATATAGAACGCAGTATGCTTAATATTAGATACAAAACCAAGGTAAGGAATGGATTAGAATACGCTCAGTCACTAAAATGGAGGTGGGCCGGACATCTGGCGCGTCTACGTGACAGGAGATGGACAAAAAGGGTACCCACATGGGCGGGCCCACAGGGGAAAAGAAAGAGAGGTAGACCTGTAGCTAGCTGGGAAGACGACATCAAAAAAACAGCTGGCCCAAACTGGATTGAAGTAGCTCAATCTAGAGAGGACTGGCTATCATTTTAGGCCTTCACCTGAGAGAAGTTCAGAGTACAGAATGAAGAATAATAGTTAATAGTAGTTAAGGAAAAACTAACACAAGTAAATTTAGGATCCATACTGAATTACTAATAAAACTAATAATTAAATATAAGGAAACTAATTTAATCTAATCTAACTTCTTGTTTTATAAGCTGTAAGAAATAAAAGGCAAAATATTTATTTATTTAAAAGGAGGCAAACGGGTAGGAAAATTAAACCTGATGTTTAGTGAGTGGCCCATGGCCACTCGAAATGCTAGAAGGCTCGCGAGTGCGTTGCCGGCCTTTCAAGAATTGGTACGCTCATTTGTTGATGGATGGTTTGGAAACCGCAACGGAGAACCAATAAAAAAATCACACACGAAAAAAAAAATAAGATTATTTAATTCATTAGAAAACAAGTTACAGATTACATAATTAAAAATTAACTAATGGTTATAGACACTAAAAAATACAGAAAAACTTACCGTTAGCTAACCTAACAAAGCTTCTACGTAATTCGTTCTGTAATGTAATACAGCGAATATTAATATTTTTGAATGTTAGTCCTGGTTACACGTGAAGTAACGGTGTCGATATCACCTTCTGCTGAACCCGAAGGCTTCGGTTCAAAGATACTTTATTCTCTCAATTAATTACATTCACTTAGTGTGAAAATTAAAAGTAGGTTGTGTTCATCGTGTTATCAAATATTTAGAAAACAAGCTATATATAATAAAAGTATGTTGCTCTGCAAATATTAAAATATAAACTATGTAACATGAATCGCTAAAGTAAAGAAACAAAAATAAGAATGTGAACATTATTTTTACAACTTTTTAAAAACTTATTCAATATTTATTCTATAAATTGTGTTCAGCAGTGAAACGCTAAAATACCGCAGGCGTTTTTAAATATTTATATGAAGCATCGACATTTCATTTGAAGATGATTTTTATATTATACGCTTGCAATCACAACCAATTGTGGGAATGATTGTTATCTTGTTTGCTGGCTTTGAAGTAGTTATGATTGGATCTTTCCTACATAGTACGCACGCACGTAACGTACACTTATGCGTTCACAATAATTTGAATGATTTAGACCAGATTTAACAGAACTAGAGACTATCATAGTCATTAAATATAAAAATTTTGAATTGTTAGGGAATAATTTTGCACCAATTGCTTTAATTATCAGTATAAAGGTACTCTCACTTATGTGGTAGAATACAATATTTATTTATTGCGCTATCACAGTACACAAAAATGACAATTTATATAACGTTAAATACGCCGCGCCATCTGTCTACTCTCCACCCGTATTACGAATTGTCGATCAGGTCACGCGAGTTTAACATTTTTTACCCATTCCATTCCATCGGTATTACCTCGACGTCCGTCGTTCCATAACTGAGCGTTTTCTAAGAGCTTGGCCACAGTTTCTGGCGGTGTGGAGCGCGGCGCGGCAAGAGGGTCTGCGAGAGGCGCGGTTTGCGGTGATATGCCACAGCTCGAATAGTTGCGACCGCGGCCGCATCAGCGGTGGACGTATTTAGAGTATATTAGTTAGTTTTATTCGTTTTATTTCGTCCCACAATTTTTTTATAACATGCCTATATTTATGATGTGGATGTTTTGACATCCATATTGCTGGTCTACTCAGTATTTCACTAATTAATTGTTTTGTATCCATTATTTTATATGAGCTCAATGCGCGATAAAAACAAAATTATTTGTTTTGGTCGCGCGATGCTAAATGCGTCCACCACTGCCGCGGCGCGCGCCGCTCTTAGCTGTGGCCGCCTCGATACTCCCGAGTGCATTTGATTCACTCGCACGCCGCGCAGACCCCCGCCGCCGCCACCGCGCGGGTGCCACCGCGCCGCAGGTCGCACCGCAATGCGCGTCGCCGATAGCTGTGGCATACTTCATACAATTTTCTCAATTTGTTTTTGCCGCTCGCCGCTTTGCGCGCCGCAAACCGCGTCGCAAACCGCGCCGCAGGTGACTGTGGCCAAGGGGTAAGGCAGTTTTTGCCGCGCACCACCACTATGTGGAACCAGGTGCCCACTGAAGTATTTCCAAACCAATTCGACTAACGACTTAGGGCTCTTCAAGAAAAGAGCGTAAGGTCACCCGGGGCGAAAGCAACTATGGGGCTAAAGTGACTAATTGATTTTATTCACAATTTAATGATTTTTGTAAAACGTGCGATCTGTTGAAGAGTAGAGCAATTATTACTTTTTTTTATAAAGTCTAGATGGAGCTTTTAAGTCGCTTACTGTCGTACTGACAGAGCATTTTTTGACTACCGCCATTTTGGAGCAAAGTTTTGCGGCGCCGTCTGTTTAGTTTTGTGCCATAAAAAATATTTCACGTTATTTCCAGCCAAATTGAAGGTTCATCCTAATATAAAGATAAAACGTAAGTGCTTTTGGTATATTTGGTTAAAGGCTAAGTCTTTTAATTAACATTTTATTGACATAGTTACATTAACCTCAAATTTTTGTGCAGATGGGTAATTGCAACTATTTTTGCAGTTGCAATAGCCCCATTGTATTTGTATGAAAAAATCAAATCACTAGTGAAGTTCCGTGTCGATATTTCAACAAGTGAAGTTCACTATCTATTTGCATAAAATATTTACCTTGGTATCTGTGACGTATTTTTTTAAACTTATATATTGTTTTTGTTAATAATTTAATTGAATTTATTTACATAGAAAACTTAATAATACGTGTTATTGAAAGGCAGATTAGGCGTGCACAAAATACATTCAAACTATAAAACTATGAAAGCCTTTACATAAAGTTACGATTTTGTTAATCTGCAGAGACCGAACGATACTTACGCATCTGCCCAGTGAATCTCTCAATTCAGAAATTGGCAGTAAGAATTACTGGACTGATCAATATTATCCTAGGTTTAATGATTACTCACATAATGTGGCATTATTAAATGCCAATATTATTAAGTCAGCTAGACATTAAGCAAAAATGTTGATGTTAATTCCCAAAAAATAACTTTAGCAAGACTGCGTTTTTGTACTTACTTTCATGTTATCTATTATACTTACTGTCCTTAGATGTTTATTTGATTATAAGAAATGTTAAAACCTTTTACTATGAAGATTTATTTTTTAATGAATCGCATTTTAATTCTTTACGTTAAATCAGACTAATAATTTTTCGGTCCTTTCATCGAATTTTTTTTTCACGAAGATTTATCGATAAATTTAGTAGTACGTATCTGTCCAACACTAGCAAGTATGGGAGGCAGTCGCATTCGCCCCATAAAAAGTTTAAATTAATTTTTCTGGAAACTGAGCCTTATTCCCAGCACCTAGATACCAATTTCAGATACCTGTAGTGTGAAACTATATATACCCTTATTCCAAACGTATAGATTACGATTACAACAAGGTCATTTAACTGATTGCATTAGCCTCAAGGTGGGGTAAATGTAACTTTTAGTGCTCTTATTCAACAAGAATGTAAATTATTCAATAACTTAAGCCTATTTTTCACGTACTTTATGTCGGAACTATTCAATGAAAGGCATGGAATAAAGAAAGTTAATTTAAACAACCATCATAATTAGGTAGCTAATGGTAGAGGACGACAAAGTACCAATTTATAAATGTTTAGTTGCTTTCGCCCCGGGTGACCTTACCAATTCTTGAAAGGCCGGCAACGCACTTGCGAGCTCTGGCAATATCAGTGTTCATGGGCACTTAAAATTGGCTGAGCTATCTGCCCGTTTGCCCCATTATATATATGGTGTACGGCGAAAACTGCCTTAAAACTCTCAGTTGTGGAACGAATGTTGGCTGAAAATAATTTATACTGATTTTTGCAGCGAAGTGTTAAATAAATAAAGGCAAGCTGTTGAGAATAAATAATTCTTATCTTATACGAACGAACTCTTTATCTCTATAATTTATGAACTTTTCAGGGTCACACTAGAAGATATCAAAAGCAAGATGTAAATAATGTTATTAATTAAATTAACAGATACATTATCATTATCTTACATATAAAACATATTAGAACCGCCTTCAAAACCCAATTAAAGTTCAGTGAGTGACATTAATAAAATAAAATAGTACTTTAGAGTAAGATTCAGAAACGATTAAGGCCATTACACTGACGATCTGTCAGTGTAATGGCCTTTACGTCAACTGTATTAGATACTGACAGTCTTCTTTCTGAATCTCACCCTTAGATTAGGGGGCGTCCATAAATTACGTGAGGTGTTTTTTTAAATTTTCTGTACCTCCCTCCCCCCCTGGTGATATGTCGTGAGATTTTATTCAACCCCCTCCCCCATCCCCCAATCTCACGTGAGATTTTTTAAAATGTGGGTTTCTTACGTAAACGCGTTGGATTGTTATTAAAAAAAGAAAAAAATTGCTTCGTGCTTTTATTTACGACTAAAACAAAATAAGTGGAATGTTGAGCGTTTAGGTATGGAGTTAGCGGGAAGTTGCAGAGATGGCCTTTAGGGTCAACCGTCTTTTTTTTTTATTTTCAAAAAGAAAAAAAATTGCGTGATATTTGCCGAGACCCCCTCTCTCCAACGTAAGATTAAATGAGATTTGACTCGATTAAATGAGATTTGGGGGAGGGCCCCCATCCCCCAATCTCACGTGAGATTTTTTAAAATGTGGGTTTCTTACGTAAACGCGTTGGATTGTTATAAAAAAAGAAAAAAATTGCTTCGTGCTTTTATTTACGACTAAAACAAAATAAGTGGAATGTTGAGCGTTTAGGTATGGAGTTAGCGGGAAGTTGCAGAGATGGCCTTTAGGGTCAACCGTCTTTTTTTTATTTTCAAAAAGAAAAAAATTGCGTGATATTTGCCGAGACCCCCTCTCTCCAACGTAAGATTAAATGAGATTTGACTCGACCCCCTCCCCTTAAACACCTCACGTAATTTATGGACGCCCCCTTATATGATTAAGGGTATTAACTATAGTCATATTATAACCATAGTCTAACGTATAACTTTGAGTCTATATCATTATTATTGCGTATTAAAACATTTGAGTTGGCCATATACTAAAGCATACGTCGTT
Source organism: Pieris macdunnoughi (assembly GCA_905332375.1). Classification (NCBI taxonomy): domain Eukaryota; kingdom Metazoa; phylum Arthropoda; class Insecta; order Lepidoptera; family Pieridae; genus Pieris; species Pieris macdunnoughi. Next base: position 421,540 of record CAJOBZ010000032.1, on the reverse strand, counting down.
GAAAATATTATATACTATATATTTTGGCTTAAATCATAAAATACATTTTAATTATAATATATAACCTCCAATTGCAAATCCTCAAGCACGCTGTCTCGAAAAATGTGCTAGAGTCATATAACAATGATGAATGGTAAATATTTAAACACTGCAAAATACTAGGCAGTATTAACTTAAACAGAAAAAGTAAATAAATGATTTCTAGTTAAGCACTTTTTTCATTGCAGCATGACGTACAGACCGGAGCTGTAACGCAAGTACGGCTCTGTACATCGAGAGCAAACAACGTCTCGCGAGAGAACGTTGAGATATTTGGTACCGCGGCAATAAATGGACTACCCGGTCAGTTATTAACTTATTAGATAGCTGAACGTAAAGCAACACAAAAAGAAAGTTAAAAAACTATTTGTATATGCATTTGTTGCGCTCCTAAACAAGCTATGGTAACATTAATACAAACAACAGTTTTCTAAGCACATATCATTATTTAGATTATATTATTCTGTAAAATAAATAAATGTAAAAAAGTATATTACTGGTCCACTTTTGTTTAAATAAAAAATGCATTGCAGAGGTTTATTTGTCTTTTGTTTTTTTTATGATGAAGTCTGGTTACATACAACTTAGTATTGATCGATTACAAATGATATAAAAATAAGAAATAAGCTTTATACATAAAAACGTAATAGTACAAGAACGAAAAACATTTCAATTAGAAGTTATTTAATATGTTTTGATAAACTAAATTGAAATGCGCTCCAGTAAATAGGCCTCTCAATTATCTTATAAGTCTACGTTATAAAAATATTTTATATAAAACAATATATTACACATTTATTATTTTATTTTTATCGGTAACTCAAAAACGTGATAAACCTTAGATATATTTTAAAGATTAAATAAGAAAATATAATATTACTAAAACGCAGCTGATGTTGCATTGTAAATTGTCATCGCCATTTTGGATCTTCTACGGATTTACATTCCACGGTCGTCCGACATTTTTTATAGTTGGTTTTACCTGTAACACAAACAGAGCATAATTCAACACAACAGATAACAATCATTAAATATCTTAAACTAAGCACTTAAAAACAGAATCCGCAAGCATAATACTCTCCATACAAATATACTGGGAAAGTAATACTTAGCAGTTGGATGTGATTGGCGTGTGACATTTTGATTTCTACTCGGACAAGGAAAATGCTTTTGTTTCGCAACATGCCCTCAGATTCAAAGTCTTAGCGTGAAATATCAATCCAATTTGTGGATATGTCACCGTAAAATTGTAAACACCGTTAGATTGTAATCTATCTCGCGAGATTGTGAACTGTCGAAAGATTGTGAACCTCAACGCACTGCTTACAATTTAACGTATTATTATTCGGTAGATAGTAATCTATCGAAGTGAAACCGTCAAATTGTGAAACGGATCGCACCTCGCGCGCTGATTGGTTGCCCCGCGCCACCATATGTGTTTGTTAATTCGTTGAGAAGTAAAATTTTACTTCCCAACAACTACATAGGTATAACTAATTCTAAAGCTGCGAGTTACTTTCGACACGACATCAATTATTTACATTCGACAACAAACGAATTAACAAACAAATATGGTGGTGTGTGGCATATTCCGTTCAACCAATCAGCGCGCGAGGTGCGATTCGTTTCACAATTTGACGGTTTTACTTCGATAGATTACAATCTACCGAATAATGATACTTTAAATTGTAAGCAGTGCGTTGAGGTTCACAATCTTTCGACAGTTCACAATCTCGCGAGATAGATTACAATACCGACTGAGAACCTTACCCTGATTATATAACTAATTGTGTAGCTCAAGTTTTTTTATTTATTTACACTTTGTTGCAGTAATACAGAAATACAGCACAATTAAAATATTTAATAAAAATGAGGGAAACTGCCTAATCGCTTTCAAGCGATCTCTTCCAAGCAAACACTGTGATGTTCTTTTATTAGATAAGGTGAGCGCAAACAGTGCAAAACCACGTAAGATGTAAAATTACTTAGATAAAATAAAACAAAGCAATTGGAACATGTAGACAGTAAAAGCGACATTAAGGAGACACATGAAAAAGAAATGGGGACATGAATCACGATTACTTCAGTAAGATCAGTTAGTACGAAAGTTAGGGACACGATGTTTACAGGTAATGCTTGTACAGTCGAGATTTAAAGGGAGATAGAGAAGAAGCTAATCGGATAGGGAAGGGAAGTGAATTCCATTACGGATTCGCCAAGAAATAAAGAGTTTTAAGATGGGATTTCAAGGATATAGTTTTCGGAAGAGCATTGGCTATAAAGTGTAAGTCAAATAACTTTATTCATAAAGGTAAACAAGTACACTTATGAACGTCAGAAAAAAAGTTAAATTAATTCTAAATTTACATTTACTACCAGTTCGCAAGTCAAGGGCGTAGAGCGGGCAAGAAGAGCTGGCAAGAAACTTTCCGCCACTCTTTATATATATCTATGAGATACTTAAATTTAAATCGTTTATAAGGTAAGAAGGAGTTTTAGGATGGAATATGAGTGAGCCTCACGCCCATGACCGAATATGAAACAGATGCAGAAATTGTGGAGACGGTCCAGTTTACTAAACAATTCCTCATTTGGATCACAAATGCTTCGAATCAGCGTAGTCTAGTACCTAATGGCAGAAGGGTGAGATGTTACTTTAAATTTCAAATAAATGAAATTTAAGAAATTGCGGTATATTTAATGAGGAATGGAATATAAATCTCTTTACTAACAAGAGATTAAGTGGATACGGTAATAAAGCCTAAATTAGATTGCTTTATTATAATTGCGCAAGATTTTGTTTATTTTAGGCGGTGTGTAATTATTTAAAAACTGTTGGCACTTATTAGTCCGGTCAATTTAGACATCCAAGGTTACAATAATTCGCACTTGGCTGAATATTGGTAGGATTGCTCAATACACTATTATAAAGGAAATGTGAAAAGTCCTCATCGATCCGGCACGTGCAAAAAAATTTACTCCAGTTCAAAGATCACAAAAATGGGTTTTTCGCGATTTTCAGCAAAATGGTAAGTTTTATCATAAAATTAGTGTAGACAAAAATTGTAGATCAGATAATTATCTATAAAAAATGTCCAAGTACTTTTTTCCTAAGAGCCACCGTTTTTGAGATATAACGATTCAAAAAGTTGAAAGAGTTGTAATCGTCATAGTATGCACACGTTTCCACGCCACCTTTGAGGTAGTGTACTTAGCGCTTTTTTTTTAATGTGGTTTCCCCGGTAGGCCTATTCCACTGATCTTTTATGATTCTGTTTAATTTGAAACTATTGAATAACTGTAGATATTGACAAGGGTTGAAAATGATGAAAGGGGTGTAAATTACAAAAAATAAGAAAATTTATCCGTCTGAATCTAAATCATCATTAACTTCTGCTTTATCTTGTTCTTGTTCTTCTTCTTCTCCTTCTTCTTCTTTATCTTCTTCATTCTGGGTGTTAATAAATTGTCCCAATAATGACACATCGCATGTCTCTTCGTCAACATCAAATGAAAAATAGGTTACAATAAACACGTGTTTTCACTCCAGAGCGATGTTGCTGAAGGTTACACTGGCGTAGAAAATAAAGGACTGGGTTTTTTTTACCCGAAATTTTCATATTTTATATGTGTAAGTCACACTGACCGATAGAACGATATTTTTGCTTGTATTACGGCTTCAGTGATGTATATACGTGGTGTACTTATACATATTATGACGATTACAACTCTTTCAACTTTTTGAATCGTGATATCTCAAAAACGGTGGCTCTTAGGAAAAAAAGTATTCAGACATTTTTTATAGATAATTATCTGATCTACAATTTTTGTCTACACTAATTTTATGATAAAACTTACCATTTTGCTGAAAATCGCGAAAAACCCATTTTTGTGATCTTTGACCCGGAGTAAATTTTTTTGCACGTGCCGGATCGATGAGGACTTTTCACATTTCCTTTATAATAGTGTATTGAGCAATCCTACCAATATTCAGCCAAGTGCGAATTACTGTAACCTTACCCCTATTTTTTAGTCTAATTTGACCGGATTATATTGTGATTGCACAATATTTAATGAGACGTCAAACAGGATTTGTATCAGCTAGCGTCGTAAATGACCGCCATTTTGAATGCGCACAAAACGCTTTCTAAAATGAAATAATTATATATCTACCTATATATGTTTTCTCAATGGCTTCGTTATACTCGTAATGTAACTTTATAGTGCCCCATGCTTTATATTAAGTTCTTTTCTGAACTATTTTCATTTTTACGGTTGTAATAAATTTATTTTTTACTTGAAAAATATATTATAAAAAATATACTTTAATATACAAATAAACACGCAATCACATTCTACATACATATTATGTCAATAATATGTGCGTTAATTTATATAATTTAGTGAGATATTAAAGTAGTTATTATTCATAAAAAAATCGGGTGTGAATAGTCATAGACACGGCCGTGTGTTGTATGTGAATACGTTTATGTAACGAGTTATGATAGATTTATACAGCTGATGGTTAACCTAAACGGACATCGTATCTTCTTCGAGTCAAAAGTTATATTAATTGCTAAACTCAAAATGGCAGCGCTGCCCCTCCCCCGTTGTCATTTAAATAAAAAATAAATAAATCAGATTTTTAGATCACAATCACCTTTTTAGGCCTGGGCCTCAGATTTCTGTATCTGTATCATGATCATTTGTTAATCTAATAGGCATATGTGATCAGCCTCCTGTGCCTGACACGCCGTCGACGTATTCGGTCTAAGGCTGAAGCTGGTTTCCTCACGATGTTTTCCTTCACCGTTCAAGCGAAAAATGAAATGCGCAAATAGAAAGAAAGTACATTAGTGCACAGCCGGGAATCGAACCTACGACCTCAGGGATGAGAGTTGCACGCTGAAACCAATAGGCCAACACTACTCTACTGTTGTCATTTATCGATAAATTTTATTGATCCTCTAGCTCTCTAGTGGTATTATTATATATTTAATTTTGGATGTATAGGATAGATTCGAAACTACAACGCCAAACTATTCCCCGACTTCAATATAATTTTGACTTTTGGATTATACTCGTATAACCGTATTCACGTCAAAAACTCAAAAGACATAAACATGATACAATATTTTTTGTAATAAACTTGTATGTCAAATAGCGGGTTAATGTATAATCTAAAGAATTAATCAAACACAAATTCTCCACTAATCATTTCCAATTTAGGGGACAAACTACATCTTTAAAAGGAACACGGGTCTTGGCGAACTGCAATTAGTTATGTAAACATTAGGCTTTAAAAACATTACTTTAAAATTTATTAAGTATATTTCAAAAAGCCAGTATTTAAATCATTTAATAGTTAAGTTCCATAGTTTTTTTTTTTTTTTATAGAACAGGGGGCAAACGGGCAGGAGGCTCACCTGATGTTAAGTGATACCGCCGCCCATGGACACTCTCAATGCCAGAGGGCTCGCGAGTGCGTTGCCGGCCTTTCAAGAATTGGTACGCTCTTTTCTTGAAGGACCCTAAGACGAATTGGTTCGGAAATACTTCAGTGGGCAGCTGGTTCCACAAAGTGGTGGTGCGCGGCATAAACTGTCTTGAAAAACGCTCAGTTGTGGAACGGCGGACGTCGAGGTGATACGGGTGGAATTTCGTACTCTGCCTCGACGTCCGATGAACCAAGAAAAACAACCAAGAAAAAACAAAAAAGCAATAAAATAGAAAAACTCTTTATTGCCACACTTAATGTCAAAAGGCCTTGGAGAAAGAAAGGAATGGAGTTGGTTTCTGGTAAAAATAGGACTAAACAACAAAGATAAGCAAAATAGGCATTACCGATAGTATTGCTGTATTAGCTGTAGAATTACCAGGATATAAAAAGGACTGGGCAATTATACGCACCAAATGAACTAACAAACGAACAGGATAATGAGTTATTCTACGAAACACTTGCCTCTATATAAGTAAATATTACATATGGTAATCTACAGTCGACTCTCGATAATTTGAAACTCAAGGTACCAGAGATAAATTTCAAATTATCAAGAGTTCAAAATAACAAGTGTTTGAATAACCACGACTGAAGGAAATAAGAATTTGATAAAAATTTGTTGCTTATTATTTATATATTCTTATTATGTATTAACAATTATTATAACAATTATTCACAAATTTTTATTTCGAAAAGAAGTCTGTAATCTTTTTTTGAGTGAGTGACTTCAGTTTATCATTGTCCAATGAATTTTCGATAGTGGTGAGAGCTGCAAAGCAATCGTCACTTGTCAGTTGTCACCCATTTATGTAAACAATTGACAAGTCTGTGCATGTATGTAAACAAACGACAGGTATGTGCATGATAAACGCTTCAATTTATAGAGAGTAGAGAAGACCGGATTTCAAATTATCGCATGTTGGCGAGCAAGATAATACTTTTTCAACTTATCATTGATTTTATTCAAATTACCGAGAGATTCAAATTACCGAGTGTCAAATTATCGAGAGTCGACTGTAATAATAATGGGAGATTTTAATAGTCAACGCGGAAAATACACTGAAAATGAAAAAGAAATCATGGGCCCATACAGCTTTGGTAAAAGGAATGATAATGGAAATAGATTAATGAACTTTGCCTTTGAATTTAATCTTACTGCAACAAACACTTTATTAAAAAAAAAAAAACAGAAAATGGACTTGGTATCTCCTAACGCTAATACCAATAAGGAAATAGATTTTATTGTTACAAACAAACCACAAGTGTTTGAAAATGTAGATGTAATAAATAATAATAATTAATTAATTTTAATTCAGATAATCGTATTCTAATTTAGACATCTCATACAATTAACAAACAAGGAGATACCACTCCCCATTCCTGGAAATATATTAGATGATTTTGGGGAGAAATTAAAAATGGAAATAGAAAACAATGAAAATGAAAATGAGAAGTGTCCATAGGCGGCGGTATAACTTAACATCAGGTGAGCCTCCTGCCCGTTTGCCTTCTATTACAAATAAAAAGTCGTATATATACTAGACATCTATCTATAATATAAAAGAGGAACGTTGTATTATTGTTTGTTGGTAACGAATAATCTCACAAACCACGGAGTTTCACCATTAAAATGCTACGTAACTACTGAGTAAGGCTATATTTAATTACAAAATATATAAAAATGTCAGTCATGCGATACAGAGACAGCTTGCTAGTTAATAAATGTTAGATTATTAAAACACTTTGAGGCATGTTTATGAATCAGACATAAAACTTTACGACAGCAATATACATTGTCAAGAAACGGATTATGATAAACTATTACCTGTTGGGTGATGTGGTCTTCACACGCCATTCTGATTCGGGCACAGGTAGCCGGCGCTTCCAATACGAAATCTGCATCGACACCTGCATCTAAACGTGCTGATTTGATAGCCTCCTTTATCGCGAAGAAAACGGAGGCAGCGAGGAACAATGGTGGCTCACCTACTGCCTGAAATATTTAGATTTATTTTCTAAATACACGCTTAATAAACATATCTCGCAGACATATCAAAGACATAGAATCGTTAAAATTTGTATTAAAAGAAATTATTTGATTAAATTAATTTACAATGGAATGAAGGTTCCTTATCTATATAGAGTACGTATTTATCTATTTTTATCTGGCAAAAGGTCTTTGACCACAATAATACCGCAATCATGCTAAAAATTACCTTTGATGAGTACACAGCTCGTGGATTTGGAGCGCCCTTCAGTAACGACACGTTAAACTCTTTTGGTATATCAGAGAAGCCCGGGATTTTGTATGCCCCAGGGCCACGTGACAGGATTTCACCTGTCGGTGAATATAACATTTCTTCCATAGTAAATAGACCATATCCTTGCATGAAGCCTCCTTCAATTTGACCTATATCTATCGCTGGGTTAAGACTCTCCCCAAGGTCCATAACGATATCAGTACGCAGCACCTGATGATCTCCAGTCAAGCAGTCAATAATAACTTCAGAACACGCGACTCCAAACGTGTAATAATCAAATAGGCGACCAGAATTAGTTTCTCGGTCAAATTCTATTTTCGGAGCGGCATAGAAGCCAGTAGCAGACAAGCTGACTCGTTCAACATACGCAGTACCAACCCAATCTTCCCATTTACCTTCTGGATTCTTCGCTTTGATTGGTTCCAAACGTTGTTTGATAGTTGTGCACGCATTTAATACGGCCATTCCATATAAATCTGAACTGACACTAGCCGCCGTAGGAGAACTGTTTGGGACTTTGTCTGTTGACATTTCGCTGATGTGAATTCTGGAGACATCGATTTCTAAGACGCGCGATGCTACTTGTATCATTTTAGTGAAGAGCCCTTGTCCCATTTCTACGCCTCCGATGGTTAAGAGGACTGAACCATCTGTGTATACCAATATTAATGCACCTCCCTGCATTAATACATCAACTTGAAACGATATTCCATATTTTGTTGGTAGCATGGTAATTCCCTTCTTTTTCCACCGATTCGATCTGGAAAATAATCGGTAAAATATACATAATATTTAAAATTAACATTACCCACTGAACCTTTAATTAAATCGAAATTGGGCGCAGGACAGATTGTATTAAATCAATAGTGAATCCTTAAGTATTGTTTACCTATTAAATTCTTCAACTTCTTTCTTTCTCTGCCAATAATTTGAGGATTCAATACACTCGGACCAACATCTAGATACGGTGCAGCGTATTAGTTCTTGATCGTAGAAAGTAAAATCTCCTTCGCGGTACATATTTACATTAAAAATATCTTCATAATCTTTGTTTAACGCTGTTGCTATATCTCTTAGCATATTTTCTGTAGCAAACATGGCCTGAGGTGCTCCGAAACCTCTAAACGCTGTATTTGAGGGAGTGTTTGTCTTACACAAGTTAAGGTTTATCTGCACATTAGGTATATTACAACAGTTATCAAGATGCGTCATGAGCCTCTCCAACATCTGAAATTAAACTTTATATGCTTCGAAGGATTTCACAATATACACGATACATGTTTAATATTAAAAATACATTCTTCTAATTAACTTAGATATTTATTACAAGTAATTGTATGAAATACTTACGGAGCTAGATATATCAGAATAATTTCCTCCATTGGCATAAACATCAAATAGAGCGCCCTTAATTTTTCCGGTGTTGTCAAATCCTACTTTATATTTTATCAAACATGGATGCCTGTATCCTGTACCTTGCATATCCTCATCTCGATCTAAGACACCTCTGACCGGTTTTTTCAAACGATAAGCGGCTACCGCCACTGGTCCTATAAGTATCATAGGTCTTGTTTCTTTACCGCCAAAACCACCACCAAGGCGTTTAGCTTTGGCACAAATTTTGTGATGTGGTACATTTAAAACCTGTGAAACCATGAGCTGCAAGAAATTAAAATCGATACTTAAAAAAAGGATAACGAAATGAGGTAAATTCTATAAAATATTAATTATTAAAAATTATTATCAACATTACTTACCGCAACTTCGGCAGGGTTTTGTGAACTGCACATTATTTCTAGTTCATCTTCTCTCCTCACGGCAAACGCCGATACAGTTTCTAGGTAGAAATGTTCCTGTGCACCGAGTCTTACATAGCCATCTTTTATTTTATCAGATTGTTTAAAAGCTGCATTTACATCTCCATGGACTAGTTCTCTATATGTGTCAGGGAAATAGGACTCATGAGCAATAGCATCCTCGATAGTTACTATAACTGGCTCTAGCTTTTCATACGTTATTGATACTAAATCTTTTGCTTTTCTCGCTATTTGCTCAGTTTTTGCTACAACAGCTCCAATGACACAAGATCGACTTGTAACGATCTCTTCAGCAAAAACTTCTTCATCTTTTACAACTGCACCCATTTTGTTATGATCCTTTGTTATATCTGCTGCCGAAAAAAAAGCAACCACGCCTGGCATTGACAAAGCCTGACTTGCATCAATAGATTTTATTTTAGCGTGAGATTCTTTACTAAACACCAAAACTAAATAAAGCTCTTCTTCCATCGATGGAAGATCATCACAGTAGATTGCTTCTCCAGTAGCTTGTTTGAGAGCAGACACATGAACAATCGGTTTTCCAACGGCATCATATACATTTCGAGAATTATTTTTTATCTCAAAACATTGAGAACTTTTAGGATGAAGAGCAGGAATTTGATCACTTCCAGACAAAATATAATTACTTGGCCTTGTACCATTAATACTTCTTGTTTCCAATACATGTAAGTAGAATCTGAAAAAAAGACTAAGACAGAGCGATTTTCTGTATTCAGCCATTCCTCCCGGAACTGAGGTGTCTAACTGAAATTCTTCAGTTAAAGAATCGAAAACGGATCTTAGGAGATCTTCATCCCAATTTTTTTGTTTCATTAAATTAGACGTTTTTATAGCACAAACTGTAGTAGGAGCCATACCTCCAAAGCATAATTTTGCATCTACTATGCTTAAGTTATCCTTTTCAAATTCAACATAAAAAGCTGTCGTAACAATAGAAATATCGTCCTCTCTTCGTTTTGCTTGTTTATATGCTTTTATACATTGATCTTTGTTTGTGAAAGGTATTTGTACGAATAACACAACCTCATCATCACTAAGATCTACTTTTCTATATCCTTTAAAGAAACTGTTGTCAATTAAAACTTTTCTCTCACCTCGATCTAAACTTTTGACAATAAGTGATGCTGACGAAGCCAAAAGTATAGGATTCAAATCTGAAATAGGACTTGCTGTAATAATATTTCCTACCAAAGATGCCGTATTACGAATTTGAGTCCCTGCAAACCAGTGCAACATATCTTTAATGGCGTCAAAAGTTTGCCCTCTCTCTTTATCTTTTGTGATAAAATCCGACATAAATGACATAACTTCACTTAATGTGGTAGCAGCACCAATTTCTATGCCTTCTTCTGTAAGCCGTATAAAATTCAATTCTTTTAATAATAACGGCGATATCAGTATTGGATAAACCATTTTCTTAAATTTTACTTCCACGCCAACTTCGGTGTTCCCCGCAACGAGTTTACTGGTTGGGAACTGTTTCTTTAATACAAGTAATTCCTCCACTGTGACAGGTCGAATCCATGTCATGTTGGGAGTTCTAAAGAATGTTAAAACCGAATCATATTCGTTGCTATTAACCTTTAATTCGGGAGGAAAAATTGGCTCTTGACTTGGACTATATGGTGTAAACTCTGATTTGTTAAAGAGTCTAGATTCATTTTCTTCGTTTTCTGGATTATTAACACGGCAGCAGTCTTTTCCCATCATACAAGGGGATTTATTTTGTTTTCCATCAGATTGTATGTCATAGTGATATTCCCACTCCTCCATGAACGTTTTAAATCCTTCTATGATAGGTCTATATCCGGTACATCTGCAGAGATTTCCCTGTAAGGCTGTGTCTATATCGTTATAACCGATTTTATTTTTTGTCCTAAGTAACGCATACATTGACATAACAATTCCAGGTGTACAAAAGCCACACTGTGAACCGTGTGCTTTAGCAATTCTTTCTTGGACCGGATGTAACTTATCCTCGGTTGATCCGATCCCTTCGACTGTTGTAACCGCCATTCCGTGAACTGCACATAGCGGCATCAAACATGCGTTAACTGAGAAGTGTCTGATTGCAAAATAAGGGTATTTACTGTTTCTGATAATGAATATTCAAGTCTCATGTTTGATTTCGAAAGTGATATCTCATACGTTTTTTAAATAAAATTCTTTTGCAAAAGAAGAGTAGGTATATGCTATACGAAAGTTGATTTAATTCAATTTGATACTAAGCATTTATTTTTACCATTTTAGGCTAGGCTAGGACAGCGTATTAAAATATATCTGAAGGTCGACTTCACAACTATTTCATTTGCGCCCTAAATGTAAATAAATTAAAGAAATGCCTTAAAAGGATACTTGATTCGATCCAAATCTCTGATGTATTGCGATATCATAACTGTGCAGGCGCCGCAGCCGCCTTCTCCGCAGCCATACTTGGTGCCGGTTAGGTGAAGCTTTTTTCTCAAATACCATAGTAACGTCCATTCAGGATCTGGCTGCGGCTCAATCACCTGAAATGAGTTGCATACATATTAAGTTCTTTGATATCAAAGAACATTAGTTATAATAATGATTATTTTTATTAATACAAATACAATTTTTTTTTTAACTAAACATAGTTTTTATAAATTATTCGGACTGCCTACACTTGAGAAGTCATGTGTTGTGGAAGACTAGATTACAGCTCTCGTGGTGCATAATACATTTATGTTAGGTAAAGAGTTACTATACCAGACTTGGATATCTGATATCACATAGCTTTCGCAACACAACTGTGTCAGATAACATAATATATTATATACAAAAAAACGTACGAAAACGAAAATATGTAATTATAATTTTATTATTAACAGATTGCGCAATAATAAATATCAATCGGAATACAAATACGTTTTAGAGATACAGTTTATAGTAAATATTTTCGTTTTTTTTTTATTTTAGTTTTGTGTAATATATTTAAAACGTGATTTTACATAAAATAATCTATATAAAGGCAAGTAGAAACATGCTACATTGTAAGCATTAAAACAATTTTACATACACTAAACTCAATTTGTTAAGAATAATAGAAAAATAGTTGCAGGTTGCAGTCAAAGCATTTAAGAAGATTCTAAAAGTAATTGTATCTCACAGTTTTTAATCCGATTGAAATTTAAGCATTATTTAAATTATTTTTACAAGATTCTGTTTAAATCTGCATAATTACACGAAGTATATTACGATTTCGTGCACAGGCAGCTCTTTTTTTACTTTCCTTCACCTAATAAACGCGTTCATTAATGGAAAATTAATTAATAAAACACTTAATAATAATAAATTATCGCAGGCATTCCTTACCTTTTTTCCATTTACAAAAAATACCAATGTAGTGGTCTTTTGACGAGGCAGAAAGTCTTCAACATTCATGTTTTCACTGATAAATTATCGGAAAAACTCCGCTAATGAATAACAAATATGACACAACCTTCCCTAATAATATCTGACGATCAACTGGTTAAACCGGAGACGTGAGTGGCGAGTGGCGACCCACTTGATACTCACGCAGTTGAAAGATATATAAATAGTACTCAGGGAATACGGTGTATTTTAATGAATATACACGTAAAAATTTTCCTATACTTGTGCATACATTATAAAGCAACACGCTATTTATTTATACTCGCACTGCTAATGCTCTTATTATATTGATAACAATATACTGCAATATATTTATTATAATTGCTAATCGCAACAGCGAGTAGATGCTGCCAGATTTAAGGGCTGTGTGCCATAGGAATAATTTTTTTAATTGTGTGTTATTCATATTTGTTATGAAATACATGGCAACAACTAGGATAAAAAAATTGTCATAAACAATTGAAAAGTGTTATGAATATTCGCATAATTTTTCATAGGCTAACCGTCAGTATATTACCGTCAGTATATTAGTGGAGTGAGTTCCCGAGAAATAATAATTGGAACAAAACGGAACTTATTGTCTATAAGAAAACAATTGTTAGTAAGAAATGTATTGGCCATATGTTGCAATATAATTACGACAAATCAGTACTTATAAATTTATTAAAGCATGTCGTTAAAGCAATTTAGACTAGCACGAGAAATCGTACATTTTTGTGTAGATATTTTTAAAACCTATCAAAAAATATAGCTTCACAATAATTGACGGATATGCTGTATTTACTGATTAGGCAATTAGGTATAATCATACCCTATAATTAAAACATTAGCTAATTACAATGTAGACTTATACGCTTGTTAACAGCTGTTTTTTATAATATATCTACTGGAGGATAGTAAGGGGTTATCATAATACTATAATAATATAGAAGTAGGAAATCAAATCTAATTTAACCGGACTTTATTGATACTTATTTAAAACTTTGGTTATTTGCCTTCAACACAGTTTTTGTTTCTCTCATGGGCGAAACATGGTCTTGAGGTATCATAATTTTTAAATAGATTTTTTTATAAAATATAATTTATATAGATACATTATAAAAACACAAACTTGTGTATACTGACGTAAATTCTGGATCTGCCCTTGGTTTAGATGTCGTGGTCCAATCGTACGGTTGATCAACCATAAAAAGTGAAATATTTTTTACTCAAACAAAGACATGCAATAAGAATATAAGAATACATATATCGTACCAACTGCGTTTTTTTGTTCTTAAAAACAGAATAATGGAGCACGAGAATTAATTTACATTATTATTTATTCGTTAATTTGTTATTATTAAATACGACCTCGACCAGCATCTAGCTCAAACGCACTTCAAACGCTCATATACAGGGCCGAAAAAGGGGCCCCCCTTTAAAGACTTCGAAATAAGAAATGTTTTAAATTCCGACTAGACATAGACATAACATTTATTACTAATAAAACACACACACAGAAACACACAAAATAACAATAATCAAAAAAATATAAAAAAGAATGAAAGATAACAATTATTTTTTTATTTTAAAGAACAAGGTATGTTAAACAACCAAGGACTAGTAAACAACTTTCCTTTTGATATACATATGATATATATATTTGTTAAATACAAAAAGAATCTATTTCGTTTCACATTAAATTATTGATTGAAAAACTCGACAGAGAAAAATTGGTCATATTTGGAAAATAATTTGGGGCCTCCACTCTTTTGTTGCCCCGAGGCCTCCAGATCTCTAAATCAGGCCCTGTTAATATATCGTAAATCTGTGTAATTTATGCTTTATGTCAAATCTCTCAAGCGGATTGAAAATACTGTAGACATATATACCTATACTAAACCTATACGTACCTATAGTCCTACCCTACACTTGCTATACCCTAGCATCAACATTGCCTTTTCTTTTTTGCACAGACCAACTTTACATTAGCTTTCAACCCTTTTCCAATACATAATTCATTTTGTATGTATTCTTATTCTCATATATAGGTATACGTTTGCAATAATAAAATAAATATTATATAATTAATACAATTCTTTTTAATTATTGTAATCTGTCACTTAAACCCGAATAAGAAAGTATACGATACCGAAGTCAGAGTATACTTACAAACCACTACATATATTCTCGGCTGTTTTTTTACATGAGGCTGTATGTGTGCCATACACATAATTATAAAGATACAAAGTATATTATAGAAAATGGTTCAGATGAATTTAATACATTGCAAACGATGTACGCGGGTATTAACTAGTCAAATTATAAGTAAATTAAACATCTACATAGTAATAATTCCGTTTGATGCAACTTAACAGGAAACATTTACAACGTACGTTTTACTTGAATAACTCGATAATAGGTCTTTTTTATGTTAAGTAGCTAATTCACTTAATATTAGTCAATACCCAAATATAGATGATATTAAATATTGCATAATGTTATAGATTTAGATTAGATATTATCAAGGTACATTTTGTGATATATTGCGTCCCGTAATTTATAATAAAGTATTGTACGTTGTTTTAGGTAATTCTACTAATGAGAACAATAAAGTACACGAAATTCTTTATTTCGCATGATGTGATTTCTATAGTCGAATATTTTTTCGTTAAACGGAATTTATCGATTGGCGGCTGGCGCTGAATCGATGTTAACACAAGCCAGGGCCACACGGCTACATCACTTCTGTGTTCGTCATATAACAAAAATATATTTCAAAATATAATAATAAAGAAAATTAAATTGTACTTTACTTTGATACTATGTACTTTTTCTTGTGTATTATAACCAATGTACTTTAATTTAAAAAAAAAACGACGGGTTGCACTCCGGGAGTGCCGGCAGAAGTGAAAATTGAATATTAACGTTGTGCATTTTTGATATTTTCGAATGGTTAGGGAATAATTTTGCACGAATTGCTTTAATTATCAATATAAAAGTACTATCATTTATATGGTAGAATACAATATTTATTTATTGCGCTATCGTACACAAACATGACAATTTATATTACATTAAATACGCCGCGCCAGCTGTCTACTCTCCATCCGTCTTACGAATTTTCGATCAGCCCTGCGATTCTGTAACTCACTTTTCAAACTCACACAGCGGTTTTCGCATCGGCGGTCGCTCTCAAATCAGTCGTGAAGCAGTCATTTTATGATTTGGCATTCTGATAAACAATAAACTACAAGCTCCCACCTTTTCTGATAAACAATAAACTACAAGCTCCCACCTTTTCTGAATGCCAAATCATAAAATGACTGCTTCACGACTGATTTGAGAGCGACTGCCGATGCGAAAACCGCTGTGTGAGTTCGAAAAGTGAGTTGCAGAATCGCAGGGCTGGTCACGTGTCCTGATTAGAATTTAACATTTTTTACCCATTCCAAAAAAAGTGTACAACGCCGCTAATGAAGTTTTCACTTCAAAAAGGTGGCAACCCTAGATATAGCTATCTGGAGGTCTCAAGCCGAACGTCCACCGCCGGCTAAACTAAATGAAAACTAAACTCAGTGAACTAAGCTAAGCTAAACTAGAACTACGTTGTCCGTCCACCAATAAATAAGCTAAAACTACGTTAGTGATGGCCAGTTTGTGCCAGAACGTCGAGTTAGAAGACGACACGAGCAATGACGAGACTTTAGAGGAGGACTATCTTCATAGGAGAAGAAGACTGGATACTGGATATGACTTATCCAGTATCAGTCCTGGAAAACAAGTAGCGAATTTGACACTTTGTTTAATGAACTAGACGACGAAAATTTTAAGATGTACTATCGTGTATCTAGTCAACAGTTTGATGAGTTACTGTCACAACAATGTCGACAGGCCTTAGAGGGGTAAGGCAAGGGGGTGAGTGGCGCTTAGTTTAGCTCAGTTAAGCCGAACGTCCACCGCCGGCTAAACTAAATGAAAACTAAACTCAGTGAACTAAGCTAAGCTAAACTAGAACTACGTTGTCCTTCCACCAATAAATAAGCTAAAACTACCTTAGTGATGGCCAGTTTGTGCTAGAACGTCGAGTTAGAAGACGACACGAGCAATGACGAGACTTTAGATGTAAGAGAGGAGGAGGAGGTCTTTAGGAGGTCTATCGTCATAGGAGAAGAACATTGATTATTGCTTATTTTATGAAGAAAAAACGGAAACATAGATACTGGATACGTGAACACATTCAGTCCTGGAAAACAAGTAGCGAATTTAACACTTAGTTTAATGAACTAGACGACGAAAATTTTAAGATGTACTATCGTGTATCTACAATAGTTTGATGAGTTACTGACTACTGTCACAACACTGTCGACAGGCGTCAGAGGGGTAAGGCAAGGGGGTGAGAGGCGCTTAGTTTAGCTCAGTTAGTTACGGATCGGGCGCACAACTAAGTTAGTTCCACTTGGCTGGGGCATTTCACGTAGCTTAGCTGGAATAGTTTGCGGTGGACGCACATTTATGAAAAACTGGCTCAAATATGCGAGCTAAGCTAAACTAACTTAGTTTAGCCGGCGGTGGACGTTAGGCTTAATACGCGTTGCAGACCAAGAGCTAAGCTACGTTAGTTTAGCTTAGCTCGCATAGTTGACCCAATTTTCCATACGTCTGTGCAGACCGCAAACTATGCGAACTAAGCTATGAGAGCTAACTAAAATAAGCGAAGCTAAGTTAGTTGTGTATGCCGATGCGCAGCTACACGAGCTAAGCTAAGCCCCTCCCGCTACCCCGCACACCCTTTGCACATAGTATGCAACACTGACTGAGCTTTGGGTTAGCTGTTGGTGTGCACGCTATTTATTTCTAGCTTAGCTTAGCCTAGCTTGCTTGGCATAGCTTAGTTTAGCCTTGGCATAGCTTAGTTTTCGGTCTGCAACCGGCTTCAGGGTACAAAACACGATGTGGCGTTACGGCGCGTCAACAAGCCATTAAATAGTAGTATTCGTTTATCTTCCTATAATTTCAATTTTTTCTTCTAATATTTTTTTTTATCTAGTTTTTTTTGTGAACTTTTTCCCGCCTATGTAAATGTCAAAACAATTCACTTCAAAGGCACTCCCAATAGTGGATGATTAGTATGATCCTGAAGTTTTTCTGAGGAAATAAGATGTAGTTCTCCCAATATACAGAGCGGTGATGTCGCCTTAAGACCGCACCTAAACTAAACATGAAAATTGAGAATACTGGGCAGTTTATGAAAATTTTTCTTACATTTGTCTTAAAATAAAATTTTATTAAAAAATTCTCAAATTATTTAGAAAAGCTTCTTTACAGATAGTTGTGGCATAAGCTACTATTAAACATATAAGGGTATATGAACATGAAAGGGAAGTATAAGTCCTTATAATTATTGTACTTCCTGCACATCTTTGTAAAATAAAATATCTCCCAAATGTGATTAGCTCGAAGACATTGATCATTCAATGGACACCAACTACTTTTAGTGAATTCTATTCCTTATATGAGTTCTGAGCCAAAAGTGTAAATAAATAATATCATGTTACATTTTTGATCCCTAGATTAAGAATTTGTAAATAAAATTTCATATTCAATTTTATTCAATTTATTTAAATATTCCAATAATTACTATCAGTACATAAAACTATTCTACTTAAAAATACATAATATATTTGATTTTCCTTAAAATCATATATCTACATTTATATGTAACACTACAAGAACCTCAATTCAATTATACAAAAGGTGACTGTTCAAAAAATAAATTTGTCATATTGTATTAGTATATGCTCGATGTTTCAAATAAATAATTAAAAATGAATTTCAGTCAATAAAAGTACCTCACTTGCAAAATGCAAAAAAACAAGAGATATATAATTTGTAGCAAATCATTGTTATGCTGATTTAAGAATACCTTTACTTTCTAATTCCTTTTCAACAATTGTTCCTTCATATTTAATTTTATTTTTAACAGCTTCTTGTAGTAATTCCGCGTCAAACCTCTGTTTAGACCACTGCCATCTACAATATGACCAGTATATAAGTGTGGTCATAGTAAAGGTGCCAAATCCAATATGCTGTGATAACATGGGTTTAGACGTCTTCATAAATGATCCAAATCCTACACCAACTCCTGATACTATTCCATAGAAAAAGCTTTCACGAAAACAAGGTATCTTTGATAAATCTCTTCCAAACAATACCAAACCCTGAAAAATAATCTAATTATTGTAATCATAGGTTTCATTTATGCATAAGCATTAAATTTGCTATTTATTTATGCTATAACGGCTATCTGTGCAGTTATGTTTTGATAAACTATAAACAAGCAAATTACTTATTAATAACCCGACAATGTTGCAAAAATGTTGTTATGCCGAAAAGGTTATGTTATGTAGAAAATATTAAACACAACACCTGTTTTTCTTCCTCTGCATCATCTTCTAACATACTTTTAACAACCGTATCCATTTTAAAAGGATTTTAAAAAAGGTCTTTGTTTTAATGCGGAAATCAGTAATGTTGATAATGGATCATAAGTTTGAAATTTGAATTAGGGATGCTCGCGAATCGATGATCATCGATGTTAAAAGTAAAAACATCGATGTTGCTTTACCAAAAATATCGTAAGATTGATGGTAACTGAATCGAACATCGATGTTAACTCACGGCCTCCCACTCGACCAACTTACGAAACAAATTATCTCTACTATGAACGCATCCACAAATCAGGTTTATAAAAATTTTGAACGCGTATTTATTCTTTGCGCCCAGGTCGTTCCCTTCATTCGTTCTTCGTAGTCTCGCTCCCTCTTTTCTCTCACTTTTCCTCACTTCTCTTTATCAACAAAGAAATATATTAAAAGGTTCTTCTTTATCAACATTACTTTTCATTCATTCAGTTGATCTCGGAAAAAAATATCGGAATATGTAATAATTTGTTCTGTTTCTTAATCAATTTCGAACCATTTCACTGTATTTTATTTCTTTGTCAATTATTATTAATTCAAAAATCATCGATGTTTGGTTTTCGATAAATATCGAACTACGATGTGCAGCTTTCGATTATGACATCGATGTCAATATCGATGTTTTTCTAACATCGATCATCCCTAATTTTAATATAAACTTTATAAAGATTAAGGTAATATTTTCTGTTTCGACAACAATAATTATTGTAATTTCACAGAATAAATAAGAAGCTAGTGCAAATAAAAAAAATATACATGATAGTGACAAGATAATACAATTCTATCATGTTCAGCAGTCATGGTTTTATTACTCAAGTTAAAAACATGAGACTTGACAGCTTAGATTGACAGTTAACAGATGACAATTGTAAACCGAAGGAAAGTTGAAAAAAACATTTATTAAAAATTCTGCAAAATCTGTTCAGTATTCTTTCGGCCGGGTCTTTCCCATAATAATTTATATATAGTGTTTTTCTGATTAAAACTTGAAAGAATTGTGTTTAATATGGATTATTGGTGACTAAATAAAGAATACGTCAAAACTAAAACCATACTTTTCCAGAAATCAATAAAGCTAATGGGGTGTTTTCTTAATTTCGGTTCTGTTATCTCTTCAAATACATTTAGACCAGCGTCAGAGACATTTGCATTAGTATAAATATAACAGTTAAAACTATGCGCGGAGCTGCTGCAAATGATGTGAAATCGTTTTATGATTGGTAAGTGGACTGGTTTCTATCATTAAACCTCAGTAGAAATTTTCTAAAACATGTTTCTTACTCCAGAGTTTTTTTAAATAGATCAATCATTTTAGATAAAAATTTTGTAATTTTAACTCTATTGGCAGGCTTAAATTGAAGAAGAGAGCCCTATTTTATACATTCAGCATATATATTCATTTTGTAACAAATTTAATATGTTAAATTTTTAAAATAATATAGCATGGAATATCTACTGCAAATGGCCAGTAAAAAACATGTTAACTATTAAAATATATTATTCCTTCTAAAGCCAAATGCTTTCTGGAAGTTTAGAATGAAATAAAATTGAAATAGTTTTAATATAACTGTTAATATATATTATCATTAATACACACATTACTTACTCTGAAATGGATCAATTTGTTGCGAGAATTGGTATTGCATGGTAGCTTCATTGTCACTTTTAATTAATAAAAATTTAAACAAAAGATATTTTTTGTAAATAATATTTTTGTGGTCATCATATTTCATACTCAATTTATTTATCTTTTCTCCAGAAGTTAAAATTTATCCTGTACTACTTAAGTAAAATCAATAATGTAACTAGATTTCCTGTATTGTTACAAATATCTGTCTGTTATAACATAAATTGTTGATAGTTTTTACTTCACATAATAATAATTGTTTCTATTGCCTCCAATTACGTCTGAACATGGATCAGATAAATTCTAACATACTGGCACCAGCACTCTGTAACTTAATAGCAAATGCAATCACAGCTTCAATGTTCAGTTTTAGTACTGAATACTCATACAAAACTTTAGATTGCTGTCGCTATTTTAAGTTACTGAGAACTGGCTCTAATATAGCTAAAACTGTATATCACCTTGTGACTTACTAGTTAAATTTTAACGTGTAGTTTGAATTTTAATATGAATTTACCATAAAATTTACATAATAATTAAAAAAGTTAATTTGTGAATTTGATGATGTCTTTATAATTTAGTAAATGCTATGTAAATGAATCCATTTAGTGATATACTATGTAATAATTAAGTAAATTTTGCATGAATGACTGCCGATATTAAGCAATCTAAATGATCAAACGAAGTTTTTATAGAACGTAGAGTTGCCGTTTTTCAATAGGTCAAAGGTATATTTACTGTAATATAACTTTATCATAAATATCAGCATATTTTTATATAACATACATTCCTCGTATTTAGTAATTTGAAACAGTTATAACTAGCTCAGGTTGCTTTTCATATGAATTTGTTTATGACGTTCGTTTCTTACCGGGATATTTTACGACTGTATTCTCCTAAAGGAGCAATACTAGAAGAGTCGATACATTTAATAAACTTTGGAACCTGAACGATTCTTCAATTAAAAAATACAACAAAAATTGAACAGTATTTTGTCCGAATAAAGTTACTTTCTAATTGTCAGGAACATCTGGCTACGATCTAACGATTTGTACCGTCTCGAAGGGCAGGTAGGTTGTACGGGAATTAAACCTCAAAGGCTGTGAAATGTCAAGGCTTGTGACATCGCACGAGGTGCCTTAAAGATTAAATTCCGTACTTGTTCAAGTATAACTCTTGAAAGCCAATCGCTGCTTAAATGTGAAAACAATTCGTAGTATAGAAAAAATTTCATGTTTGTTAAAAAAAAGTTTGTAATGATAGTCATTTTAAAATATGTAAGTATAGGTATATCACTTTAGCATTTCCCAAGCTAGCCAAGTAGGTCTGTCTTTCGAAGCA
Source organism: Pieris macdunnoughi (assembly GCA_905332375.1). Classification (NCBI taxonomy): domain Eukaryota; kingdom Metazoa; phylum Arthropoda; class Insecta; order Lepidoptera; family Pieridae; genus Pieris; species Pieris macdunnoughi. The sequence goes on along the minus strand of CAJOBZ010000032.1, from coordinate 399,074 downwards.
AAACAATTATGTTTAGTCATAAATGTAAATAACTTTTACATGCCGACTTTGGTTTAGACAAAAACGTAGGTATGGTTTTTTTAATAATTGATAAAAGATGTAATTATGTTCAGAAAATATCTTGCAAATATAATATACTAAGATTTACAAAGTGCGACATCTTATGTGTTTATTGCACACTAGTTATATCACTATGTTAACTAAAGATAAATAATTATTATCAATGCTTAAGTACAGAGGATTTAGAACTGAATTTCTTGACATTGAAAGGATTTTGCAAATTTAACGTCAGTAGATAAAAAAAATGTTTTATTTTACATGACAATTTACTAGCACTTACGACTATTTAAAATAAATTTAATCATATATGGACGGCTCATTGGTCTAAGTGGTTAGTACCCCTGACTGCGAATCCATGGGTCCCGGGTTCGATCCCCGGCTGAGACAAACATCGATGTGATGAGCATTTGGTGTTGTGCTTAAGTCTTGAGTGTTTAAATATGTATTTATATGTCTATCTGTCTATAATATGTATGTATATCCGTTGCCTAGTACCCATAACACAAGCTTCACCAGCTTAGCATGGGACTAGGTCAATTGGTGTGAAATGTCCAATAAAAAAAATGAAAAAAAAAACTTCTAATATTATTATATTCTAGACAATAGTGACCTTGATGTCGAAATGAAAAAAAATACCTACATTGAATTAATCGTGTCACAAAAATCATTTTTAAAATGATTTTATCCAATAACATTTTCTTGTAAATGTAAGTATGATTCTGGACTACGAAGCTTGTCCTATATTTAGTAAAGTCAGCTGAAGTTGGCGTAACCTTCGCAACTAGTGTTGAAACGTTCCGTGTGAATCAGAATGTACCGGTGTTTCACTTGTTCGCCTGAAATAGTCAGTGTTGTGGAGCAATCAGGCGCGTTAGCAGCAAGACTGCGTCTTCGCACTTGGCACAAACTGCCAATATACATATTAATTATATGATACAGATAAGCGTACTTCAAGGCACTTCATATCCAGAAACGAAAAGTGAGAGGGGTTTGCACCAGTCGCCTTGTTGTTGCTCGTGTATCAGTGGAGACATTCAGTAAGACATATGTTCTGTGTTATGTGTATTACTAAGTGGTTATAAGGAATTACAAATCAGTAAGTTATGCATTTTTTTAGCTTTTATAAACATCTAGCTATACTATGGTGCTATAAGTTTCTGTACATAAAAAATAGTTTTTAGTTATACTCTCGTTTAAATAAGGATTTATAATCTTTCTGAATTATGTCGGTGTGTATAAGAATGCAATTTCGATAACATTCATATCAATATATTGATAAAACTCGTAAATAATGCCATTTAAATGTGATTATTTCGACAAAATTAAGCCTCGGTATCCTTGAAAACGTATAAAGAATATCAATAATTTAAACTTTTAACAGACCCGGTCATAATCGAAGTTGTTTTGATACAGGAAAAGTTGTATTGAAAGAAGTCACATTCAATTTTAAGTTTATTATATGAGATCAACAACGTAAGTAACGTTAAATAAAATAATATATTTAAAAAAATACAGCGTAATTCAAAATGGGTTTCTGGCTTATATTTTATGAAATATTTTTACTTATATATGAATTATATAGTAGGTAACCAAGTACTCAGAATCAGACGTAGATATGTAATCTGATATTTGGCCTACAAATAGAGATATCGATCGATATCTATTATAATTTAAATTACCACATTACAATCTAATGCTTACATGGAAAAATACCTGCTTTGAGGTTTGACTTATATGTAATTACATAAACTAATATTAATTCATAAAATTATTGCAGTTTTCTTTGATAGTCAAATATGAAAAATATTACGGCCCGGTGCTTACGTACTATAGAATTATCATACAAATATTTGACACAGAAGACATTAGCATTAACTGACAATTGCTGTTGCTTCTAGAACGTAAAAACCTAAACATGCCAAGAGTTATCTTTACGTCCCGTGTCTTTGAAGTCTGACATAATGCTCAAAACGATTGTGCTCAAGAAGTATGAGAATACGAGTCATAATCCAACGTTTGCATAATTCAGTTGGAATTCTACCACTATTTACAATTTGCGATAAGGTTGTTTCAGTCATAATTGATACATAAAGTAATAATCGTATAACATAATTTGCTTAGGATTATGCTAACGAAAATTGACATTCTTGATTTTTATTATCCAGTTACACTGCTGCTTTGTTGAGAACTATTTCTATATCGCCTTCAACTTTATCAGTTATGAATATTCCGTGCCTTCTGGCTGAATCTGTTTTAAACATACCGTCGACACTTATAATTGCTCTTGATATTTGTCCCGTATTATATCCGCTACGATGTCACGAGGTAGCATTGTCGCCCTCGCCGTCTTTGTTATTGACGTCCTTGCGGTTCTTCCTGGCCGCCGATTGAAGTACACGTAAACATTGTAAACAAGTTGTCTTGTGTCAGCTGGCAGTTCCACTCTCGAATCTTCCGCGCTCTCCATCCCTCTACCGTTGTACAATCTCCTCCAACTGAACATTGTCCAAGCAGTCATTGCTTTGTCGCCGTATTGCGCCGTTTTGATCACCGAAATTGAACCTCGCGGCAACAAATCAAATCTTCACTGATTCTGGTGTTGTCTGTTAGACTGATCACTTGCGACTGGTTGTTCTACCCTTCTATGTATTGTAAGTAGAGTATTGAAAGTCTGTTCGTATCGTCTTTATTTCCGGTAACTTTGCGTGATCGCAATTAAAGTAGTGTCTTTGGTATGGGATTCGATTTTGGTATGCAGTATGACACTTAATTTTTATATCACATCAATTCTTATGGTCATCCGACCGTTAGAATAATTAACTGCAAATTTTTCTACTGCCATATTAAGATAATTGTTTTGTATTTATATACATTTCTATATATATAAAATTCTCGTGTCACAATGTTCGTTCCATACTCTTCCGAAACGGCTCGACCGATTCTTATGAAATTTTTTATGCATACTCAGTAAGTTTGAAAATCGGCTACTATCTATATTTCAAACCCCTAAGTGATCCATGTCCACCCCATAATTTAATTTTTAATTTTTTGGATAACATTTTTATTATTTTATTATGTGGCGTTAAAAAATACATACAACCCTAAATTTTCACCCCTCTATGATCAACCCCTATTATATGTATAGGAGGTAGTTATTTTTATTGAACTAAAAAAATGTTTCCTATAAATAATATATGTACTATATGGCAAAACAACGTTTGCCGGGTCGGCTAGTTATATATAATTTTAATGTTTACCTTAAATACAAATAATGGTATGTAAGTAACAAAGCATTTTGGATTTACGTGTGTAGGTGCGCTTAAATTACCATGACCTATCAAGAACTTCAATTCGAATAGTTGATAGTTATGCGGCCTTGTAACGAATTGCGTAACAGACTTAATTGACGAAGCCCATCTTTCAGTATCAGAACTATTGAGTGTTTAAGACTCAAAGTTTATATGTCTCTTATTATATAACGGTAGCTATGAGTAGTCAAAAAAGTAGACGGAAACTGCACTATAGACAATAATAGAGTGGGTAATTTTATGGTTGCTTAAAGCGTAACAGTGTCACTGTCCTCGCTTTTGTTTATGGACGGTGATCGGTGATAACTGTTATTCGTAATGTTTGTGAAATATGCTCTGTAAAACTGCGAATGTCCCGTCATACTATATACAGATTCCAGAGGAAGGGCGTGTAATCGCACCTGCTATTTTTTACTGTACATGTGCCATATGCAAGCATTTGTCTTATACTGAAGCCAACATGTCGATCTATTACATATTCTCTCTACTCCATTAGGCCAATAGAGTTAATAAAGCGATCTGAAGCAGTTAAAAGGAAATCGTATCGACAAAAAATTGTTAATCTAGAAATCTTACTGTGATTCATTTTACAGAATAATATCATAAAATTATAATATGTTTCATTAGAAAACCGATGTGGTTTGTATAAATGTAACCATAGCATTTATTCTAATACTATATATTTTATAAAACAAAATTATTTTTATTGTTTGTAAGCATATCCTAACAATAGCCCTTCTCAGACTTGCGAAACTTGATCGTGTGAAAGTGAAACCATTTAAGGGTGTAAATGTATAATTTTATTTTTTCTGTTGCTGGGTAAAACGGAATTATTCTCGTACAATTATTAAGTTAACTTGAAAATCTATGATTTGTCGCAATACCGACTGGTTACTTGGCGTTAGTATCTTAACCCAGATTTCAATGATTTCATTCAACAGTTCAATTGATAAATCTCAAGTCCAGATAATAATTACTATGTGAACGAGGAGCTGGATAGTATCGGTTCCGATTTATTAATATTGATTAGCGTATGGCATATTATTAGCTTGTAAATTTATTTGAAATTCGCGTCGGTGTTAAATGAACTTGTAAATAATAAAATTTATCAATGACATTAAATTTTTCATAGTAATTGGCAATGGCAATATTTAAGCTTTAATAATTGCGAATTTTGAGAAAAAAGAGATTGATATTGAAACGGAAAAAAAATCTTTACACCAATTTATCGACTAGACTAACGTGTTATCTCGCTACCAAAGTAACCTTACAAGTTTAGATACTAAACGCCGTTGGAATTCTTTGTGATGACTCAAGAGTGTGACTCAACAAGGAATTGAAAGTATCAGTTCAACTGTTCACTGCATTTCGTGTTGATCATTTCCTCATATTTTCAGTCGAAAGAGGAACTTTGGATCATTGTAGGAGTTAATGTCATCAGTCGCAATGCCAAATGCCAATAAACGAGCTCCCGTAACACCTGCGTCCGTCCCGCTCGCACGCGCCGCCTGCGCCCGCGCCGGCTTAACAGCTGTTGCAATCCCAACGGATGTGAGAGCTTTGCCATTTCGTACACTTCAATCCCTGTGAACCTAATATTTAAGTGGCTTTACATATTCATTAAACTTAACAATTGAAGAAGTCGCTCTGAAAATTTCTAAACTGCCTGAAATCGCCTGACTAGTAATCGGCGCGCCAAGTTGGATACTGCATAATTTATAAACTTTATCGAATTCAAATTAAAGCTATCTTGTCTAATATGATGATCTCACCGGTCGTCAATCTTGACAATGCAAAGGAGTAAGGACCGGTCGGCGGGCTGAGGGGCGAGGCACGGGACGGAAGGGGCTTCACTCGCAGGGTTTGCGCGATTCACGCACGCCGCATGCCTCGAGTCGCGACTCGCGACCGACCACTCAGTTCGGCTCCACAGTAAACTTGTCCGCCTCACGCGCGGCGCGCGCGCTTCCTTCAACCGTATTTCTTAATATTTACTTATTTTATCTAGTCAAAATGTAGATCAGTGCTTACCGTAAACAACTAGTGCATTTTTAAAAATATGAGTGCGTTAATTTAAAAAATCGTTACATTCTACGGTCCGAAGAACAATGCTGTGGGAAAAAATAACGTTCAGCTGGCATCGGCACTCGTTCCCAGCTACCTACCTACCCCCCTCGCCCCGCGGACCCGGTACCGGGTTCAATGCGCCTCTCTGCGTTTATTCATCGTTTGTGGGAAAAGTTGACCCCCATTTTTAAATTTTTATTGTTAACGAATTCACACGATTTCGAGTCGACTACCGCATCTTAAACCTGCATCCCTACTTTGTTTTATAAAATAATTAAGAGTGTAATGAGACAATAAACCTTGTAAGTAGATAAAAGAAAAACATAAGATAAATTGTAAAAAATAAATCCGTGAATAAACATCAAGGTTGCAACATTCGTGGAAGTGTAGTGTTTGTGTTGTGCTTTGCCATGTTTGTTGAGTTTAAACTTCTTCGAAATTATCTGTCTGTGCGACGAATGGGATCCAGTTGTCATTGGAGGACGTAGCCGCTTGAGCAACTAGTGTACTCACTACACGTGCATATTATGAAAGAACCGTTACTATGATAATTATATTAAAGATATATAAAGTGAACATTCGGGGGTGGACGGCGAAGTTGTGAATATAGTGTTGTTTCAAAGTTATTACTATCTTTCAAAATGGGCAATCAGGGATCATCACCGCATGAACCGCTGGATCATGTCCAGGCGCAGAATCCAGATTTGAAAATGGTACGATCTTTAATTTATTTATGATTTAATGTAATTACGATTTCTAATATTCGTCATATCGAATTAGTCATTTAATTTGTACTCAATCAATTGACCTAGTCCGTTGTATCTCCGTTTATTGCTAATTTAAGCTTACCTCATAGCAGTTTACTATACTAATGAATTTATGTATGCTAGTTTACTTTTAACAACGCAACCTATTTGCATAACAAATGACGAATTGGAGCAGAACTTTTTTGTTAGAACATCGCTGGTAAATTTCAGTTTAGGTATAAAGATAAGATCAGTATATGCATGTATTCCTATAGAATAACTACTAGTCTGGATATCATAGTATTTGAAAAGGAATAAATGAATATTATAAAATAGTAATAAATTCGAAACAAATGTATACGTAGTTTATACTAGGCAAAAAAATGGGATTTTTTTAAATATCTATAATTAACCATTTTTAACATAACACAATCTGAATTGTCAAAATTATCTGTTTCTATCTGTCAAACTGTGTTTACGCTGCGATAAAGACAGACAAATGATTCTTTAGTTAAAACCGCAATTATACAGATTTTTTATGAATATAGTTATTTTGGAAATATATTCTTAGTTGCTTAGCGATTGGAAACGTTTTAGAAATCCGTCGACCGAATTTGATGATACTGATTATGTAGGTGTCTCGGCTGCCGGAGTTGCGTCTAAGTATTAAAAAAATGATTTAAATTTTTGTGAAATGTATTGAAATTCGTAAACAAACTGTACATTTTCTACTTTTCTATTGGTTATTAGAGATGTGGCATTCGGCATAAAAAATGGTTTTTTTAAGTAATCGATTGTTTTTTAGCATGAAAAATCTATGAATAAAAAATAATCTATGAAGAAAAAATCACAGATATAAATAAATCGCATCGTAGATATAAATAAATCTGCTAAAGCTCGGACCCTTTTCACGCTTCCATTGAAAAAATAGTTTAATAAACTAGGTTTATTTTTGTTATTAAGTAGTTTACGCACGATATTCTTTAGAAATAGGGCTTATAACATGAACACGTGTTTAATTGAGGTTTTAAGTACATTATCGTGCGAATCTATTTGTTGCACTCATCAATACGACCCCATGTTACTAACGAACGACAAGGACAGTTCTATTAACATCTGTTTATTAGACTGTTAAATACTTTAATCCTGTTTGTTCTAGAATTTGTAATATGATATACATTAAATACCTTTTTATGTGTAAAAACCTTTAATGTTATTTACTTTTATTAATCTATATGTAAATTAAAATCAAATAAACGTACAATTGAAGATACGTTGAACTGGGTGTTAATAATTGAATTTCACTTGGGAAGCTAACCGGTTAAAATCAGGAAAAAATATTATGACATGACTACAGATGCAACGCCAGATATTAATTATATATTAAACGAATATATCAACATATATACAATTCTTAAATTGATACGCTCTTTTCTTGACCATATGTCGAATGTTTCTAAACTATTTTTAACTCCTGATGAAAGGTATTTTTTAATAAGCTCGGCAAACCGTTTCTTACTAAAATTACGTAATAATAAAAATATGTCCATGATTTTGCAAGACGAAATACGTGATGTATACTTCTAGGAATCGAATTTTGACTTATTCACCGTCACAGTCATTAACTTATAACGTGACCTATCAGCTGTTCATGTTTCTTTTAAAAATTTATGATTAACTCCAGCATTGTTACAATTTGTGTTTTAGACTTTTTTTTATAATATATACATATTATATGCGGAAAACTAGTTTCGCACCTCGTCACTATTAATTATACATCACTGTTTTCTTTCATTGTCTTTGCTGGAATACGTTGCTTAGAGACCGCCCTTTGCACAACGTAATTTTGTGTTGTTTTATTATTTATACAGATACCGGCAAACATCTTGAACAAATGCCTGCGCAGAAGCTATTTTAGGTATCACTGAGAGGCGGGCGGCGGGAGTGTGACGTGTCGATCGCGTGATTGGTAAATCAGTTGATGTTTGTGTTCCGCGCTGCGCAAACTTTCCCCCACTCCCTTGTTTAATGTTCAAGATGTGTGCCGGTATCTGTATTATTATTAAATAAATAAATTTATTTAATGCATTAAATATACATAAACGGGATATATGAAATAAAAATAGCCTTTATTCGAGTAATACACTACACTAAGTCCATGTCATTATGTTTTACAATAGTACTCGACCTCCGAGTGAAGGCCTCTTCTAAAATCTTCCACTTGTCTCTCATCCTCGCGACAATTTTCCAATTCCGCCCCGCTATCACTTTTATTCCATCTCCCGTGTCTCTCGTGTCCAGTTTCTGGTCGGCGTCCTCTCTCTCTCTCTTTATCACATAAACGTGATACGATATATTAATGTTATGAAAAATTACTCGGTGGACAATTTCAGCAACTCCATAGAGTTTTAGAATTGCTGTGTTAATTGCTATTATTATTATTTTCTTTATTCCTACGTAATTATGTATTTACAGTGTATATTCGCGGATGCTTGGCGGACCCATGCGACTTCTTTTATACAAAGAGTCCCCTCGTGAGTGGTGTGCTGCGCCTTCATATGTTATTTTCACACATGTATATCCTTTCTATAACATATTTTCTGAGCAAAAATTAAATAATCACAATAAGTATTATCTTCGTATAGAATCTTCCTACAATAGGTAGATAGACTTAATGGTTTATTTGCATATAGTAGGCACCTATGTGTCACACATACAGGAATTAACAATTGATTTGTATTCATAATGAACCTCTAACAATCGTTGCCTACGTTTTTAAGTACGCGACAGGAAAATTAATAGTTCTATAAAGAAGCTATTCGAAGTGATTAAATATAGTAGTTCGTTAGTTTTTTACAATATTAAAGGAATTTTTATATAACTTAGTGTCAATGGCAATTAGAATTCTTAAATTCTATTTTAAATGTCATTTGGGCGCTTTCTTTGTTATTCCTTGACTAAAATAAAATGCCTTAGAAAATTAAGTTTTTATTAAATTATTTAATAAGCACACTGTACTTTTGGTTCGGATATAGTAAAAAACTTAGTATACCTATACGTAATGAAATCTTGAGATTCAAAAACGAGGCTTAGCGCTGTCTGACTCTCATACAATCCGAAAATAAAAAATCACAAACAAAAATGCACTGGATCTTGATGTACAGCCTTGCGATTGTGTAACTCACTTTTCGAACTCTCACAAGTCACAGCGGTTTCCGCAGTGGCGGTCGCGCTCAAATCAGTCCTGAAGCAGTCATTTTACGATTTGGCATTCTGATAAGGAGGGAGCTTGTAGTTTATTGGAATCTCAACCCTTAGGCTCCACACATCTCCACCTGGCGATGATTCACAAGATCCCACTGAAAGTTCAAATCGTATAAATTAATGATTTGTAGTATTAGGGTACTTAATATCTCGAATTCCGGTATAACCATCTTGCCACAAAAAATTCGATAAAAAAATTATTTATTAATTTGAAAAAAAATTATTTGACTAAACCTTCTTTAGTTAACTTTCAATTTTAATTGAACATTACGGTATGATATACAATGATTAACCCCAAGTCGTTATTGAATGTTTTGCCCTTATCATTCTGTCACATAATATGTAACTTATGAATGCTTATAGTACTTTGGTCTAGAAGAGGTAAGAGTTTTCAGAAGAAGTTGTCAACAACTTATAACAAATCTAAATAAAACTAAATTGTTATCTTATCGTGACACAATTACCACTGCAGTACAATTCTTAAAAACACGAAAAAATGTAATCTATCTGCGACAGCGCGTCGTGATTACAAGTGTAAATAAAACACGAATTCCGCGTACATTTCGTACGTTTCATGAAAAGAAATAATATCAAATTACAGGAGAGTATGATACTCTTACAAGACAACTACCTGAAACGTCGGGTCGGAGTCACGACCCACAAGTATAGCCAGACGCAGGCACTCTTCAGAATTACAAAGCATTAATTTCGATTAACATTTAATTTATTAGAATTATTATTTTGTTATATGTGAGTGGTTAATACATAGAAAAACTTTTTTAGTTCAATAAAAATAACTCTCTATTAATTATTGATTTATGGTTGATGGTAGAGGGGTAACAATTAAGGGTTGTATGTATTTTTGTATGCTGTATCTTAAAAACAAAAAAACAAAAAGTTTTGTCTAAAAAATTAAAATTTAGGGGTATAAAAAATAATTGTTGTCCGATTCTCTGACTTAATATATGCATAAAAACTTTCATAAGAATCGGTCAAGCCGTTTCAGAGGAGTATGGGAACGAACATTGTTACACGAGAATTATATATATATTAAATAATATCCATCTATTCTTTAAAGCATCACGTTGACCCAGGAACCGTACAGTACACATTCAACAAGACTTTGGTCACTTGTGTATTAGGGAGCGTTCAAGTATTACGTCACGCAATTTTTGGAGATTATTGACACCCCCCAACCCCAAGTAACGCGCCGTAACATTTTTCTGTACTTAACCCAACCCCCCTTTACTGTACCCAAGTATAGTAAAACGTTTCGTGACCACCTAGTGACTCTTTATACCTAAAAGTTACCATTATATGGTGTAAAGTACTGGAAAGGCGAAAATAATATTAACAATAACGCGTAATTCAATCCCCGCCCCGCTTCGTAACGTTTTAAAAAAGGATCCCCCCCTCCCCCAAATTCGTTACCTAATACTTGAACACTCCCTTAGCGTTGTATGCGGTTGCATGTTGGTTGTATATTCGTCTGACAAATTTTAGAAAAAAATACTGTTCCAAATATGTACTAGGCGTAATTGCTGTGCAATGCATTCAATTTTGTTCATGTTATTTATTAACCGCTTTTCCATTGTAAAAAACAATCCAGTAACTAGATAATATTTTGTCTAGTAAATAGTATAATACTTTAAAACAAGAAATATTTCTATGCTGTTATGTAAAATTCAACATTAAATTATTCTTAATATAGGAACACTGTCCAAGGTGAACCAGCTTCGGTTAACAATATAAATAACTAACGCTTTGAATGTTTAAGAAAAATTATTATTATATGAATTATATAATGCTGGTTTTTAGATTCAATAAAAAATTAAACTTAAAAAGTTTGATGAATTTGATCTTAGTTTAGTACCGTATATGTTTAGTACGTGTAGATTATATTGTTAATAATAATACAATTTGCAGGAATAAATTAAAAAGACGCGATTTTAGCTGAAATATATGAAATCGTAATGTGTTTTCAATATATAGTAAATTTATGATTCATCTCAGCAAACCTTACTAACTCCAAGTCAAAGCAAAGTACCTACGCTCTTTAGATAGCTAAAGATAGATTATGTTTTTATTCTAAAAGATAGTTAACAAAAATAATATAAGTATACAAAAAATAATAAAGCTATGTTCACGAACAACAATTACTTGATAATACCTTCAATGAACTAGAGAGATAGACACGGAAATGTTAGAATAGCAATTGTAAATTTGATAGATGCAAACAGCTCTATAGTAGTCTAGTCACATACATATTTGGTTTACCAATTAAGTTACGATTCTGTTATGAGCGCAATTTTTACTGCGCACCACCACTATGTGGTGTATAAAAAACAGGTAACGCACTAGCGAGCCTTCTGGCAATGTGAGTGTCCATAGGCACTTATCACTTAACATCAGGCGAGCCACTTTCCTGTTTGCCTCCTGTTACATAAAAAAATATATATTTACTGCTCTATAAATCTTAATATATATATTTCTTGTGTGCGTATGTATGTGACTGAACTTCTCTCAAACGACTGGACCGATTTTGATGAAATTTTTTGTGTGTGTTCAAGGGGATCTGGGAATGGTTTAGATTCACAAATCAGCCCGGCAGATGGCACTGCAGTCGGTACTTTCATACTTTGCTTAATATCCTAATCGCTTTAAATATCATGCCGGACAACGTCTGTGGGCTCCACTAGTATACTATATATATATATATATATATATATATATATATATCAAATCGGGTGCAGCGCAACATACCATTGTATTTTTTTCATGACGAGTTTGAATAACACTAAAATAGAGGTAAAAATTGAGGTAATTGGCGGTGAGTTTAAAATGATTTTCTCAATAGAAATTAGCGTGGACATTATTATTAATTACAACATATTATGAGTAGGATATAATATGTTGTATGGATACGAGAACAGTTAAGTCGCTGTGCTCTAACTTTCACATTCACATGAGTTTCACTATGAAAGCTTTATTTGGTGATCACACCTACGGTACACCTTCATTATGTTTGCTCATCTCAATGAACGAAAGTTGAAAGTTCGTGTTTTATTACTAAATTTTGTGTGCTCTTGTGCTGAGGTAAAGATTGCATGTTTATATTGATTAAACTTTGTTAACAATTCTTATACCATCAAGCGCAATAATGTCAAAATTTTAAAAAATAAAAAACATCTTGTGGACGTGGAATAATATAAAAAAGGTAATTAATAAATAATAAAATAGTTTTTGCGCTGTAACTAAAATTTTTTTTAAATTTCTTTATTTTACAAAATAATATTATATAATCACAATATGTTACATTAGAAAACCGCTGTGGTTTGTATTAATGTAACCATAGCAGTCTTGTTTAGGAGCGCGACAAATGCATATACAAGTACATAGTTTTTTAATTTACTGTTTATGTTGGTTGGTGATAGGCAATCTAATATCTGATAAATAGCAATGTCCTAGGCCGTACATTTAACTCGAGACTCAATACACGAATCCCGCGAAATATTATTCGTACGTTTCATGAAAAGAAATATCAAATTACAGGAAAGTATGATATTTGTACGAGGCTGTATATTTTGCTTTGTTAGGCTTTCTTAGATTTATTAGCGTGGCGATTACTTAAATAGTCAGAGTAACGCACAAAAAATTTTGCAGGCACTCTATTCATTTCATAGCATTTATTGTTTTGTATACGTGTGTGGTATATAGAGTGAAAATAATATTCTCTTTTATTTAAATACAAGCAGTAGAATTAGACTTAGATAAAAAATCGTCTATGTTTGTGTCAAAGGACCTAATATACTTCTAAAAGTTATAATTCTACAGTTTAAGACTATTAAAAACCAGTGTTGCTACAACCTTTTGAGGTCTGGGCCTCAGATATCTGTATCAGTTTCATGATCATTTGTCAATCTAATAGGCGATCCGGTGTCTGACACACGCCGCGCCGTTGAGTTTTTAGGTCTAAGGCTAGCCGGTTTCCTCGCGATGTTTTCCTTTCTTCCTTCGCCGTTCAAGCGAATATTATTTGTGCACATAGACAGAAAGTCCGTGGTGTACAGCCGGGAATCGAACCTATGATCTCAGATGAGAGTCGCACGCTGAAGCCACTAGGCCAACAATTTTTTGTTCACTTTAGTTTCTCTGTCCTAAACAATATTCTGTACTTTACAGAAGTCGTCAGTGCGAGGGTCTGTGCGGCGGGCACGCGCAGCTGGCGCGTTGTCCCCGCCGCGCGCAGGCATGGAGCGCCTGCGCCGGTCGTTCCGGGAGTCTTTCCGTCGGCGTAAAGGAAGCCCGCCCGAATCGGCAAGGCCGCACCAATGGCACGCGGATGAGGCAGCCGTCCGAGCTGGTACCTGCACCTTCCCGGTCAAGTACCTCGGCTGCGTTGAGGTCTTCGAGTCCCGGGGTATGCAGGTCTGCGAGGAGGCTCTTAAGGTGCTTCGGGTGAGTTGAAAGTTTCTGATGGTGTTACTGTATGTTATAACTTATAAGTAATGTGATTTTCAAAGGTTGTCAGTCTATAGTGGGATGACAACGAAACTTGAACATTCCGTTGAGATACCTTTATATAATTTGAAATGAAAATTATTAAGTAATTTAATTAAATAATTATTTTTGTTTTTATTTATTCTGTCCTATGATTATTGTGGTAGCAATCTTTGAATCAATAAGCTAATGGTTTTTTGTTCTATTTAAAGATACTGTAAGACATTCAAGTTGGAATATGTATTGGTACCTACCACAGAATCCTCTTTATATCTGTACCAAAATTCATCAAAGATAAGTTGCATTATTGGTTCTATACATTATTTAATTATAAAGGAATACTCAGGTTATATTAACCTTGTTAACAATAGAAAACAAATTTATCTTTTCGCAATACTAAATCGAAATTACTTCGATTAGCCGTGAACAGTTTCCTCAACGCTTTTAATTAATATTATTAATGAGTATCCTTATAGAAATCACAATTTTAATTGTTTATTTGTAAATGTAATTCTAAAAATAACTAATAATAAATAAGCACTAGGTTTCTAATTGATTTATAAATTAATTCTTTACGATTACAATAGTATGAACGGAACTCATCCAGAGATATTCGGTAGTGGGCTCATATTTAAAGAAAAAGCACCTAATCTGCGAATGATTTCTTTTTTTTAAATGTATTTATTTTGTTCGTAAATCTTATATCCACTGTAATTCTTATATATTTTAGAATATTAGATTGAAATTTAAAATGTATATTTTTTTGTGATGTGGTGGATACATTGGACAAAGATATTTCTTAATTTTTCTCGTCTTTTAATTAAATAATCAAAATAAAACATTCGGCCATCTACAATTTTCTATCGCAATACGCAAATTCTTGTTTTTTAATGGACTAAGTCCGTCTTTGTTACTCCCCAAGTTTTTAAGAATTAATTTTAAAAGAACATCATTTTTATTATAATCGTATACAGGATAATTGAAGTACTGTTTACTTTTACGTGGTGAAGCATTCTAATGTGAGATTTATATTATTTTATATAATTTTTCTTAAGAACAATTGCAAATTTTCAGAATTCACGTCGACGTCCCGTAAGAGCGGTGCTGCATGTAAGTGGAGATGGCCTCAGGGTAGTGGAAGAAGAGACTAAGGGTCTCATAGTGGACCAGACTATTGAGAAGGTGTCGTTTTGTGCCCCGGACAGGAACCACGAACGGGGATTCAGGTAGATGACGTTCCTATTGTGTTGCTGCTTCTATTGTTCACTTATTGAATCTTAGTTTATGCCATTGAAAGCGATAAAATAACAAACTATTTTATATTAAATGTTCATCATTCTTATTGCAAAGATACAAAATCAGTCAGTGAAGATTTATCATACTATTTAGAAAGATTACGAAATTTGTTTTTCGTTTAAAATAATCACAAAATCAGTTAGATTACACTTTATTATTTAAGTATATTAAATATGAAACTTAATATAAAAGAGATGAATTAAATAGTATTTTTATTTCACTACCTTTAATCATATTATAATCAATAAATTCACATGAAAATTTAAATAAATGTCACAGCACGAAATTACAAATACTACAAGAAGATCTCCAATCTAAATATGAATGTCGTGTTTGGCATGATCGAGACCGATTCCGTCGATTCCATTCAATTAAACATTAGATCTGACGTAGACATCGACCTTGTCTCTTGTGACTTGCGCTCTCATCTAGCAGATATCGAACAGTTATATAATCCAAAAAGCGATAAAATTGTAATTTCATCATAGGAATCTCGTTTGTGTTAGCTTTAAATGTAATTCGAGAACCTTTATGTCTTGGATTACGTCTTAACTAGAAGCCATAGTAAACGTATTGGATTTGACACGCGGGACTAGCGCTAAGTCCCGACTCTGAGTGCCCTAATACTCGATTGTATGTTTTAATCGCGTTTAGTTGAATGGTATTAAATAACAAGTAAGCTAAACGAATTTAGCTCACAGTTTTGCCGTGTTTTGCATATTACAACGCTTGGTGCAATTGTGTAATCAATAATATTACTGTATTACAAAGCTCACTTTTCGTCGTCAATTTATTTATTTATTTATTAACACTTCGTTGTATTACAATATAAAAATTGAACATAACATAATTAAATAAAAAGGAGGGTAACTGGCGGCCTTATCGCTTTCAAGCGATCTCTTCCAGGCAACCACTGTAAGAAAAAAAAATGTTTAAATTAGACATTAATCAAAATCACTCATCGTAGATTAGATTTTATCTAAGTATGTGATGCTTGAATTAAAAACAATAAATATGTAATCTTTCGCTATTATTTCAATGGTTGACTCTAATCAAAAACACAATTCACAATATAAATTTGTCGATACAAACAAACAAAAACACCTTTGCCTAATTTCGTTTTTATTCAATCATAGCGAGTACTATGGAGTCAAAATATAATTGAATTAAACCACATTAGTTTGGCCGAGAGCTGTTACTAGCGTTTTAATAAATATTGTAAATTTTACGAGTTATTTAAATAAAAAGTACTTGGTGTTTAATACATTTTTGTTCCGCGAAACATTGTATCGTCCCTCTCATCTCACACGAACTTCAGACATACGTTTAATTAAACATTTTTAATTAGTGTCAAATAGTATATTATAATATATTATATTTGACACTAATCATATAAATACGTAATATATTATTATATACAATATTCTTAACCTACATAGATAGTATACTAATAATAAAAATATGTAATTCTTTAAAATATAAGTTAATAAATGGAGTATACCTTTAACGCTGGCTGTATTTCCTCGATACTTATTCGTTGAGCGAAAGATAAAGATAATTGTTTACTTCATTATACAAGTACAGTAATTATAACAGAGAGCAACTGATTTGCGAGATTTTATGTAGAGGAAAAATGTTTATAAGGAAAAGACTTTACAAAACCACTCAACAACTTACCGCATTCCTGTAACAGTGTTGTCAATTCTGGATCTATAATTTCAGTTATATTTGCCGCGATGGAACGACGCGTCGCTGGATGTGTCACGGGTTCCTGGCGTCACGTGATAGTGGCGAGAGGCTTTCGCACGCAGTGGGTTGCGCCTTCGCAGCCTGCCTTGAGCGCAAGCAACGCCGGGACAAGGAGTGCGCCGTGTCTATGAGCATTGATGCCGCTTCACATGCCTTTACGCGGCAAGGATCCTTCCGGAAGTCGGGTATGGATTTGTCATTTATAAGGAATGTCGTCGAACAAGGACCTAGTCTAGGACCCTGTTTTATACGCCGTGTACTTAATCTTTGAACCATTTGAGTGTTGTTCCCACGATAATGTGAGTGCGTGCACCTATTTCACTATGCCTCCTGCTGATAGAGGACAAATCTTTGTTTTTTATTTATTTTATTATTATTTATTACTTAAGATGTCATTTGGAACATGGTGTAATGGTTGCAGCTCCTTACAAACGTTGTGTAAAACAAAAAACTTGGCGGTTAAAAAGAGTGGCGGAGAGTTTATTATCAGTTCTTCTCTTCCGTTCTACGCCCTTGATTTGAGAACTGGCAGTAAATGTAAAATTAGAAGCATTTCCTATATATTTATTTTTTGATGTTCGTAAGTGTACATTGTGTTATCTATATGAATGAATGACTTTTACTTTGATTGCTACTTCGCTTGAAAGTCTTCCTGTGTAATTAATTGCTACTCATTTTGCGCATTATTTTCATATAAGACAGAATAAACGAATGTATTTTAGTTACAATATGTTTTAAAATATTTTCTAGTGATCGGTCGTCGCGTGTCAGAGGCAGACGCTGGTCCGCCGGTGACTCCGGCTCCCCTGGCGACGCCCCCTAATCCAAAAGCACCGAGCCCTGCCCCAGTGCCAATTGCGCCCGTCGTGCCCCAGAGCCAACGCCCCGCGCCCCACAATCCCTTCGCTGTGGAGCGCCCCCACGCTGCCCCACATCTGCTGGAGAGACAGGGCTCGTTCCGCGGCTTTGCTCATCTCAATAACAAGTATGTATGGTTAGTTGTGGAATGCAATGGTATAAAGGCTGACTTTATTTTATATTATAAAGCTAAACAATTTGTGTGGTTATTTGTTTTGTGTTGGGTAGTCCATTCCAGAGTGTATACTAAAATAATGCGGTTACAACTAATTGAGATGAACTGTGTATTTAAAGTTTTTGTACTTTTGTAAAATAAATAAATTAACACTCTAAAAAAAACTTTTTTGAGTAGTTTTGTGTATGGTTCCTAGAAACAGCCGGGTGCTTCAAATAATATGACAATATAAAGTACTTTGTTTATTAGCACTCAAGTACTATAAAAACATTAATAAATGCTATGCTATGCACTTGGGGCTTAACTCTGATGATTAAAGTAATCGCCACGCTTATGAATATTTTGGAAATCATTTCATTTCTTTTAACTCTTTTTGCTGTATTAATTAGGATTTTTGTAGAATTGTCATATTGTAGGTAAATACAAAATTCACTCTTAAAGTGTTTTACTAAGGAATCATTTATTAGTTTGCAATAAAGGTCTGAAATAGTTAGGTAATCGGGCATCATTCTTTAAATTTAACCTATCTCGAACCTAATTCCCTGTTTTGCTGGTAATTTTTTTCTGCTTGACAAAAATTTCTGTTTTTTTTATCTTGTATATGTGTGTCTTGTGTGTCTTGTGTGTGTGTATGTTTACCTAAATTGTCATTTGTCATACATTTTAGATAAAAGAGTTTGTATGATATATATAGTAGATTTAGTAATATGTAAGATGTGGTAAATAATAAATACACCAATGCAGTTAAGCATGTGCTACTCGGTATGAAACGGCGGTTTGAAACGAAATAAAAGCGAGTTGCGCTTTTCGGCTACACGGTTTAAAACCAACAGTGTCCAAAATAACGTTGCGCTGATAAGACGTCTCCGCGCTCCCGTACCTGACGCACTTTCAGAATTAATTACAACGACATCATGGCGACTTGCCTAAGTAAACAACAAAAAGTTGGGTCTAAGTAGACTGTTTCAAACCAACGGTTTTGGTCGCGGTTTGCAACGCAAAGCGTGCTGCCAAGGTCATATCAAGGTTAAACGAAATTCGGCATAAAACAACTAACCACACGGTTTGAAACCAAAGTTTCAAACCGCCGTTTCATACCGTGTAGCACATGCTTTAGTTATAATTCTTAACTCTCCATTAATATTTGAGTCTAAATACTTGAATTATTTTCCCCTCAAATAAAAAATAAGTACAGTAGATATACACTACAATTACTTAATAACTTTGTTGGTGTAGTGGTTTAAACGTGCTGTTAAAGTCTTAACCTAGTCATGCATTCGAAACCCGATTAAAAACCAATGGATTTTTGTTCGAATATATTTCTTATGATGGGAGTAAATCGCGTGGTAATCGGCATGTCATAGAACGAAGATGGTCACCAACTAGTCTATTAAAAAAAATTTAACAAAGATATAGTCTGAGGTCATGATCCATTAGAGTAACTCTATAAAAAATTATGTACAATATTTTGTTTCAGTTCTCCATTCAAGCGCCAGATGTCGCTACGAATCAGCGAGCTACCGTCAAACGTTGAGCGACAACGATTGGGGCTCGGTTCGCCCGCGACCCCGCCTTTGCCCGCCCCGCCCATTCCCGCTTTGCCCACGATGCCCGCCTTGCCTGCGCTGCCCGCACCTAATGATATTGAAGCTATAGAGGTTTGTAAACTATATTTGAATGAATACAGTATACTAACGGACCCCACTGACGTCCGGTTCACATGTGTTAAAAACTAATTGTAAATCTAAACCATTCTTGAAGCCACTTGACGCAAAGTAAATTTTATCAAAATCGGTCCAGCCGTTAGAAGTGTGTCACTCGAATAAACGGAACATTCGTTATTCAAATGACAGTTTTAAAGTATTGGTTTGTTAAGCTTTTAGCGAAAAGCAAAAACATTTTGTAGTTTGTTCAGTAATTTGTTTTTCTCAAATTAGTATTTATGATGAGGCACAGAGACCTTCTGTCGCACAATCACATATTCTAGCGCCCGTAAGACGAATTTGATCTATTAATAAAGTTAGTTACTACTACTAAACTGAAGTATTTCCGAACCTATTCGACTTAGGGTCCTTCAAAAGAGCGTACCAATTCGTAAAAGGCCAGCAACGCACTCACGAGCCCTCTGGCATTGAGAGTCCACGGTGTCACTTAACATCACGTGACCCACCTGTCCGATTGCTGTTCCATAAAAAAAACCTTATTAAACTATCCCAAACAATGAAACAAGTTTAAAATTCGGAAACGAGGCTTACCGCTAAGTCTGACTTCATGTCAAAATGCAACACTTTTTGACATACGCTAAATTCCTAATCAAGCCAATAAAATGTGATGAATTATTAATGATCAAATTTTAATTGCAAGAATAACTTCTTATTTATTTAAATTATCCCTTCTAGGACGCGGAATCTGACCCAGTGGCTGAAATGTGTCAGCAGCTGTCTCTCGGGCTCCGGGCCCTCACGGAGGAGCCGGTACCCGCAGCGGTGGGTGCTCTGCCCCATCCCGAGGCGTGGCTGGGGCGCGTCGCCCGGGCTCCGCCCTTGTCAGCCGGCGGAAGGGCCGCTTCCTTCGCGGGACACGCCACTACCAACCCTTTTCTTACACCCGCACCCCTCTAATTGGTGACGCTTAATTTGCCACGAACAACTCTTCTATAAAAGCCATAGACAAAAGTTTGTGGCGAGCGAGACTATTACATGGGGATGACATGATAACACACACATAGATAAATATATATTGCCATCACGAATGATCCATATATAAGCTGTTGCATAAAATGTTAACGGCATCCCCGTTTTGACATTTAAAAATGTCTAATGTCACGTTATCGATATAGTCTATGGTCATATCGTGTAACAGATCTAATGCATTGACAAATGAGAAAAACGTTATTGCGCTTATTTTCATTGATAAACATAACGTATTTAAAATATATCTTGATTTAATTACATATTAATGAGAATTACTTTACTTTGACCACGTGACATGCGCTGTGCGCCAACTTTTAATTAATTTCGTTGATTTAGCGCAATTTTACTCTAGCGTTAATAATTAATGGCACGATCACATTTATAATATTATGGGATAGTTACGGCGCGACGAGTTCCTCTATCGGTCGCAAGATAAAAATTTAAAAACTATTTCTGATAATGAGTTTTGCACTCGGTTGAAATCTGTCCAATTTTAAATTGACTGCCACAAAATCAATTTTCTGTAGGTTTATTCAAATAAGTGGTTATTTTCGTGGATCGTACTTATTTCAGTTCGTCTAGGCGAATTTACAAAATCGATTAAGCACGTACTTAAGATGTACTTAAACGCCGAATATGTTCCTAGCCTACGAATGTTTACGTCCGTGTCGCAGCGTATACTCTTTTATATTCTCTTTTTACATAATCGATTGTTTGCTACGATTTATTTCAGTACTTACTTTTTGACATGATTTATAACTTTTTTGAAATGTGATGCGTCTACGCACATTCGACGTGATATCCTCTAGAATACTTAGGCTACCGCTGAATTTGAGAATTAAATAATTACGGATTTAGTACTTAACGCATCGTTGAAGAGCACTCTGCTTGCGTGTGCACTTATAGGTAGGCACTCCGAGGGCGGTATTGGTCCTTCGATCCGGAACAAATAATGCAGTATTCGTGTTTGCTTGTTATATACGTACTTGGATATATTTTTTTCTATTTGTATATAATTGTACATTTGTAGAATTGTGTGAATCTTTGTTAATTTTTTTATTTCTGACATGAGACGATCAAACTGTAAATGATAACTCGGTGTGATTTTTAATGTTGTTTTGTTTTTTGTTAATTAACTGTAAATTCGGTTAACGATTAGTAATTGTTATTTGCGTAAGTTTTTACATGGCAATGTCGCGGTTTTAATGGCGGAGCACAACAAACACTGCACAAGGATTTTTGAGTTTTTACATTCCGACAGTTGGATCGACATTTTTATTCTCACGCCAGCACTGCTTTTGTACGTATTATGTAGAGAATAGCAAATATATGAGAAATTTATCGCACATTGATGTATTGCACTCGGTGTCTATAACATTATTTATTGTGCAGTAATTAAATTGTCATGTTTGTAGTACAAATGTCCTTATTAGATGAAGGCTTGATGCGTTTTATCCCACGAAATAGAAATAGTTCAAAATTTTACAAATAATTGTGATATTAATGATTTGTAAAATTCTGTATGTATACAGAAGCCGTCTTTAGATGTTTTAGAATAAATATATGTTTTCAAATAATTGATTCAGACGCGTATTTGGTGTCGTATCTGAAACAGTATCTAATCTTAATCTGTCAAAACTGTCAAACGCCATAGAGAACATATTTAACAGATTAGATTTAAGTTACGTAAATTTTGGTTCTATTGTCTTTTTATTTTAATCAATGAAAATGATATAAACACTATTTGCCCAAACGATGAACCATAAATATCTAAAGGTCTATGAAAAACAAATCTTTATGTAAATGTATTAACTAAATTTATAGGTTACTTCTCTGATCTACTTTATTTTCGACATTTTTCATGTAAAATATAATTTTAAGAAGTGGATAGTCGTACTGTACTTAATCGCAATTGTTATATCGAAATTAGTTGTTGGAACATAACACTGTATATTTTTCTGAATTTATCTTTGGCTAAATTATATTATGTACATACCAACTCTTATGTATGTAGATATTTTAGGTAATGAGAGTTCAAATATTATAAAGAAATACATATTATGGTTAGTAACCCTTGTTTTATTTCATCATGAATAGAAGAATTACGACTTGGACGACGTTTTTACATACATCTCTCTTAGCGCGAAGTCTCTAGTCTTAATTTTCACTTCCGTGCCTTATAAAGAGTATGAATCTTATCTGTTTCTAGAGATTGTGAGTGATTTTAAAATGTTTGCTTATTACGAAGAATACCTTAAATAAGTACAAATAGTAGGTTACAACTAGGGATGCATCGATACGCTTTTTTGCCGATACGATACCGATGCCGATACACTTATAGGAATATCGTCGATACCGATACCAACGCTTATTGAATTAAAATTAAATTAAGGTAAAATATATCAAGTTAAGTTAAAGTTTATAATTTTTATTAAAAAATATATATATAAAAAATAGTCACAAACTTTGAATTATTTTAAAGGTTTTGTTACTAAAATTAAGAATTAAAAGTAATAATTTAAATAAAATAAATAACTGTTAATAATTAAAATTAACAATGATAACATTGTTGTAATTCTGTATTTTATTAAATTTGGTATCGAAAAAATACTACTTGCGATAGCAGTTAAAAGCCGACTAAATGATCTTCAAATCTACGTTCAATAAAGTCAAGCCATAATATCTAATAAGTAATAACTATGCGCTGGCAAAGATAGTTGACTCGAGTAAAAATTTTGGTCTACTAATCAATCCAACAAGGGTTTTTCGTACTAACTACTAACTGACGTGAGACTGATCGTAAATTATCGTGATTCATGTGCCCTTTTATTTTTCATGTAGACTTTTTTTAGTTTATATGTAATATGTATTTCTGCCCTCCTTTTCATTTAATTATGTTAAATTTTTATATTGTAATGCAACAAAGTGTTAGTAAATAAATAGTGTTTAGCGAAATGAAATACATATATACATAAATAATAATGCTTTGTCCCCAAGCGAATGATAGAGACAACAAACTGAATAAAACGCGGGGATTTCTCGGGCAACAATAGTCCGTGGCTCGTTTGCAACAAACTAGATCATACAAAATGCGCGTGAAATTTGAAAAGTATCGGTGAATCGGCAATGAAAATATCGCCGATGCCGATATATCGGCAAACCCAAAGTATCGCCGATATATCGGTATCGGATGCATCCCTAGTTACAACAGACGCCTTGATTATACTATTCAATGCAGATATCTAATTAATTGCACTTTTATTCTCGGACTGCCATAAAAGCTATTTTGAGCGTAAAAACGTTGAATACTTGCCACTATGGTAAACCATAGATCTAGGATTGTGAAATTCACGTTTCAATATTATATTATCTGTCAAATTCACGTCTTACAGATAACTTTATAAGTACCTATTAGAACTGTGATGGAGTAAATACCAAAAATATCAAAATAACGGATAGTATTTTTCAAAACTTGCAAGCTTATGGCGAATGTATTAAAAAAAACCAGTGGCCTTTTAACCTTTTAAGGTCCGGGCCACAGATTTATGTATCTGTTTCATGATCATTTGTCAATCTTATAGGCAAATAGATGATCAGCCTCCTGTGCCTGGCACACATCGGTTTCCTACGATGTTTTCCTTTACCGTTCGAGTGAATGTTAAATTGGACATAAACAGAAAGTCTATTGGTTTACAGCCGGAATCGATACTACGGCCTCAGCGATGAGATTCGCACGCTTAAACCACTAGTCCAACACTGCTCTATAATATATTTAGGACAACATTGTAACTAACAACAATATTAACAATATGGACTTTTGATAGTCTGCTTAAATAAATAAATTAATTTAAAAAAAAGACAGACTAACACTCATTGAAACTGTGTTTCATCATAAGAAATATTTGTTAGGAATGCCATCCAATTGTGAACTAGATACTAGTTTTTCAATGGGTAAATAAAAACAACATTTATTATTACTTTTTACACTTTATTCAACTGCATAACTTTAGGTGCTACTCACTACCTAAACGACATAACTATTGTCCGACTTTAATTTCTATACATTGGGTGCGCGTTAGATACACCATATCTATCTTTCATGTAACATTCGAAATACAAATTGAACATCTATTACCATAGAGTCATTTACATTGACTGGAAACAAGTACATGAAGTGTGGAAGACCATTGCTGTAAAAATTGACCTATGCAAACACTAGCGAAGTGAGAAATCGCCTTCCGATTGTGAATTCTTTAAAAAGACCTTATTCCCCTCTCAAAGGCCGGCAACGCACCCACTAAAATGGGTGTCGATGTGCTGAGATAACTGCCCTTTATGGTGGTATTGCTTGTTTGCCCTATCTTATAAAAAAAATATGTGGCGTCTCAAAAGTTAACTTATAAGACCTAATAACAATACTATTAAAAATCATAAAAATATATTTTTCCAATTCTAGAACTCACCCTACTATTCTATTAATAAAGATAAAATAAATGCGTCTCTTTCTATCATTCTGTATTTTAGGTAACTTCGACAGAGACAGCGTTATATTTATAAATAAGGAGGTGTACGTAAAAATATCCGTTGTCTACGTCATTCATATTAAAGATGCATCGTTGCCGCACCACTACATTAGGGAAGGTGTTTAGTAGTAACAAAAATATTTTTGAAGTTATACTTCTTTAGGCGCGTTATGAAAAATTTATGAGGGTGAAATTTTACGAATGAAGTTGCCCACGGAAGATGCTACGGCATTGGACATAATTTAAAAACAACATTCGAATTATAATAGAATTTATGTTACACTTAATGTAAGAAAATAATGATAAATTTTTATTTATTTAATTTTCATTGACTATAATGACTCCTTTTCCAGTCTTTGATTATTTAATTGTAATTAATTATTTGCATGCAATCAAAAACTATTTTTAATAATGCCAAAGAAGTATACCTTCTTATGCGCGTACATAAGTACACGCACCCTTTTTTTTAAAAATAAATATCTTTACAGCAATAGTCCTCGTTCACTCTATAATTTATAGTACATATATAGAGTAACATCAGTCCTATTTTACGAAACGAAGCTTAAAACTATCTGTATAAAGCTTCTACTCAAGTAACAAATATATACGACTAGGAATGTCGTTAAAAATGCTCAAATTTACTAAAGTATTCAAATGAAATCTACTTTTCTTTTTTATACACAATTGGGTAAATTAATGACTAGCATAACACAACATACACACATATAAAAGATGCCAAATATCACAAATATTTAATAAACCTTACAAATGCAAATTAATAAATTAGCTTAAAATTATAAAATTCAACATTGTGTAGAGATCCTAATATATTAGTAGAAAATTACATATAAAATAATACTGACTCGAAAATGGTCGCAGTATTCGTCACTGATCCAAATTTATTCTATACAGGGTGTTTAAATACCACTCGGTTTTTTTGCCATAGTCAATTAAATACAAAAACAAAAAAAATCAATTGAAATCGTTAAAAGTGCTATCTTCAGTTTTAATTCTCCTTGTGGTAAATTCCACCCATATAATTATAGTCTACAATTACAATTCATATATTACAAATAAATAGATTTTAATAAGCGCGAAGTATTAAGCATTTGTACTACATAATATTATTATAAAAATATCATACTTTGGTATAGATTTAGACTGTTAAAAAGCGAAATGGTGAAGTGTATAGATATACTTAACTGACAGCAAAATATGAATAAACTATGTTTATAAATTTATAAACACTTTGAAAATGTCGAGTAATTTTTATTTTTTTAAATATCTTGTTTAATTATACTTTCTTTCATCTTTACGTCTTTAGATTCCTTTGATTTCAAATGAAACCGTCTCAAACGATTTTAAAGTAATATAATTTATCACAGTTAAATAATAATTAAGGTAAACAATACAAAATTATTGGGTTTATCGAAAACATTCATTCTTAAAAAAAATTGATACAGATAACGGCAAACTTCTTGAGCATTAAACAAGGGAGTGGGGGAAAGTTTGAGCAGCGCGGGACACAAACGTCAACTGATTTACCAATCACGCGATCGACACGTCACTCTCCCGCCACCCCGCACCACCGCCCGCCACCCCCCAGTGATACCTTAAAATCGCTTCTGCCAAAGCAAGGCAAATGTCCTTGAAGATGTTTGCTGGTATCTGTATCTTCCACAACATTTCAATATACGATTGATTAGGTTTGTATTGTGGTTTTAGTCAGATCTTCTCGAGTCCCCGAAGAAGTGTACAATTAAAGTGTTTACCCAACATTTATAATACCTATGGTAATTTAATTTTTTATTTCTAAGGGTAAAGCGCATATTTATGACAGCACATATATAAATAAATTATCAAAATTTTACTAATACATTTTGCGTACACGAACACGGTTTTTAAATTGATTGACGCGTTAATTCCTCAAACATAATAACTTCGCCAAGCAAAACTAGAAGAAATACATTTAGCCCCTTAATCGTCTAACGGATACAAATAAAAAAATCGCGTTTATGTATAATATTTTTAAGTATATTAAGCTATACCTAATCCTTGTCGTTCTGCAATTGGTGATGGCAGCGCTGGCAGACGCGGACGGGGCGAAGCGCCCTCAGACGACGCACGGGGGCCTCGTACTTGGAACAGCGTCCGCAGAAGACAGCCCCGCACGCACGGCAGTGGTGCCTTCGCTCCAGCGCCGTGAATCGCACGGAGCATTGCGCGCACTGCGGGGCCGTGTCATCGCGGATCCAGTGGTCTGCGGGCCCGCCCTTCGCCCCGGACGCGCTGGACATGTCCGGAGCGCACCAACGGAATATCTATAAATAAATGAAAACTTGGGTAATATTTAAAATAACAAGAAAAAGACGTTACATGAAGAATGTTAACGTATACGCACCCGTCCGCGTGCGTCCCCAACGGCCACACCCCGGCCAGTCCGAGCCGCAGCGAGAGCAGTGACCGCAGCAGGGGAAGTGTTGTCTTGGCGCTCGAAAGCCGTGTGCATGGTCAGCTTGCCTCGCACCACCAGACGTCTGCGCCAGCGCATCTCGGCGGATACGGCGGGAGCTGCTGCTGCTAATCAAAATCATAATGATCATAATGAATGTGTTTAAAATTTTTGCAACTGAACCAGGAATATTTATAGGCCCTTACGGGTTTTACCATCACCCAGGCGCAGAGGCGAAGACAAGGAAGAGTGGAGGAAGTTGTGCGGCCTTCGATCTTCAGAAATGAAAAGTGCAACTGAAGAAGAATTCAATAACACAAAAACGATAGCAAATACATTCGCCAATGGATCACCTCCGAAGCAACACAATTTTTTACAATTCCCTTTTTTTCCAGGAAGAGAGAAATAGAGTTCCATAATCTTTCGTGCCAACAACTAATTTACGCACTCAAACGTATATTACATACATCTAAATGAAAACAATGTTATGCCAACCTGGTGCCGGTGTAGTGTCGTGTGTGACGTCCCTATGCTCGAGCACGACAAAGGAGTCCGTGAGGCTGGTATCGGATTTGCTGTTGCGAAGCTCTCCCTCCGCAGCTGACTCGGTTGACCCGCCTATGCTGCCTCCACCTAGCCAAAGAAGATTAAACTATAGCTAGTAGTAAATTTTACAAACTAATTCTATAATAGAGAAATAGCTGGATTAGGTATGCTTTCATAGGCTAATGCTGATAATTCGTTGGGCGGTCTGTCTCTTAATAAGCTTTTTTTTACTAAAGAAAGGTTTGGCTGTAAATGAAGGCTATTTTTATTTATATACTAGGGGGGTAAACGAGCCAACAAGACGCCCAAAAAGGGCAGTCATCACAGCCAATGGACCTAGCCTTTAAGAGAGAAGTACACTCGAACTTTGAATAGTTGGAGGTCGTATCTCTCAGGGAAGACCCACACAGAGTCGATTCCACAGTTCGCTAGTTCGCAAAAGATAATGCCCTGTGAAACGGACTGAGGAAGCTGGAAGATACATACGGTTCGTCTAAAACGAAACAGATAATAAAAACGAGGCAGGAGGGATCAACACAAACATTTCTTCAGAACACTCAGCGTAGTACATTTTATAGAAAACGCAGAGACGCAATGTCTTTGCATAGAGAGAGAGAGAGAGAGAGAGATCAAGCCGATCAGTAATACATTGGAGATTGACAATTTGACTTTGTTTTTAATGAAGTATTGTTATGTGCGTCCAACTGGTTTATTTTTTTTTTTTGTGTGTGATTTGTGATTTAAAGACAAATCTAATATATAAAATTCTCGTGTCGCGGTGTTTGTGGTTAAACTTCTCCGAAACGGCTCGACTGATTCTCATGAAATTTTGTGTGCATATTGTGTATGTCTGAGAATCGGACAACATCTATTTTTCATCCCCCTAAATGTTAAGGGTAGTCCACCCCTAATTTTTTTGTTATTTTTAGATAAATTTTTATTGTTTTATTTTTTTATGATACAGCATTAAAAAATACATACAACCCCTAATTTTCATCTCTCTATGATCAACCCCTATTTTTATTATATATGATATACATGGCAAAACGACGTTTGCCGGATCAGCTAGTAAATTATAAAATAACTCACTTTTTCTAAAGATTGGGTTCCCCTTTGCCTTATGTCTTAAAACGACGTGTTCCTGTTTCTGCAGCTTACTCCTATGGGTGTGATCCAGTCCCTTCTCGTTATCGTAATCCTTATCGTCCGAATCGATTTCGTACTTGGCGTCATCACAGGAGTCGTTCTTATCGTTATCGCTACACGTGTCTTTGTCGTCATGGCGACGAGACGATTCCTTGGCGCTGGTCGTTTCACCGATGTCTGATAGAGAACTCTCAGAACCTGATTTCACAAGGTTACCTATAAAAAATTTAGTTAAGTCACTTAAAACAAGGGGATACGAAACGAGGCACTTTTCCATTTATAGAACAGGGGGCAAATGGGCAAGAGGCTCATCTGATGTTCAATTCCGCCGCCCATGGACACTCGCTCGATTGCTAGAGGGGTCGCGAGTGCGTTGTCGGTCTTTTAAGAATTACGCTCTTTTCTTAAAGGAACTTAAGTTTAGTTGGTTCGGAAATACTTTAGTGGGCAGCTGATTCCATCTAGTGGTGTGTGGCAAAAACTGCCTTGCCTATGGTCAATAAAATCTTTAGTTCAGTAGATGCGACACGATCGTTCATCTCATATTTATACCTAAATTAGGCCCAAGAGAAGCCCCTGTTACTTAAGTAATAAGCATAAGGCGTATTTAATGGTATCATATATATTATTTTGCCCTGAATTTCGTATTTTTACAATGTACGTGCTGGTACTTGACTACGTGAACTGTAAACCCTAATTAGCGATTAAAAAGAGTGGCGGAGAGTTTCTTGCCAGTTCTTCTTGCCCGCTCTACGCCCTTGACTTGCGAACTGGTAGTAAATGTAAATTTAGAAACAATTTAACATAATTTCTGTTGAAGTTCATAAGTGTACTTTTTTATCTATATGAATAAATTTATTTTGAGTTTGAGTTAATAATTAAAAAACCATACCTTCCTGTTCCTGTGACAAACTCATCTGTTTCACCAACGCCTCGACCCGTTTGATAGCCGCGTCCCTTTCACTCGTTTCAATTTCTTCACTCTTCATCTCGCTCTCTGATCTTTCACTTTCAGTTCTTAATTTTTCGATCTTGATGGGTCGTTCAGTGGTATTGTCTATGGAACCCGAAGCTTCCACACTTCCGGCTTCCGGTGTACTTTCATCGTCCCCTTTGGGTACATATTCGATTGACCACATCTGGAAACGAGCAAATTATTTGATGAACTTTATAATTGAATTCAGACACAAATGTTTTTAAGTTTTTTATGTGTGTATTGCACTTAGTACCAGAGGATCCATGGTGTCAAATTGTGCTTACCCTACCCATTGAAAACCCCTCAGCCCGCGAACGCCACCACACGCCCTGAAGATGGGTCTGTCTGATCTGACATTTCATAAGTGTTGCTACTAAAAAAAATATCCACCGAAAAAGGGACAAATTTGACTTATTTGAAGGCAAAAAGTAAATCTAAATATTTACTTACTCAAGTGACCTAATACAAAAATATCAAATATTTCAATATATCGAATTAACTTTATTTTATTCTTTAACTGGCATCACTACCTACTAATTCCAAAATTTTATTAAAAAATTCAATTTAAAAAAAAATTATCTTTACTTGTGCGTTTTTTACTGTTTGTGATGAAAAAGAAAGTAATTACCAAAAATAAAATATATACATTAACTTATAAATAAAATGTATGTATAGACTCAGATGTTCAGCCTCGTATTGAAATTGAATGTGCACGGCCAAAAAGGTTTGCCATCTCTGACATGTCAAAAAAGTATAGCATCATCATATATCTTATAATTTTTTCACAATGACACTTACCCTGACAACACCATCTGAGGAGCCCGTCAGTATGACATTGAGTGGGTCCCACTCGCGAGCTTGGCTAAAGGCTACACATAGCAACTGAGGGGCACGGTCAGCTCCGCCTGAACCCCCTCCACCTGCCGCTGCACCGCCCAAGGGCTCGCCATTGATGGACCACGCTTGGACCCAACTGCCTGCACATGTTGCTATGTCGCCCTGATCAGAGGTTTACGTTTTAGAAATAATTTTATTACATTAAGTGGCGCTACGACCTTTTTAGGTTTGGGCCTCAGATTTTTGTATCCGTTTCATGATCATTTGTGACTCTAATAGGTAAGTAGGTGCCTGACAAACGCCGTCGACTTTGTTTTTTTGGGTCTAAAGCAAGCCGGTTTCCTCACAATGTTTTTTTCACCACTCGAGAGTTAGACCAGACAGAGAGAAATCATATTTTACGAAATTCTGTGATGAAACCAAATCACAAAACCACTACTAGAAAATCTTTGCAAAATCACTTACAGTCAGGTCATCAATAGCAAGCGCAGACACGGGTGGTAAAGGCTGCGTCATATTGGCAAAGTGCGGCGGCAACAATTGCCTCACAAAGGTGCCACCTTCCGCATCCCATACTATGACCAGGCCGTCCCTACTGCCGCTCACGACCAGATTGTATGCGGAACTGGCCGCAAGACAGGTAACAGCTTCCTCGTGTCCGTATAAACACGTCTTAACTGTTAGGCGGCGTCTCCTTGCCCAGTATTGCCATATCGTTACCACCTATGTAAAAGGGCAGGATATTTATCGTAGCACACAACACCACAAATAGTATAGAAGACAAAAATAAATACTAATGCGACATATAGATTACACAATTAAACACTTGGCGATTAAAAAGAGTGGCGGAGAGTTTATTGCCTGTTCTTCTCTTCCGTTCTACGCCCTTGATTTGAGAACTGGCAGTAAATGTAAAATTAAAAGCATTTAATGTATATTTCTTTTTTGACGTTCATAACTGTACATTGTGTTACCTATATGAATAAATGATTTTTGACTTTGTTTGTGATGACAGATGGTTCAAAAGAAACTTACTTAGAATGGCCCAGTGGGGACGAAGAAATAGAGGACGCCCACCAGATACCTGGGAAAATGGAAGGGATAGTTGGGAAGGATCGGAAAATGGTAGCGAGGATGAGAGACAAGTGGAAGAATTTGGAGGATATCGTATACTAATGTTAAACATGATATGGACTTAATGTGTTCCTGATTATGTAGTGCATAATACAGGATATTTTTATTATAAAAAAAAACGACGGGTTGCACTCCGGGAGACCGGCAGAAGTGAAAACTTGAATATTAATGTGCATTTTTGATATTTTGGAATGGTTAGGGAATAATTTTGCACGAATTGCTTTAATTATCAGTATAAAAGTACTATCATTTATGTGGTAGAATACAATATTTATTTATTGCGCTATCGTACACAAACATGACAATAATTTATATTACATTAAATACGCCGCGACAGCTGTCTAGTCTCCATCCGTCTTACGAATTTTCGATCAGGTCACGTGTCCTGACGCGAGTTTAACATTTTTTACCCTTTCCAAAAAAGTGTACAACGCCGCTAAAAAAGTTTTCACTTCAAAAATAATAGACTTTATTTGCATGTGTTATAGACAAGGTTTATTTGTAAAAAAATTATGTCCTATAAAGCCACATGCTATGTGGATTAGTATAGTACGGACGCGGAGCACGAAGAATTTCGTACAATGACCTTTGGTACGAATATTAAAAACGTTAGTTTAGAATTTGAGTTAGCTTTGTAAATAAGATCATCGACTTAATATAGGTAAGTACCCAAGGATAGCTTTTTACCCGACTGCGCCAGAAGGAGGGTTATGTTTTTCGAGTGTATGTATGTATAATTCTTTGGCACGCTCTGCAGCCTGAACGGCTTGATGGATTTTCGCTTGAGAGGTGTCGTTAGATTCGTATATACTGTGATAGTGACACTGGGTATATCATAACAGCAAATAAATTCAACGACCAAACACACAAACACCACTCACAACAAACTTAACCTCAAAAACGAAACTACACACGAGCGTATCCCAGCACGGAATGTTCTTTTATTTCAGGGTTAAAAAAAAGAATTACTACTTATAACAAAACAAACCAAAGTACATGTGCACCACCACAAGTCTTTATGGTTATGACTAGGGTTGTAACGGAACTCCGCCTCTGCCTCCGTTACTGCGGAACTTCCGCAAAGAATTTAACCTCCGCCTCCGCATCCGCCTCCGCAAAATTTATGCGGAGTCATATCGGAAGTTCATTTACGATCACAAACAACGCGCAAGGAGCGACGCTAGGCGACGCGGCCGCTCGGCTGCGTGTTTTCAAGTGAAATGGTCGAGAGACGAGAGTTTGCTTAAGCCGCGGGAACACGGCCAAGCGGGTGGTGGGAGTGTGAGTGAATGAATAACAGGAATCAACTTGTCAAAGCGTTCGGTACCGCGTAGTTGCAATTGAGCCGTGAATCGTGATTGTTTTAAGTAATTTTGTGCGTAATTATTAGTTATTGTTATTTAAATAACGTGATGAAGCCGAAAACTAGTGAAATTTGGCAGTACTTTGTAGAAGTAGACGATAATTATGCAAAATCCAAAAGTTGCGGGAAAAATTATTCAAGAAAAGGCCGGACAACAACATCACTAAAAGGGCATTTAAAATATATACATAAAGAACAATTTGAAGAACTTTGTAAATTAGAAGAACAACGTGAAAAAGGAAAATTACAACAGACATCGTCTTTAACACCATTGCAGCAAGCTAGACGGCAATTGTCTTTAGAAGAATCCACGAAAAAAAATCAAATGTGGGATACTTCACACCTCAAAGCAAAGAAAATGGATGATGTTATCGGAGAAATGATTGCTTTACAGAATCTTCCGTTCCATTTTGTCGAAGGCATTGGTTTTCGCCGGGTTATGCAAACGGCTTTGCCAAATTACCAATTAAGAGGGCGTCAGTTTTTTACAGAACATATATGTGATGAAATATATACTAAAATAGCTACCAAAATTGGACAAAGTCTCAAACATTTTTTAAAACTCTCATTTACCACCGATATTTGGTCTGAGCCAAGTGCTAATGTGTCGCTTTTGAGCCTTACTGCACATGGGATAACTGAAGATTTTACCCGTAAGCAAATTGTTTTAAAATGTTGCTCACTTCATGGCCGACATACCGGTGATATAATTTGTGACTATTTTAAAATGATGCTGCGGGACTGGAATATTCAGAACGAGCAATTGCACTGTTTTATTAGAGATGGTGGATCGAATATGGTAAGAGCAATGCATTTGGCTGAAATACCTGACATAAATTGCACAGTCCATCAACTTCAACTGTGTGTTCGTTCTGCACTCGACGAAACCCAGGTCAAGGACTTACTCGCAAAATGCAGGAAGATATCAGGCCATTTTAATCATTCACAAATTGCTCAAGATGAGCTGATAAAAATTCAAACGGAGCAACTTAATCAACCTGCCCTTCGCGTGATACAGGACTGTGTAACCAGGTATGTTATTGTTTATATACTTACTTACTTACTTATTATATCATTCCAATGATACCTATAATTCGTTCATTATATTTAGCGCTTAAAATGGTGAACAGTTTTCAAAAAAACATGACGAGGAGTAACATTTTGTCTTCTTTATTTCATTACTAGGTGGTTTCCCCCTAGCTACTCAACAGTGAAAGAATTTTTCAAATCCGTCCAGTAGTTTCGAAGCCTATTCGCGTCAAACAAACAAACAAATCTTTCCTCTTTATAATATTAGGATAGATTATTTTTATTATTAATAATAATAATAATTCTTTATTTCAGATGGAATAGCACATACTACATGGTCGAACGGCTATTGAAGGTTAAAGATTCTATTTGCCTGTATGCCAGCAAACATAGTATTCCACAAATATCTCCAGAAGAGTGGTTGTACCTTAATAAATTAGTGGCAATTCTCACCCCCTTTGAAGAAATAACGAGAAATCTGAGCGATACAAACACTTGCATATCGTCAGTTATTCCTTTGATACATGTACTGAAACATACACTGCAAATGGAAAAGGAAAAAATTGACACAAATCCAAATTTCAAGAATATCATTCAAAAACTAATTGAAGATATCAATTCTAGATTTTGTGACCTACAAAGCAATACCCTGTATTCGCTTGCTACATATTTGGACCCAAGGTACAAATTAAAGTTTTTTTAATGACGTAATTAAAGAGCAAGTTCAGTCCGAACTAATACGTTTGCTAACCCTTTATGACTCGAATGTTGCAAGCCGAGTTGACGATGATGAACCTTCTGTGGCCAAGAGAGCGAGATTAGCATCAAATGCAAGTAATGTTGACCCAAGCACAAGTTTTGAGATTTTGTCACCAATACAAAGTGTGCATTCCAACCTGGCTGATATGTTGAAGAATTGCAGTGATGAAGAGGAATCGGAAAATGACAGCATGGATACCAACAGCAACCTCATGATATGGAAAACACTAATTAATGAATACAATAAAGAAAATAGACTCCAACTAAATGAAGATCCCTTATTGTGGTGGAGATATAACATTAAATATAAAGTTTTTGCTCCCATAGTTCGCATTTACTTATCGGCGCCACCAAGTTCAGTGCCAAGCGAACAGTTATTTAGTGCTGCTAGTTTAATTTACGAACCCTTGAGAAACCGCTTAGAAGGCGAAAAAGCCGCAAAGCTTTTGTTCGTAAAATATAATTTGCCTCTTGTCAATTTTGATTACTAAGATGAATCATGAACATGTATGTACAATTGTACACATTATATATAATATAAATAAATGTTGCTGACTCTATTAATCATAAATTTATTTATATTTTCCCAACAAATTTCACCTCCGCCTCCGCCTCCGTTAACCTTCGCATCCGCGGAGGCGAACCTCTTCACCTCCGCATCCGCCTCCGCCTCCGCTAAGTAGGCCTCCGTTACAACCCTAGTTATGACTAAAGGTTTACAATCTCTGAATACGGCGGTCACTGCATCTGTGTGAGCGCAACGGCAATATGTTTATGCGCGAGCGACAAAGACATAAGATGAGGGGTCTGTGTACGAAATTCTTCGTGCTCCGCGTCCGTACTAAAGAATTGGAAATTTGAAAATTTTCTAAAAGTTTGATCAATAAGGTTGTTTTCGATAAATTTCAGAAATTAAAAAATGTAAAAAAGTTTGACATAAGTTGTCAGAATCGATTTGACAAAAAAGTCACTCACCGTGCTCGTTCCAGCGGTCACGAGGGTCTTATCGGACAGACACACACACGTGACGATCTCTCCTGCAGCCTGCGCCACGCTTTCACAGACGAACACGGCCCTATCACTGTCGTAGTGGCCCACTCGAAGCGAATGATCCGCAAAGCCCCAGGCCACGTACTTGTTGTATGTTGGAGGCATCAGTACTTTGTTCTGCTCAACGGCCAAGATGGCCTTTTCCGTGTACAGGATCTGACCTACTGGGCCTTTTACCTCTGAAAGGAGACGATTATCAAAATTGAAATTTAAGAAATTCCATACGTCAACATTATTTACCTCTGTGACTTTACCTTCCAGAAATGCATATCAAAAACTACTGAACCGATGTTTATGAAAATTAAACTAATTCCTATAATGAATACCTGATAGGTATTTTAGTTTACGAGAAAATCGTAGACAAACACATGTACAAACGAATTTGTTACATACACATAAAACAATAACGAACCCAAAAATAATGATCCAATTCGGTCGTTCGAAAGTTTACATACATTTTTATACATATAAAAGAAATTATTATTTAATTCAAAAGAATTAGTCTCACCTTTAACCGGCTGCAATGAAGGCCTCAAATTCTCCAAATTGTGGAAAAACAATTTGTCAGGAGGAGTGATGACTCCTTGTGAGGGAATGATGTTGTTAGGGTCCAATATAGTAGAGGTCCGCTGGGACATCTTCTTACTGGGGTGGGCCTTCTTGAATAGCTGCTTTGGTATTTGCCCAAAGTTGTTGATGAAGCCTATCGTTGCCGTTTTCTTGAGCGGATCATCGATACTATAAAACGTTTGTGTTTTAAAAATGTATGCATAATGCTTGATTATGAGAATTTGAAAAAAAAAGAAAAAAAAGTGTTGTCAACAAATATTTCTAACACTAACCTAAGAAAATTATATGTAAATCGAACGAAACGGCTCGACCGATTCCTGTGAATTTTTTTATGCATATTATGTAAGTCTGAGAATCGGGCAACATCTATTTTTCATCCCCATAAATGTTAAGAGTGGCACCACCCCTAAATTTTGATTTTTTAGACAAAACTTTTTGTTTTTATTTATTTTTATGATACAGCATACAAAAATACATACAACCCTTAATTGTCACCCCTCTACCATCAACCCCTTTTTATTGAACTAAAAATTTATAATTTATATGGAAGGAGACAATGTATGTATTTTTTTATAAAATTAATACAAAAATTGAAGACGACGAGGAAGTAAATATGCAGTACGTACACGAATGCGTACGTTCCGCTTAACTTTAACGTATAAAGTAACTTACTTGTAAATATCGACGTTGCCCTCGTAGAACAAATGATGGAACACGTTGCAGGCATCCACAGCCGGCTGGCCCTGCTGCTTGTAGCCGAAAACCAGGTCGATCCAATGATGCAGGCGGTGGGACACAAAGTCAGACTCTAGTGCCGCTCGGTGGACTCTGATGAATTCTCGCGGGTCGCCCTTTGCCCATGGGGGAAGTACTACGTCGCCTAGAGCTACGCCCGACTGCTTGAAGCCTGATCGGGATTATAAGACAAAATCAAATATTGAAAAGCCAAAATTGAAAAAAAAAGGGTGCGTGTACTTATGTACGGGCGTAAGAAGTTATACTACTTTGGCATTATTAAAAATAGTTTTTGATTGCATGCAAATAATTACATACGATTAAATATTCAAAGACTGGAAAAGGAGTCATTATAGTCAATAAAGTTCAGTTTACATTTGAAAAATTAAATAAATAAATATTTATTATTATTCTCTTACATTAAGTGAAACATAAATTCTATTATTATTCGAATGTTGTTTTTAAATTATGTCCAATGCCGTAGCATCTTACGTGGGCAACTTCATTCTGTTAATTTTGTGTCACGGTGCGCGCGCATCGTAAAATTTCACTCTCATCAATTTTTCATAACGCGCCTAAAGAAGTATAGCTTCAAAAATTCATTTACTTTAACACGCTATTTAGACATATAAATAGTGTACATTAGGAAGGCTTATGACAATCTCACTCAAACTTAAATATTATAATCAACGACATATGAGAATTAAAAAGTTGTTTTAAAAGGTATTCACGATTCTATGATTATATTTTATTGAAAAAATATTTTTAATACAGTTGCTCAAAAAGTGGCGTATTGCAGGGACGTATAGCGTTCGGGATGTGGGCTATTACACACTCGTGCTTTTTTTTTACCTTTTCCGAACTAGTGCGTTTTCTTTCCCAACTGTCAAAATAATGTCTATTAAAAAGAAAAAACCAACCACGAAGTTTTTACTAAAAAAAATTCATAGAAATTTTTATGATTCATGCAAATATTTCTAAAAAGAAGCTACTGCTTTGTTTCAATATCAGATTTAATGATTTGATTCAATGAGTTAGGTTAGGTTTCATTTCATCTCATTAAATTTCATTTCATATCAATAAAAAATTGTACTGAAGACTTGGCTGTATGGGCATAGTTCCCTTTGCCTACCCAGAATGGGTGAAGAAAAAAAATCTGCTTATATTCTTTTACGGTTGGCGCCATTTTCCATAAATGTTCTTTGCGCGTTTAGTTGTTTGTTATATTATATATTAAATATACATGAACAATCATACGAAATTAATAATAGTTTGTCTCAAACAGTAAATAAATATGCAACCTAAAACTTCTCCAGTTAGTATAAAAAACTGTACCAATGTATATGTGAACAATAATTTGTATAAGAAATAAATGATTAGTGAGTTGAGTTTATTGTTTTTTTATTATTTTATTAAATTGCATAATTTTTTCGCAACTGTATTAAAAATAGTTGTTCAGTACACGTGCGGAACCGTCATTGCAACTTGTTCCGACTGTCAACCCTCACCTTCGGCTGCGCCTCGGCTCGGGTAGACATTTGTCGAAACTCTTTGCAATGACAGGCTTTCCGCACTTGTAATGGAATATACTATTCTGTAAAATTAGTACTAACCTAAGTCAAAATTATTTGAGTTGTCCAAGAATTCAGGTAAATAGAAAAACTCCGGAATCAATTCCTTCACGTCGGCCATATTGTGTCTCGATGCGGAATTCCATGCTTCTTTTATAGAATGAAACATTCTGAAACAAATAGATTATTTGGAACGCTTTCTTTCTTCCTAGTTTCCCTATTAAACCCTACCCTTTTGTAAACCATCCTAAGTAACACTGCCAATGTTAATAATGGATGTGTAATTGAACAAAAACTCTCCAGAAATTGACCCCTTCCCTCTCTTACAGTCTGGCCGAGCTTTCCAAAATATACGATAAGTTATCATTTATATTTCTCGCTTTTTATCACATATTCTGTAATAAATCTGTTAATTAGCAATGGTTATGAAGTCTAAAGCATGCTGTGCGTGTGAAATTGTGTACAATTAGTTCTTATTGTTATGTTTCTGTATGCTATCACTATGATGCCCGTTAGCAAACCTTTTAATAAATATAGATAGAAAGTTTTTAAATCGAGGTTCCAATTCTAACTAAATAAAAATGAATTTGTCGCAACCGTAATTATGTTATACGACAATACGTATACGTTATATTTGTGTACGTTACATGGGCAATTCGGTTTTTGTTAATACTCAAGTCTATCAAAACGCCCTTGCGAGGCACAATCGTTAAAAATAAATTATTTTAGCCTATCTATAAGGTAATAAAACCGTTACCTGTCTGCCAGGTCAAAATGCCCCCCTTGCAGTCTCAGGAAATGCTGCGTGAAGGGCTCCATCCGTACAAGGTACGAACACACGATCATGGCGGACGAGTAGTGAGTGCCGTAGTGGTAGGGCGGGGTCTCTCCGTGAGGGTCGTCCCATTCCTGAAACCATATAACAATTCAATTATGTCTGTCATTTGTGCGTACCAAACTAAGCACGTAACCTAGAATATTAATCAAACTTAAATATAGTTTTATTAGCTGCCAAACTATTTTTTCTACTTGACAGCGCTCAAGACGAGACTGTGACTTGAGGTCCGACTTAGGATATTGGAATAGAGTTTTATGCGAAAGCTTTTATAATTCAATAATGAAGATTTACAATACTTCAAAACTGACAACAGTCAAAATAATATAGAACCACTGTTTTTGCTTTAATTAAAAAAACTTAATTCTACAAACCCAATCGTAAAAAGTAAAGTTTACTAAAACATGACATGATAATCACAAATACACGATAAAATATATGTAGAAGTGTCTGGTCCAAATTGTTTCATATTATTTTTTTATATATATAACTATGAGTAACACTACTAAAGAGAAAACAATGATAGGTTCGAAAATGTAAAAACAACAATTATTTGTATGTTCAAAAAATACAAAACAATTACGATTTTAGTCAAAGATCGAAAAAAAGCAAAAGAGTGCTATATAGGCAATAGGCATTTCATATATGTATGGGGGCACGAAACCCGGTGAACGTACGTACGTGTAAGTACGCGTAACAGGCAAATCAAATGTATTGCATGAAGAAACTAGGCTGGAATATGAATGTTTATTAGACCGAAGAGTGCGAATGATGTCAATTCGCCGCGGCCGGTGCAAATCTTCATAATTTCACCCATAAACTTAAAATAAATAATAAAAAATATGACCTTTCGCCATACAACATATTACATTATCAGTTTAATCGTAAATAAAATATTAAGACACCTTATATCGTTTCCTGAATTGATCCAATCTGTCAGAGCTCTGTGCGCCCATTGGTTTGCTCAAATCCCTGAAGGTGGCCGGGTCATTTAGGTCCAGTTCCAAGGAGTCATAATCCGCCAGAATCCAGGGAAACACGGGGTACTGCATTAGGTCATTGTATGACCGTCCAGCCAAAGTATTTAAATGCATCAAGTACTGGAAGTTAGTTATTTCGCCGCGCTAAAAATTTCAAAAGGATTTTTATTAAAAAAATTTTTTATTAACATTCCAATAACATAACGCCATTTAACAGTATTATTTAACTACATGCCAAGGTTGGAACTAAAATACATATGGTTTTTATTATTCTGCTTCTTTTCTAATTATATAAAAATTAAATATATATCCCTGTCTAATTGTATATTTATATAGCCTTCTGCTTCATAAAACATATTAATTTAGATATTCACAAAAAAAATTGTCTAAAACATTAGGTAACTACTGAATCATATTTAACTGTATATCGATTATGAAGTGACTTACCAGCCATCGCTGCGTAACAGAGGTGTCTCCAATGAGAGAAGCTAGAAGACCACCTGGTTGCTCTACCGCCACGCCCCTCTTTTGACCTGCCACGGAACCTGCTGCGCTATCCGCCATACCTGTGGCTACAGCTGTAAAGCGGCTGTACACCTGTTTAATGAGTAATAAGATCTGCTCTCATAAAGTCCACTTTTATCGACGACGTCATTAAAGCTGGATGATTCATGTTAATACGCCATAGTTCAATAATAATATTAATCTTTAAAACGACATTACACATTTGTATTATTAAAAAAAGTTACTATTTCTAAAGGAACTAACAGTTTTTTTATTTGATCTTACAGTTACGAAATTGATATCAATAACTCGGGTCAACACAAAGTTTGACTTTAAAGCTTTTTCCTATATTTCAAGACGTAATGAGACGAAAAAAATGACATGAAAAAGTTTGCTTCTGTATTTAGGAGTCGAGAAATCCTTTGTATATCACATACCTTATTCCTTACTTTTCGGGGAAAGGCCAACAGATAATTGCGACCATCACTCGAAAATACTTCTAAAGCAATGGGCTGCAGGAGATATCTTCGTTTGTGCACCTCTCTGGAAGGAACAATTGCATTTCATAACTATACAATGATTTCAGCAACTTTAATTAAGCTAAATTAATGTTTTTATGTACGCGAGAATTATAAAATTTCTAGCAAAAAAAAATGTTTCTACAACAATATATGAATTTTAAAAAGGCCAATTTAAAACGATGAAAAACAAAGTGAGTGTAAGAGCATCATTAATTTCTCAAAAATTAAAAATATTTGATTTTTAGTCACGTGACACAAAACAGTCACAAATGAATCAAATCGACGATGAAGCAGCATACTTGTAAGTAATATCTACGCCTGTCTAATTTTAATGCCGTCTCGGAGATTAATTTTGTCGGAGACTGATTTAGATCCAAATAGACATTATATTTTTGGTAATTAATGATAATAATTAGCACGTACCAAACTTAACGTACGTGTACGAGTTTACAAGCATGGTAGGTCCGAGTGCGGCGACGCCATCTTGCCTAGAGGAGCGTAGAGTTCTTGAAATTATGAATGTTTAAGAGCGGACACTAACCAAAATCACTCAACGTAAATTTGATTGTATGAATAAATTTGTATTGATCCTTCTCTATAATTTCAATGGTTGACTCTAATTAATAACACAATATGCCTCGATACAAAGCACCTCACCTCTAACTTTATCGCCATTTTGTTTTTATTCAATCGTGGCGAGTATTATGAAGCCAAAATATAATTGAATTACAGCAGATTAGTTTGGCCGAGAGCTATTACTAGAGATTTTATCAAATATTGTATATTTTACGAGTTATTTGAATAAAAACCATTTAGCGTTTACTTTATTTTTGTTCCGCGAAACACTTCGCATCTCATGCGAACTTCAGGCAGCGGGCGGAGGGAGACGCGCGGGTGAAATCATGAATTTTGCTAGCCTAATGCGCGCTCTTTATTTAAATTCTTAAAGCCAATACTATATTCTAATAAATTATCTGAAATAGTTATATCTTGTTAAATTGTCTATTATTTAGTCGAAGTAAGAAGTAGACATGGGAAGAAATTGGCTGAGTCAAAAATCAACCTGGAACTGTTTAGGAAAAAACACCTTTTGTATGGCAATTAAGGTTTACAATAAATTACAAATAGAATTGAAGGATCTTCCGACTAGTCTTTAAAAAAGCGACTTGGTGTATTACTTTTGAAAAGAAATTTACTATTCAATAA
This sequence comes from Pieris macdunnoughi, assembly GCA_905332375.1. Lineage (NCBI taxonomy): Eukaryota > Metazoa > Arthropoda > Insecta > Lepidoptera > Pieridae > Pieris > Pieris macdunnoughi. The sequence continues at coordinate 355,621 of CAJOBZ010000032.1, read as the reverse complement.
ATGATTATTTGCTTTTATATTTAAATAATATAAGAAATGACTTTGAATAATAATGTAAAATTCCTTTAAAGACAAATTTGCGCGCCATTGTGTGTGGCAGAATATGCGAACTTTTTTTTTATGGCTCTGGCACGATTTGTGCATTAGCCAGCGTCAAGTATAGGATTTTTTATAATTCGTGCTTGTCTTTTAGAAATTCGACCGTGTCCTCCATGTAGGGTTTAAGCACTCGCCCGGTACCGCACAACCCTCCCAAAGGCCGAGAACAAATTTTCATTAAAACTTGCCCTCGAACCGGGAATCGAACCCGGTACCCCTCACCTAGCTGCCTTAATAAGACTGCTAGGCTATGAGGCCCCCATATGCGAACTTTCTTTTTCTTGCAATAAATCAATTATTAATATTAAATTTTACACAATATTAAATACCGTATATCTTCATATAGGAACTTGGAGCATTGCCGCTGATTGCTCCTCTGTATAGCTTGGCTCGGCAGTATGGGGTCATAGTCATCAGGACAGCTGTCCAGGTCTCGAATCTCTCTATTCTTGAGTAGGGTGAAGCCATCGATGACGTAGCAGTGCTCTCGTCCAAAGAGGAGGAGACCTTCAGTCGTATCCAAGCCTTGGATACGGGCGCATCGGAACATGTGTGTAATCTACAGATTTACAAAATATTTTTATTAATGCCTGGAAGTGATTGCTTGTTACCGAAACATTAATTGTATAATTAATTATTAATTCCGTTACATTCATTAAAATATATATTAATTAAAACCTAATATATTTAAACCGTTTTTAATTAAAACACTCTATCTCCTTTCATCACAGCGTAAAGATAATTTGACAGAAAGGGACGAAAGAGAATTTTAGTTAAATAGTAATTAGTATAGTTATTTTTTATGAATCAGGTAAGAAGACAAGTCTGTGGTCTCAGAGAACTCCTTAACAAACTTCTTTTCAAGTCTAGAATTAAAAAAAAATAAGTCCCGTAACTGGTAATATGCACGTCCAACAGTGGTAGATGTTTTTGGTTTAAGCCATTGGTCAAATACATGGCAAGTAAGGCATGATACTGTCATGTATATATTCAAGATATATTTACATTATATATCGTCATACATATAACTGGTATATTGCAACTACTGACAGGTGACAAGTCCAGGCAATTGCTAGAGATATAAAAGAACTATATATATATATATATATATATATATATAGCGATAAAGTTGGCGTTGGACTGTATCAAAGGGCACTAAAGCCGATATTTTACTAGAGTAACTATTTAATATTAATATAATTCCTATTATTTTATTTCTGAAATTGCCTTCATAGCATATTCAGTAAATTTCTGATTTCCCATATACCTTCTCATGATGTTCTAGCAGCCGTAACAGCGTCTGATTATCTGGTGGAGGAGCTTGTTCATCTTCGTCTTCATTATCGGGTCCATCTTCACTTGCTGAAAATAAATTAAGATTTAGCTAAAGCCTCTAAAGAGCGCAAGGGAAAGCAAAAAGCTACCAAAACAAGGGAATTAGCATACTTCGTCTCCTACATATGTATTTAATTGAATAACATTAATAAATAAATAAATCAGTGGCGCAGTAAAAGGTTTTACTTTTTAGGTCTGGGCCTCAGATTTCTGTATCTGTTTAATGATCATGTGTTAATCTAATAGGCAAGTAGATGATCAGCCTTCAGTGCCTGACACCCCGCGACTTCGGGATGAGATTCGCACGCTGAAGTCCCTACACCAACACTGCCGTTATTTTGCATTATTAAATATTAATTTAATTTTTTTTGACATTAATAAACTGAAAATCTCATTATATAACTGTGAAAAGCGCTTTAAATGTGTAGTCACTCCATTATCCATACCTTCAGTGGAATTATTATTCCCTCGACTAACGACTCCGCTGCTCACGAGATCAGATGGACTGCCTTCTTCGTTATTTACTTCCACTGACGTATCTCTGGTACTGAAAAGTCATGATTTCATACAGAATTCTAAAAAAAACTATACAAACGTACGTACGTTTAGCGAATTCATGAAATGATCGAGATAGATGAATAATTTAAAAGGCCGACAACGCAATTGCGAGCCCTCTGGCAATGTTAGTATATATGGGGTCTGTACCACTTAACCGTTATATTTAAGAAAACGCTTAAGGAAATTTCAATCAACGTTTATTATACATGAGTTTGATATAAAGTTCACCATGAAATAACCCTAACTTTCAATTCAATATAAACTAGCCATTACATGAAATCACTTAATATGTCAGACAATAACTATGACATCAAAATCTAACCGACCCTATATATCTACCAGCGACAGATGTTGCCCTGTCTAATGTCTAATAAACAATAACCTTTTCAGAATGCCAAATCATAAAATGACTGCTTCACGACTGATTTGAGAGCGACCGCCGATGCGAAAACCGCTGTGTGAGTTCGAAAAGTGAGTTACAGAATCGCAGGGCTGGTCTTTAATAAAAATCTAACTGTAAATCGAAACGAATCTCGAATCTATTGAAGACAAAAACTTTATCAACATCGATTTCGGACTTTAATTACAAATTAATCATCAAAAATCAATCTCCTATTTATAATATATTTGACAGCAAAGCAAATTAATATGCTTATGATTTTGTTATTATATATTATACACGTTTCCCTTCCCTGTCACCGTTTAAACCTTTAAGTTTAAGTTAATTACTTATTAATTTACTTTAAAAAAAATTATGAACATATGAAATTATTATCGATGAACGCTCGGCGCACGCACGAAAAAGTATGACTCATTGTCCCGTTACGCTCATTGTACGCTTGGGCCTATCTATCTCTCTTTCACTCGAAGACAAATATGCAATCACTATTGCCATAAAAATTTTTAGTACATTGTGCCTCAGTGTTTTCCTCTTAATAGAGACTATACTATATTAGAGTTATTAGACAAGTTTAGGTAATTTGTCTGAGCGATGAGGCAATTAATAAAATAAAGAAAAAAATATTAACCTGGTGAGATCATCCTCCATAGCCTGTCCGTCAACTTCGACGCTGTCGGCTTCTCCCAACGCGGCATGGGAGCGCCACTGCTGGTACACGCGGTAGTACTCCTTGCTGTCACGGCTCTGAGCTACTTTGTATTTAAGCTGACGCTGGAACATATCAAACATATTAGAGTCATGTTACAAGAGTTTATAGACTAAACTCTGATTTTTCATTCCGTAGAATTTGCTACTAAAAAGTTCTCCACCGAAAAAGGGACAAAGGGTCCCATAATCTTACTCAAGTGAACTAAAACAAAAATAACAAATATTTAATATCACGAACAATATATCGAAATAACTTTATATCATTCTTTAGCTGGCATCACTGCCTACCAATTGCAGATTTAGTAAACCTTTTAAAAAAAAATGTTATCTTTACTTGTGCGTTTTTTACAGTTTGTGATGAAAAGGGACGTAATCATCACTCGCCGTAAAACCACTTTAAACGTGGAGCACCGCACTTAATAAAATGGATACATTCACTAACAAATAAAATGTATGTATAGACTCGTAATGAAATTGAAAAATGTGTCCGGCCAAAAAGGTTTGTAATCTCTGACATGTCAAAAAATTATAGCTGTCAGAATTCTACGGAATAAAAAATCAGAGTATAAGTATATTAACGGAATCTATAGCTTAATAATACCAATAGTCTTGGCCTTGAATTTCCAAACTCACATTTTCAGCCTTCTCCAGGAGCGGTCTAAAGGGATAATGAGCGTAGAAGGAATAGTTCCGTCGAAGCTGCTTCCTCATACGGCAGGGTCCCTCAGTACAATGCAGCGCCCACTTGTCAAGGGGCGAAGGTCTAGGGGGGCCCCAGAGGGCTCTCTCACGCGTGAGTTCCCTCCATACTCCCGACCATTCCGCTTGCACGTACCGAGTCGTGTGCGCGCTCGTATTTGCCGCACACTGGGCGCTCGATAACCACGATTGTCTGAAAATTTGACAATATTTTAAAGAATTAGTTAGATAATATCTAGTAGAATTATAATCTTAGAAGAATTTGTATTAGACTTGATAAAAGCGACTGTTATTTAGTGTCTTCGGACTTTTTCGTCTAGGAAATCCAAATACTAACAGGAAAATTATTTAATTCTATAGATCGAAAAGTGAATATCTAATCAAATATTGGCAGTGTACTCTTTTTCTATGATTTGGTGTTTAAACTGCGTTCGAACACAACTTCTAATATAGAGGAAAGATTTGTATATTTGTAACGAATACATTAAAAACTACTGGACCGATTTCAACAATTCTTTTCGGTCCAAAGATGCTTTATTTCTCAAAGAATTATATTCACAGAAAATTTTAATTAAAGTAGGTTAGTTGTGTTATTAAATTATTAAAAATAATAAGCTATATAAAATAAAAATAAATTTTCTGTAGATATACAAATATAAACTATGTGACTTCGTGTAAAATTGATTCGCTATAGAAATGAAACACAAATAAGAATATGTATTTTTTACTTCAATGAAAATAACTATCTACTATAATAAAAAATAGGGGTTGACGGTAGAGGAGTGACAATTAAGGGTTGTATGTATTTTTGAATGATACAGATCATAAAAAAATGAAAACAAAAAGTTTTGTCTAAAAAATAAAAATTTAGGGGTGGGACCACCCTTAACATTTAGGGGGATGAAAAATAGATGTTGTCCGATTCTCAGACTTACTGAATATGCATAAAAAATTCATAAGAATCGGTTGAGCCGTTTCGGAGGAGTATGGGAACGAACATTGTGACACGAAAATTTTATATATCAGATAAGTCGGCTAACTAGGATAGAGATAGACAAAAATCTCTATGCAAATACGAAAACTCCATCTCACCTGACTAATTGGACATGATCTTGCATATACGCCAGAGCGTGATGCTTCGATAACCTCGGTCGCAGCTTCCCCGTGTCTTCCCGTTTGACCTTCGTCCGAGACGCCAGTCGTGTCAGTCCACCTGTCACCTTTTGTATCTTCGATTGAATCTGATTGTGCAGCTCCCACGGCACGCGGTACACGGCCTGATTTAAAAAAATGCTGTGTATATATAATACTCGTAGTAGCAGACACATCTTTACATTATCTCAATTGGATAGGAGACATATAATATATATGTATATATATATATATATATTATATATATGTTTTGGCTGTAAAGCCAAGAACTTTAGAAGTCAGATCGGTGGAGATAGAACAATCATAGGGGGTCCGATAGATTGTCAAGTTATTTTTTATAGAAGGGAAAACGTTTTGAGAATAATTTCTGTTAATTTTTAGTAAAAAGTGAATTATCCAAATTTTAAGTATTATTGTATCCAGGGATGAATCTTTGTTGTAAATATCTAGCTTCATACATATACATAGAGCAGTGTTGGCCTAGTGACTGCGTGCGACTCACATCCTTGAGATCGTAGGTTCGAACCCCGGCTGTGCACCAATAGACTGTCTATGTACGCATTTACATTTCGTACGGTAAAGGAAAACATCGTAAAAATCTGGCTTGCTTGGCTGATAACCTACTTGCCTACTAGATTGACACATAATAATGAAACAGATACGGAAATCTGAGGCTTAGACCTAAAAAGGTAGCGACTTTTTTAATTTATATAATATATATATATATTAACGCCACCTAGTGACACGTTTTATTCCACAGTATAGTCATGTTGTGTTATAACTAAATGTCAGTTGCTTCTGATATTAAGCGAACTCACGCACGTTGTTTCATTTTATTATTTACTAGCAGACGCGACAGACCTGTCCTGCATGATTTTCAATCGATTAGAATATTAAAAAAAGTATGAAAGTACCGACTGCACCGCCATCTGCCGGGCTGATTTGTGAATCTAAAACCATCCAGGGCCCTAACCAAAAGCATACAAAAAAAATCATTCAAATCGGTGCAGTCGTTCAAGAGGAATTCAGTGACATACACACTTCTGATTTTGGTATTAGTATACCTTCCTTTCTGCATCCACATAATGCGTCCAAAGGCGATGGGCAGCATCGTGAAGGGTCTCCCTCACGACCCCAAGGTCAGGGGCTTTAGCTCCAGGTGGTGGAGCACTCAGAGACACCTTGAAGACTTCTTCGATTGCTGGCTTCTTACACGCGTATAGCTCCTCCCACACGCGACGAGCCGCACCCGCCATTAAGTTGCGACCTGTAGCAACAAATTAGGGAGCGTTTAGTATTACGTACGTAAAACGTTACAAAGCAGAGCGGGGATTGAATTACGCGTTATTGTTAATATTATTTCCGACTTTCCAGTACTTTACTCCACATAATGGTAACTTTTAGGTATAAAGAGTCACTAGGTGGGTACGGAAAAACGTTACGGCGCGTTACATGGGGGGGGGTCAATAATCTCCAAAAATTGCGTGACGTAATACTTGAACGCTCCCTTATTCAACTATTATATTCATAATATATAAAAACAGAAAATAATATTTTCCTTTTCCAGCTATCCCAAAACTCGCAATGTATTTTAAAACTACTGATAAAATAGAACGTCGCTATGACTTAGTTTATGATAAATTTGTAGACAAACATACATATAGGTACATACAGTATACATACATACATTTCACATATATATCAAACTGATAACCTCTTTATTTAGAGTCGGTTAAAAACATACCCTGATGAGCAGTAAGACGGTCATCATGAGCCTCTAAGTCTCCACTTGGATTGACATGCCAGGTGGTCCTATGTTGTACGTCTAGTGCCACACGCATACTTGCACTAAGCTGCAGTAGGCAGTATGTCAGACACCCCATGAACTCCAGAGAATGGTTGCCTGCCCCGAATATCACCAGCCTACGAACCAACAAAATAATCAGTGCGGCAGACACAGATAGGTATTTGCGTCTATAGCACAACTTTTTTTAGAAACTATAAACAATTTATTTTTCAAAAATTCTTGTGTTTCTGGTATGACTACCATAATCATAAATAGTAGAAACACGTAAAAAATTAAGAAAATCTATAACTATAAAATCTAAATTTTTTTGGGCAAATTAGATTGTTATCCCTTCCAACCGAATTGTTCTTCAGGAATCAGGAACTATCAGTAACCAGGAAAGCGGAACTAATGTATGTGTATATTTTTATGTAATAGGAGGCAAACGGGCCGGAGACTCACCCGATGTTAAGTGATACCGCCGCCCATGGACACTCACATTGCCAGAAGGCTCGCAAGTGCGTTGCCGGCATTTCAAGAAGTACGCTCTTTTCTTGAAAGACCCTAAGTCGAATTAGTTCGGAAATACTTCAGAGGTCAGCTGGTTCCACAAAGTGGTAGTGCGCGGCAAAAACTGCCTTAAGAAACGCACAGCTGTGGAACGGCGGACCTCGAGATGATACGGATGGTATTTTGTATCCTTGACGTCCGATAATGAAACTCAGTTGCAGGTCCGAACAACTCCGCTGAACACTCTAAAGAAGAATAAGGGCGAACAGCCTCGCTCTATTTAAAATCTAGTTTTACAATCAATCACTTACCTATTGGTAGTTAATTTGTGTAATGCTTCCAGTACGGACATCTGATCGGCGATAGAGTCCGTTGGGCGAGACAATAGGAATAGTATGGTCCTGTTGAGGCAGTGGTGAAGTCCCTCCAACGACACCATTAGAGACTTTTTCTTGGCTTGTGTGACCAACTTTACAAGGAAATCGAAAACCTGCCAATTATTTAAACTTTGTTACATAAAAAAAACTAATAACATAAATTGTTAGGGATGCAACGGTCGGCCTTATCGCTAACAAGCGATCTCTTCCAGGCAATCCTAGTAAGGAATAAACTACAAAAAAAGAAATAGTAAGGGTAAAGTGATTGCAAAAATATGAATTGGAATGCAATACAAAATTAATTATTAGTTACTTTACTTGTCTTTACATATTATATTTAGTTTAGGATTTATTAGTTTCAAGATTTTTTCTTTTAAAACTTAAGTTTAGAATAAATCTATAATTATTTCAACAACACATTAGCCGCATCCACACCGGACGATCCATCGCGATCCGATCGCGCGCTCCACTCCGCGTGCGATCCATTTGTTGTCGGTTTTTTGTTCACGCTCAAAGGGGCCTCAGTCACTTGCCGCGCGCGGTTTGGACAGTTGTGATTTGAATCGCGTGATCCAACGTTATGGATAATTCGCAATGTATTCGTTTATAATCCCTTTATAGGGATAATAAATGCTTATGGGATTCTAATGATATTACGATACGATACGATATTACGTGATGAACAAAAGTCAAATTGATCTGCAGACATAGTTCATCTGATTCAGTATGGATCCGAAGGATCGTGATGGAGCAGCCAGTCAGGATTGCAAAAGATTGCTGTTAGATCGACCTAGCACGATCCACGCTCCACGCATCACGATCTTGGATCGCGGATAGCGGGATCGCCGAACCATTTTGGATCGTCCGGTGTGGATACGGCTATTGGACTTTCATTCATCATATACATAGAAAATAGTGGAAAAATTGTGTTAAATGGGAGTCTACTCCTGATTTCCATTCAACTAAATATGTACAATGCGATTAATAGAGATTTTAAATATTGATGCGGTGACTGTAGGGACAAAATGGGTAATACCAAATTATATTCAACACCAGAACATTGCATACCTCGTGAGGATCTCTAGACAGTTGCCCTTGCCACAGTTTATCAACGAGTCTCGCCGCCAAGTAGCACACATTAGATATATTCGACTCGGAGCCAAACAGTTCTGTATTGAGAAGATTCTCCATGACGGTCGTCAGTACTTCTGTTTGGTATTCAATCTGTTGCTCACTTGTCGAGTTAGCAGGTGATGCGTCTAGCACTAAATCAATCACCTGTAAATAATATTACGTGTCAATATCAATAGTTTAACAGAGTCAAGTAGCGCTGTTTATTGTTAAAATTTCTTAAACTTTACTGATAATAGAAATCTTGTCAACCTGGCCAAAAATAAAATTTATTTCCCTAAATGTTGCATGTAGTTATTTATGTATTTGGCCATTGCTTGGTGATATGTGGTGATGAAAGGTGATATTCAGAAACCAGACTTAGCTCCAATTGTGACTCCAATCCGTTTTTGAAAATCCAATACGTTTTTGGTTCGCGTTAAGTCTCGTGTCTAAATCTTAATTTAATTGGTAATATTTTGATGGGATTTTAATTTTAAACGAAAACAGCGCTACTACGGTTAACCAATTATATAATCCAGGTTAGTAGAAATGCGGTGTGAACTCATTTAAAGAATCGATACGTAATATTAGTAGTCAGGATAGGATATCCCAATACTTAAAGCTGTCAAGATTTAGAGGCAAGTTTTATAGTGAACTCCTAAACGGTCGTTTTCTATACTCCATTCCAATCGGAAATCTGGATTGGAAATAATTTTAGATTATATATCGACATAGAAAGCGGCCGTATGACAACATAATTCTTTGTATGGTAAATTACACATATAAGTAATAATAACACAGAAATGGTCTATGCTCAGATCTGTCAAATCGTGGGATTTTGACAGATAGGAAAGTAAATTCACTTTGTCTCTGAATCTTGGGTTTAGTACCCCTCACCATGCACTTTTAAAAAATAAGCAGGAAAATAGTATGTTAGATAGAATTAATATTTAGGCGAATATTTACGCAATAAAAGTACGATCTCTGTGTGGAGCAGGGCGTACAAAACATTGACGGAGGCACCGAGTCGTTCGCGATCAGACTCTACGAACAATGCAACTACTGATTATAGTTCTTCCTTATTCAATTGTTGCTTTATATCATGGACCTATTCGGTAATTCTATAATACATTTTTCAATTCTACCTTTAACATTTATTTTATAGTAATTACTAACGTATACGTCTGCGTGAGATATTTGTATCAATCAAATCGAGGAAATAAACGGTAACTCCAAAAAATTAAAGCACTGATCGCTTGACTGTCTTTGGTCTACGATGCTTTTGATCAGTTTAAGGCGATGCAATCAAAAAATGTAAAACAAAAGACGAAACGATGTTTAATTGTAATTGGTCAACGGCATCAGACCGTGACGCGAGTCTGTGATTGTACATAATAATAATTGGTATAGGAATTTTAAACATATTTAACATAAGTGTAAAACTTAAGGGGGTCTGATATCGGTTTTAGTAATTTGATTAAACTACCATTCATCTAATCATGCTAAAACATCGTAAACCAAGAAAAACAACATGCTCATCCTATATTTACGTCACGTCTTATTTAATCCAACAGTTGGTAAAAACAAATATTAAGCAATATTCAAGCAAAAAAATAAGCCGTCAAAATCTATTTTATTCCATTTATAAAATAAAGCTTATTATAAAGACAACATCAAATGTTATGAAGCGTGTCATTAACTTCCAAAAAAACATCTCAAGACCACCCATAACATTATAGGTAAAAACTCCTAATATTTGATACTAGTCTTGGGATTGCAAAGTTTCTTTATAGCTAAATTATTATTTTGTTATATTCAGAAATCTTCTTAAAGCCAATAATAATTTAAACTAAGGTTCAAACAATGGATCTAGTCACAATTAAACATTGGCGTACTTCAGAATAATTGAAAAGATTTGATTTACGGTTTATAATAATGAGTACAGTACAGTAACATATCCAACTTAATTTAATTTTTATTTTATAGGAAATTTTACTTACCGGGGAGGCTTTAGCGGTCACATTAAGAGGCAGCGAGTCCAGTACGATGACTTTGATGAAGTCCATGACAGCCTGTCGAGCCGGATGCTGGGTGAGGGTCGCTGAGCTGCTGACCAACACCACGTCCTTCTCGGAGCCTGGAGTCGACGCACCAGAGCTATCTCCGCTCTCACACACGGCTGGAATGTAAAATGAGATCTTGACACAGTGTCGAAGTAGCGATTCAATAATCCGAAACAGTACTCACGCATATGGATCTCGTCAGAGGCGTTTGGTGGAAAGAGAATAGAGGCGAGAGCGCTGAGCACCTCGGCTGTCATCATCAAGGTGACGAAGTCTGGTAACGTGTTGTACAGGGAAAATAGTACCTGGAGTTAAATACGTATTATTAATATTCATAAATTTAAAACAGTTGTGACGCATATTGTATGGCCGATGGCTGGCCATGCGTCATACTCGTGAACGGGTGCTACTTGTGGTGACTGGTCGTACTTGAATTCGTGTATGCGGTGATGTTGTTATTATTACTACGTATTTGCGTGTTGTTTCCACGAGAATGTAAGTGCGTGCTCCTATTTCACCATGCCTCCTGCTGATAGATGACAAATCAGTTTTTAATTTATTATTATTTATTACTTAAGATGTCATGTGGAAAATGGTCACGTAATGGTTGCAGCTCCTTACAAGCGTTGTGTAAAACAAAAAACTTGGCGATTAAAAATAATGGCGGAGAGTTTATTGCTGGTTCTTCTCTTCCGTTCTAGGCTTTACAACTGGCAGTAAATGTAATATTAGAAGCATTTAATGTATTTTTTTTAACATTTGACATTCATTAATGTACATTGCGTTACCTATATGAATAAATGATATAGATTGATTGATTGATTTACTCGAGAGATTACAAAAAAGTTGCCAACATACGACTAGACTAGCGCACTTTAAAATGTTGTCATTGGAGAATTGAAGATGATGTATCATTTCTATTTTAGCTATTTAACAATCAGGTTGATTTCCCCGACCTTTTATCAAAATTTAAATCTCGTCATTCATTTGTCCTTCCTTTCCGAAGAACGCATTTTGGTCAAAGCTCCAGATGTCCAGATTAAGCAATCTGGTAAAGCTCTGGCTATCCATTGTTATTTTACTTAAAACATTTACTTTAAAAGAAATTGTGACGCCATAAATTTATACAAAGCATAAAAAAAAACAAAAACTACCTGTATAATACCAACAGGATGGTCATTCAACCACTCGGGCAGGGACTCGCCATGTACCAGGGACCTAACAGTTGCCAAGAGTATGACAACAGCCTCCGGGCACAGGGTGATTCTCGCCGCCAAAGCAGCTGAAGACTGTCTTTGTGGGGCTGCAGCCCCCCAAGCTGCGGCCCATACGCGCTCAACTGATACGGTCTTGTCTGGGCCCGTTTGACGCATCGGTTGTCCGAGGGTGAGACCGAATAGAAGGTAATATAGCTCTGGTATTTGAAGGTGGAAGAGAGAGAGCCTGGAATATAAATACATCTTCTGAATTGACTCTTATATAAAGCCCCTTTTTTATCGAAATATTATTTTTGTGGTTATTTTCGGCTCAATCAGTTAAAAATTTCCAAATATTATTTTTCAAACAATGGTTTTATGACTTAATATTAAAAGTATATTCAACAATTTAACATCTATATATTATATCTACCAGGCAAGCAGCGTGAATCCAGATGTATAAAGCAGGGGCGCGTGCAACCTGGGATGCGCGAGCGCAGCAGCGGGCAAAACTACGCCCGCCTGCCCTGTCCCGCACACTTCCGCGTGACGCACCCATCCGCCCGTGCTTAAGCCCTCGCGGAACCTGGTACAACCACATAATATCATTTATTACGTTACATTCATTAAATCAAATTGAAATTTAAAATAATAAGACTTTTCAATCAAAGTTTTATATACAAACAAAATGATTTATGATATATCTCGCATTTATATGCAAATTGGGAGCTGATCTTAGATTCAGTTTAATTTTATGCTATAATCGTAATCAAAATTCCAATAAAATGGCCACAAACCTTTGCATTATGGCACTTTGCTGTCCCTGTCCAGAGCACAAAATGACCAAAATCCTCAACGCCCACAGCACAGTTGCCGGATGAACATTCTCTTGCATAAAGCTTAAAAGCCAATCCATGCCCAGAACTCTAGAGATCTCCTCGCAGACGATCGTGTTCACTAAATTCCGGTTCGTGAACAACAAAGTATGGAGCACGCACAAACATTTATTCCTCAATATTATAACTTCGCCCTCAGAATCCTTCTCAAAATCGTCCGTTATGGGTATATTCTGTTCCGTTTGCGTAGGTAACGGCAGGGTATAGGCCATATATTGACCAAGACACAAGAGATCGCTGGGCCGCGGTTGACCTCCCAGCAAAGCCGCTAGCAAATTGATCAGAACATTTTTTGTGCTTCCCACTTTGACATCGTTGACGATATACAATAATTTCGGTACGAGTTGCAACTCTCTCATTGTGCGTAAGTTGTGCGTTCTGTGAGCTGTTTCCGTCGCTAACTCTAGTAAATGCTCCAAGAGGGACTTTATCAGGCCACTGGGCGCGCCCAGCCATACGTCTAGATCGCATATCAAGTCCTGAAATTTAATAATACCCCCCTATATTTCTGTTAAATTGATTCTAATAAATTGACACGATAAACTATTTATATATTCAAATTTTACTAAAACTGTCACTGTCATAGACTTTATCTGTCAGCTTTTGACAGCCCTTGTTTTTCGCAATTTGTATATATAATTCTACTGTACGTGTGTACATACATACACATGTCAGGAGTTCAGTGACATCACTGAACTCCTCTTAAACGGCTGGACTGAATTAAATGATTTTTGATGTGAAACATCTATAGCCGCACGTAAAACCGATTTCTGGCGTGGCGACGCATGTCGTGGCGACACGTCGCCACGCTATATGATGGTATATATATATATATATACAGTCTATATGCAGTAGTGTGTACGGTGTGTGTATTTCGAAGTCACTGATTAAACGAATTAAGTAGTCACGATTTGAAAAAAATCGTAAATTTTTGTATTTAATGAAAATAAATGTTTATTAAATTAATAGTCATCGTTATCTGGAAAAAAAATCGTAATATTTTATTTTCAATCTGTTCTTTTCTGCTTTTCATATTACTTTTACAAAACAATGTCGATGTTTCACATCTGCCAGGCGTCCCGTGACGGCTCACATTTTTTTAGTTACGTTTGGGTGGCGCCCTGGATGGTTTAGATTCACGAATCAGCCGTACTCATACTTTGTTTAATATCCTAATCGCTTGAAATATCATGCAAGACAACGTCTGTCGGGTCTGTATATTGCGTTTACGCTATGATTCAAATACAAAGGACATTAAAGGCTGTCAAAACGTGTCAGAAGAGAAGTTAAGGATTTGAGGAAACTATAGGAATAGGGGCCTAATGTAACCTAGCACACAAATAGAAACAATTTTTTTTTTTAAATAATAATAAAGAAATTTACCTGAAAAGCTGTCAAGTTGGGTATCGATGACGTTTCCTTCTGGCTGTCTACAGTGCCGACCAAGCCAAAAATAAGATGCAGAATATGTGAATTGAGAAGCTGCTTCTTCTTCTTCAATAACATTGCCAATGTCTGGTATCCTTTCCGCCTGTCCATTTCTGCTTGGGCGGCCTTGTTCGAGCGAACGACACAGACCAAAGCTTTGACACCGGCGTACAAGCATTCCACGTCCTGAGCCATTGCTATGAGACCTAGTAACACTGAACATCCGCCCACTGTGTCGATCTGGAAAATATATAAAGCATTGAGATCGTGATTACGAATTTTTGATAGACCTCGTCTAGAATCTCACCCTCTTTAAGGGTAAGATTGATAGTTGGACTTACCGCTAAGGGAGCGTTCAAGTATTACGTCGTAGTAAAACGTTTCGTGACCACCTAGTGACTCTTTATACCTAAAAGTTACCATTATGTGGTGTAAAGTACTGGCAAGTCGAAAATGATATTAAAAATAACGCGTAATTCAATCCCCGCCCCGCATCGTAACGTTTTACAAAAGGAACCCCCCCTCCCAAAATTCGTTACGTAATACTTGAACCCTCCCTAATTTTGACTCGAGTAACTCAAATCCAATACAATTTTGACATACTTTGTAGCCAACGAATATGGCAAAAATTCTTTATGAATTTGTTCTTTAGGATTTTTAAACACTATTAATTTCCAGTGTCTGCTAATTTTATGTGACCCATGAGACAAAACATACACCTGTATAAAACTAAGACAGTACCATAATACTTTTAGGTCTGGGCCTTCGAATGCTGTATGTCTAAAATCAGCCTTCACACACAGTTGTATATTTATTAATAAATAAATAATTATTTGTCGGTCTAAGACGTGCCGGTATCCTCACGATGCTTTCTCCTTCGAGCAGTGTTAAATGCGCAACCTCAGGGATAAGAGACGCTGAAGGCAACGCTGCTCGAAATGGGTTAAAGGGACATAAAAAGAACTTACCATTATGGCCGCTGGTTTAGGACAAAACACTCTCACACCCAAATACCCCACAACGACCCCTCCCAGGCACCTGGCGGGTCCCACCAAGTGTCCCGCGGAGTTATGTAACACCCTTATTGGGGTAGCATTTTCATGGGACGACATTCCCAATTGCTTGGCAATCGCCTTATTATCATTCTTGCTATACACTTTGCGAATCTTCGCGAGTGTCAGTTGGGAAAGCGCCCGAGCGTTTATCCCGAATATAACTTTCTCTTCGGCCACCAAAGGTCCTAATGGTTCCTGATTCGGGCCAGGAAGAACTGGCGCTTGCAATGTTCCCATGTAGTGCGGCCCCAACTGGTATATCACCGATATTGTTTGTGCGGGCAATACCTGTTGTGGAACGAGTACTTTATTAATTACAATGATTTTTTTTAAATCAAGTTACCCACAACACAGGGACTCCTAGCGATATATGAATTATGTCATAAATAAAGTTTTGAAGTTATACTTCTTTTGGCGCGTTAGGAAAAATTATCAGAGTAAATTTAACCGATGCGCGCGCAAACCGTCACAAAAACCCGACACTCTGAAGTAAGCATTTATACAACATTCTAAAATAAACAATGTCAATTTCTTTAATTATGTAGAAATATTTTTTTAAATATTTAAATAAACTTTATTTAACTAGATAATGCGTTATAATAAAACTTTCAATGTATTAAACACCTTTTTTCTATTGTTAGTGTCGTTTCTTCTACGAATATAAAATACATTTTTTGAAAAGATTTTTTTTCTTGTTACGCCAAAGAAGTATAACTTCTAACGCGTGTACACACACAATACACATGTTTATTATTTTTTATTTATTTCGACACAGAACCTTTGTTTTGTTCAAAAAGTCCTAAAATTAATTGGAAAGTCCAGAATAAAACGCTTAATAGCTACAGAATACGGAAACACACTTACATCCTCCAGCAGTAGTGCAGGTCCCTGTCTCCAAAGAAGCCTGGAATAGCGCCTCCAATGGGGCGGAGTCCCCACGACGCAGTAAACGCTAGAGGCTCCCGATAAGGTGGCGGCTCCACCGCCCGGGTTAGCGCTTACGTAGTGTAACTTTCCCGAGTGCATATGTTGCCCTGGATATACAATTTTCATTGTTATAGTTTTCAAATAATATCCATAGACTATAGTCTGATTTTTGATTCCGTAGAATTCTGACATTTCATAAGTGTTGCTACTAAAAAAAGATCTCCACCGAAAAAGGGACTAATTTGACCCATTTGAAGTCAATAAAAAATAAAATGCGACGTATTTTTCACGTTCTATCTACAAAAAGGTAAATCTAAATATTTACTTAGTCAAGTGACCTAATACAGAACTAAGCGCTCCCACACAAAACCGCGAATTCGCATCGCATCGCAAATATCTGCGAATTCGCACGAACGCACCGCAAGAATTTCCGATCTGCTTCGCATCGCAAATTCCTGCGATATTACGTCATCCTTGGTGACGCCATTTTAGTCCCCTCTGAGACAGCTTATAGAAAGACGCGCGCCTTCTTTGTTTTTAAATAACAATAACAATGGCGGAATATGATATAGATTTTTTAATATCTTTAATTCACGAGCGTCTCGTCCTATGGGACACAAGTGATGAACATTATGAAAAATAAATTATAATAAATTCTCCCCTTGTACGATCGTTTTTGAAGGCATGGTGATAATAAACTCAGAAGCTCTTCAAATGAAGATATGCTCATTCTAAAATATTTTTTTCAGTTCTCAACGCATAGTACTTTTGAGTAAAATAGTTCCCATCAGAGTTCATAATCGTAATAAATGGCTGAACCCAGAATCTTCGATATATATGCAATATTCTTTTTTGCGATCCATCTTACGCTTCCTTAAACCAGTCCAGTACGGCTGACTACGAAGGAATGGTCGCCCTACCAAACGGTTTGTCGCACTAAATCGTATCGCAGAAATTCGCATTGCATCGCATCGCAGTTTTGTGTGGGAGCCCTTACAAATATTAGGTATAATAACATTTTATTTACAATCAAGTATACAGTTTTTACAAATATTTCAATATCACGAACCATATATCGAATTAACTTTAATTACTTTATTTTATTCTTTAGCTGGCATCACTGTCTACAAATTCCAGGTTTAGTAAACCTTTTAAAAAAATAAAATGTTATCTTTACTTTTGCGGTTTTTTACTGTTAGTGATGAAAAGGGACGTAATTATCACTCGCCGTAACTACTTTATTGTACATTAACTACTTTTAATGTGGACCACCGCACTTAATGAAATGGATACATTTAATAACAAATTAAATGTATGAATAGACTCAGATGTTCAGAGTCGTATTGAAATTGAAAAATGTGCCTGGCCAAAAGTTTTGTCATCTCTAACATGTAAAAAAATGATAGCTGACAGAATTCTACGGAATTAAAATTCAGAGTATAAGTTGTTTACCAGTTTATATACAGGAAATTGTGATGAATCTATGGTAAAATCTTTGAGGGTTTTAAAGGAAGTGTTGCTCAATGGTCCACTGATGGTAAGATTCAGAAATGAGTGGATCTGCAAAAACTAACCAAATAATTCAGGCTCCTCTCTTTCGAATTCTTCACTTTACACGGTACTTATCCGTGGCCATTCGAATTATATTCGGTAGTGGGCAGATCGGTTTTAAAGAAATCATTGTTATGTGCCTATCTCGAAACCTAATCCGCTGTTTTGCTGGTAATATTTTTTTGCTACTTATTAAATATTTCTGGTATTTTTATTTTATCTTGTATATATTTTAATTGTATTTGTAACATGTATGTTTTTCTAAATTGTCATATATTTTGGATAAAAGAGTGTGTAACATATACCGTAGATTTAGTACTATGTATGATGTGGTAAACTTTAATAAATAAATAGATCTCACTCGGGGCAAAGAGAGTTGGCTTATAAAAAATCTAGAATTTTTAACGACAAATTATTTTACGTTTTTCGAATATACTTATATCTAAATAAATATGGCATACCGTCAAGATAGAGCGAGAAGGAAGAGTTCTTGAGTACGGCCCGATTGAGGACAAGGGCTAGATGGCGCCACTGACCCTCGTGCTGCAAGTCGGGACACCACACACGGGCGCCACATTCGCCTACACCCTCGGGCTCCCATTCACCAACATCTACAACAAGTATCCGTATTCAACCTTCACTTCTGTTACGCTATCGTGTCAAGTATGAAAAATTTAGTTAAGAATAAGATTTTTCATACAAATATTTTACAATAAAATTAAAACTTTTTATCACACGAAACATGAAAAAGACTGAAGAAATTTTATAACAATTGTTTAAAGGCTTAATAAATGTGGATTTTGAAATAACATATAACAAATATTTATTAATAAAATTTGCATTCATTAACGTAAGAATACAATTAGACTACTAAAATCAAGATTATTTTACAATTACTTACTCTCAGACATACATACATGTAAATGACTCTTTAATACTTTGTAAGTGTTATACACTAATTTAAAGTAATATAAGCTTGCGGAAGTTCTTTGACCTTTGACGATATATACATATACTAGCAGACCGGCCAAGCGTTGCTGTGGCTAAGGTTTTTGTTATATTACATAGTAGTAAACTATTCAAGGGAAACGGTAGGAGAACACCAGTCATGGGGACCACCATGCTTTTTTGATGGTTATGCCATTAAATTGTAGCTTTAATGTGAAACGTTGGTACTTTCAACACAGCGCCATCTTGCGACTATCAAATAATAAACAAATATTTTGCAATAAAATAATATTTGCGGGTATAAATTGAGAAGTAAGCTATCCTATCTTTTAAGTTGGATCAAACTACACACGGTGTGCAAATTTGATTGATATCGGTTCGGTAGTTTAGGAGTCCATAGCGGACAAACAACGTGGCACGTAATTTATATATATTAAGATATACTTTTAACGAAATCTTATTGCTTCATAATAAAATACTCACTGTGGGGAACTAAAGTCTCCTGCGTCGATACAATGATAGCTTTATCCCGAGCTGACAACACCAGAGCCAAACACACGAGGTGGTCGTCCCTTGAGTTGTTAATATTCCGTACGAGGGTCAGCAAACGGACACAGTGTGGGTCCGTACGGGCCTCGGAATACTTTTCCACGCAGATCCACGTGGAATAAGTGAGCCCCGTTTGAGGAGGGAAAACTCGGTCGCCTGGAATTTAATATCAATCATATTCACAAGCCATGGTTTAAAACGCACATTACGGGCTTCGAGGACAGAGCATCGTAAACTTTAAAATTATTAAATACAGTAAGTTATTACCCCATTCCCTGTTTAGAAATTAAACAAAAAAACTGTCACAACAAAAAAATTCTGTAATTTTGTATGAAGCCATACAAATAGCAATTTTTCCATTTCAAAGTGGTTCCCTCAGTATGTTGCTTTATTAAAATCACAATTTACATTAATATAAGAGGTCGTTGGTTCGATCACCGGTGTACGCCAATTTACTTTCTGCCTTTGTGGTGAAAAAGAAACAGTGAAGAAACTGGCCTAACACCCAAAAACAGTCTACGGCTTGAATCAAGCACAGAAGGCTGATCAACTGATCACTTTTCTAGTAGAAAACACAAATTATCACGAAACACAAACTGAGGTCCAAACAGCTTGTAGCACCAGCGCTAGTTCTTTTTTGGTTACAAAACTCTAGTCCATAAATCATTATTATCATTGAGTTTATCTTAAAATATTTAAAAAAACTTGGCAATCTAAATCTTGAAGAATTCATTTTTATTCAACCTTATTTATATGTGTACATAAATAAATGATATTTCATCATAAATTGACGGATTTATTCGTAAGGAAGTTTTGTCCTTTTGCAAAATTTTAAAGGCTGGCAACACACTTGCGAGCCCTCTGACAATGTTAGTGTCTATGGGTGGTATCACTTAACATCTAGAGGGTCGTTTGCCCCGTTTTATATAAAAAAATCGTCTGTTTCCAGTCATCTAGACAATAGCGAATTAGAACAAAGAATTACCCGATCCAATTCCCCCGAGCGTAGAGGAGTCTTGCGAGCCGAGGGCGTTCAAGTTAGCCGCCTGAGGAGCGATGCTGGGGAGGTAGAGGCAGCCGAAGCCCTCCGCAGACATGTCGAACTCCACGAACGGTGGTAACGTGCACGAATTTTGTGCCCTGGAAATTTTTAATATACTTGAGAACTTGTGCAAATTTCATTTTATTTGTCTTTTTTTATGTAACAGAAGGCAAACGGGCAGAAGTTTCATCTGATGTTAAGCGCTCATGGACACAACTCAAATCAAATTCATTTCTTCATTTAGGTAACACAATGAACACTAAACGGCAAAAAGAAATACATAGTTTTAAGGACGATGAGTTTCCATTTGATCGGTCCATCTGGTTGGTGAACGGCCACGATCAGTTTCTCCAAGTTCTCATCGCCTCTGCGATTCTTTATTTATTTGTATTTACAGAGACCCTAATGTTTTAACGTTTTTACCTTAAAATTTAATGTTTAGGCATAATTGCATATTCAAAGATTTTTTGTATACACAACCAAATCAGGTGAAAAGTTATATAACCTATAATCTCGAGGCGTTGTCATGGAAACCAAAGTTTTAATCCTCGTCAATGGCACTGGTCCCCCGGGCTTACTGACTTGTCCGGACTCCGGCGCCAAACAGTTCAACGGACTGCCCATCCGTAGGAAATCCCTGAAAAAAATACATGTAAATAACTAAAGCAATTTGTAAATCACCCTCGTTCAGCAATAACTCCATTTAGATATTCTGAATATAGCATTCACTCTATATTAGAACACAAAAAAATAAATGTAACAACCAGGTCGGCCTATGTAAAAGCAGTTTTTTTTACATTTATTTCCGTATTTGTAAAGTTAAAATACCAATATTAAATTTACCAATAAATACAAATATACATTAATTCAATTTGGATGACCCAATCATTATTTATGAATATCATATCTAATATATAAAATTCTGGTGTCGCGGTGTTTGTGGTTAAACTCCTCCGAAACGGCTCGACCGATTCTCATAAATTTTTTTGTGCATATTGGGTATGTCTGAGAATCGGACAACATTTATTTTTCATCCCCCTAAATGTTAAGGGTAGTCCACCCCTAAATATTTTTTTTATATTTTTAGATATTTTTTTCTGTTTTTATTTTTTTATGATACAGCTTTAAAAAATACATACAACCCCTAACTTTCACCCCTATTTACTGCTGCTGCTATTTAAGCTGATCCGGCAAAACGACGTTTGCCGGATCACTAGCACAAGCGATATCACTGTTTTATGTTAGAAAAAAAATTGGATTTATATACATAAAAAACGATGCCCTTTTTAAAGGTTCCTAACTAGATCGCGAACACTTCGTTACCTGAGATCCGAAGGCTTCAGAGCGTGGGCAGCCAATCGTTCCAGCACGTACAAGGCGGGCGCGTGCAAGGGATGTCTCTCGTTGCGCAAGGCCCAGCCGCACTCCCGAAGCACGACGCCGGCCAGGCCTCCCACGCACATCACTTGCTGGTTGCGTTCACTGCACGTACACGCCCATTACTAGCACTTTTTTACTGCCAAGTCTTTAAATACCACAGTGAAAGTAGTTTTTGTTGTGGCGTTTATAATGTTTAAAGTACTTTATTTTTCATTACAAAATGTATAATTTTTACATGAGAAACTTAATATATAGGAAAGATTAGATTTTTTTAATGATAACCTACTATGGAGAGTTATTATTTTTTTTTGAAGTGAAACTTCTTTATCGGGGTTGGAAAAAAATGTAGTGTAACATTTTTTCGTTACGCGTCACATTTTTCGGTTACGCGCCATGTTGCTTTTTGATGTCAAACTTTTTTATCGGCGTTGGAATGAAACTTCTTTATCGACGTATGGGAGAAACTTTGTAGCAAATCGTCACGTTTTTCAATGATAGTACATAATAATTCTATAACAATTAATGAAATTCTATAATAATCTTCGTAGTGATAAGGTAAAATGAAATATTTGTATTCATGTCTATGATAATAAAAGCCTTTTGTTAAACTTTATCTAATTTAACGAATTTCTGTAAAGTTGCATATAGTAGATCATTTTTCGAAAAATAAGATCTTATTTCTTAGTTTCACTTCTTACGTGTGTACACCTAGTACACGCACAATTTTTTTTTAATTAAGATACGGGTGCTATAAACATATAGTTGTTTAATCGTCATCGTTTTAGTTCCTTGGTAAAATAAACAATAGAAGTAATAGTAATTTAGAATATGCAAAATTTACTATCAAAGAAGAACAGTTATGCATTTAACTATGTGGATGAAATTTCATACTTGTATGCCATATAATACAACTACGAAATGGTAGATACAGTATACAGTATTTTACACTAATCAAAACCCAAGACTAACCAAGCCAGTTATGCTTAATGCAAAATCCTTACGAAATCATAAATATCACGTTAAAATTAGAAATACCAAATGGACCAAGGCAAATAAGTCTTAACTGAAATCCTCCAACTAAGATCTGGAAATGAGGATATGCTAAAAAATAATACATTAAGAACAGACCTTCTCACAAGACTCTTCAAAACGTGCGCCAAGTAATCTCTAAGCGCCCTCGCATAGTCCTCGTGTTGCGATGGGCGTGGCAGCGCGGGCAACAGCTTGGCCAACACGATGACCACGCCCGGGTGTATCACCCACGCCTCGTTTGAGGGTGCACCTATCGACAGGTTCAAAGGTGCCGATCTACCCGCAGGTTTGGCCTGAAATATATAGAGACGGTAATCATAAAATTTAAATTACCAAAGCAACGGGAGGTTTTATACAAGCGATCTTCCCGTTGAACCAAAGTAATAATTTTTTTTTAATAAAAAACAAACAATAGTTTAAACAATAAATAAAATAAAAGAATGATAAATTAAAAAAAAAGTTGTTATAAGAAAATATACTAGTAAAACTAAAATTGGAAGTGTAATATTTTTATTGTATTTTTATTTTCGTCAAATTTATGTTCACCGTATTTTAGAATAGATAGATTGTAACTTGTGCTATAGAATTGTGGTGTTTTAATAAAAAAAAACGTGTGGCACTCGGGGACTGCCGCGGTAAAGCTATTGCATAGCATTTTTTATCAACTTATGCAGTTATAATTATTTATTTATTTTTTATTTAATATGCAGTATTTGTTTTTCTTTGATATTAATTCAAGTTTTTTCTTTGATATTATTTCAATCTACCACTCTACCAGACTCAGACTAAAACGCCTATATAGTCCGTCTCACTCTAACGCGTACACCGGCCGCGCTCACGCTACGTTACCGATCTCGTCAGAGAAATGGGAATGCGCAGTATGCGTTCTGTCCCACTCTAACGCGTATTTGCCGCACCTATATTACGTCATCGTGTGTTAGGTTTTTTTCGTTACGGAATTTATTGATTCGGTCGCCGCACTCAAAGCCCGCGATAAAATCTATGCAATAGCTTAATAAAAGACAACTCACAAATTAAGTCCTCAAATAATTCGCTATTATCAATCAACCATTAGTTAAATATAGAAATCCTTATGAGTCAGTGATCCAAAAATTCGAAGTTTGTATTTGTGTATTTAAGAATCAAATACCTCATTAATAGCAGAGCTCTGTCGAGTCAAACTTGGCGATTTAACATTGAGTAATCCAAAAAACGATGGTTTGTCGAAGCAATCCAGGGCAACGTCGTAAAGTAACCTCAACACTATACTGGCGTGAATAAACTCCGCCGGGACTTTCTCAGGAAATCTGGAAGTAAATGTAACTAGATTGGCTCATGTGTAAATATGTGAGCACCATGTATCTACATAATAATATAGTTATGTACTGTATTGTTTTTTATAAGACCATGAGCCTTTTTATTGTATTTTTTTTTTGACATGGTCATCACAAATAAATATTTTCAAATTAATGTATACAAAGTATTGTATAATATTATTGTATTATGTTATACCAATACGACTCAGGGTCCTTCTAGAGCGTACCCAATTCTTTAAAGACCGGCAACGCACTAGCTCGCCTTCTGGCATTGAGAGCGTCAATGGGCGGCGGTATTAATCAACATATTCATAAACGAACTATGTATCAAGTATTTTTAAGTTTAGTCGTAAGAAGCCAAGTTCATTCTTACGTGGTCTCCAATATATTGCTGGTAAAGATCTCATGAAAGACTTCATACAGCTCTTGGTCTCCCGCTTCAGTGTCATTGAGAAGCTCAGTATCACTGGTGAAGCATCCCAGCAGTCTTATCGTTTCATATAGAGTTGTCATGCAGATCTGAAATTTTGAAAATAAACAATTGTTTCATTAAGTCTCAGAAATTCTAGAAGTATTATGGAGTTTTGCTTCTTGAACTTTGTACTTATTTGTTAAATATCCATTGCACTCCCTTTGCCCTGTATAAGCAATACCTGGACCCCTCTGACGCAACACCATTATAAAAGGTAGCGGACAATAGACATCTTTGATTGGATACCTCATATCGGGCCGGTCAAATCCTCAAATCAGTAATAAGTCTAAAATATAGATTATTATTGATCGTGCTCCTTATATCGGGCCGATTCAATTGTTATATTTAATTAAAATAATTGTAATAGTTTGATTAAAGTAATTTAAATATTATTTTTTGGGATTCACCGCACACTTATTTATTCGTAAATATTGTTATGAACTAACCAAGCCAATCTAAATATAAATCAACAAACAAGGGTCTGTTTGATTGATTGGCGTTAATTACATTTTCACTGGCTTGGGAGTCGGCATTATCAAACTCGAGTTACTTTGTATATATTACTAGTGGACCCCACAGACGTTGTCCTGCATGATATTTAAAGCGATTAGGATATTAAGCAAAGTATGAAAGTACCGACTGCAGTGCCATCTGCCGGGCTGATTTGTGAATCTAAACCATTCCCAGATCCCCTTGAACACACACAAAAAATTCATCAAAATCGGTCCAGTCGTTTGAGAGAAGTTCAGTGACATACACACTCACAGAAGAATTATATATATATATATATATATATATATAAAGATGTTGCTAAAGCACAATTTTATTGAAAATACGTTGTTGCGAGATCTGTTCTCTTATTTAACTTAAGATCGCATTGCCAAACGAACTATCAGTTTAAATTTTAACTTGATCTGAAATACATCCACATGTCATATTTTTAAACATAACACTTTCTTTCAATTTATTTGACTTCTTTTTTTGAACGTATTATTTACGTAAAAGAGTTACTCACTTAATAAACACATTAAGATATAATATATTACTTAATTTGGTATATTTGCGAACCCTTACCTCGTGGTGAAAGAACTTGGCGTTGGCAGGTTCGAAGCGCATAGCTGTTGTGATAGTATAAAACACCACATGTATGAGATGCAGCATATCTCGGGACAGCAGAGTGCCTCCTTTTAATCTTCCCTCCAACGACACTAACACGCTGGTCACGTAAACGAAACCGCTCACCTGAAATTATTCGTATTTTATTATTGAAATCGAAAGAGCAGTGTTGGCCTAGTGGCCTCAGCGTGCGACCTCAGGTAGTCGTAGGTTCGATCCCCGGCTGTGCACCAATGGACTTTCTTTCTATGTGCGCATTTAACATTTGCTCGAACGGTGAAGAAAAACATCGTGGGGAACAACTGACATATCTTAGACCCAAAAAGTCGACGGCGTGTGTCCGGGAGCGTTCAAGCATTACGTTACGCAATTTTTGGAGTTTTTTTTTTGTTTTTAAGAAAGTGATTAAAGAAGGAGAAAAAGCGTTGGGCGAACAAAGTGCCCTTTTTGGGTGGCTTTTATATCTCCGTAGGTTTGCGTTGTGTATGATTTGGTGTGGTCGGTGTTTGTTTCCAAAAGCCAAACACAGGCATTCGAATTTTTTTTTCGAAAATTTAATTATTTTTAATTTCATGACACATGATACCAATATAGTGGCGAAGCGTTTAAACTAAATTTGCTATTGAGTAAAAATACCTTTCTAAAAATAGTTCTCGTCCGATGAGAGTCCCTCAGACAAACCAGTAATGCCTTCAGAATGTGCAATTTGAGTCTATATGCGTCGTTTGGCGCCGCGTGCATCCCGCTTAACAACATCGACATGTCTTCTTCTCCCGATCCACTCACAATCAACTCTCTTACCACACCTTAAATAGAGAAAGAAGAGTACAAATTGTGCCATGTCTAAAACCTGTCAAAATATTTTTTGTACTCATAAATTAAAGGACGGAATGATACGCGTACATACGTATACGTACGACAAGGTCGGAGTGATGTTCGAAAGAGATAAAGGGCACGCACGTCCTAGAATTGTGCGATAAGGATAGAACACCAGCTACTCATTACCACTTATGCGCAGAAAGCAGTTATCAAGGATTAATTTTTTGAAGAGTTCTTCCACGTTTCTAACCGTCCCCTCATCTCGTAACGGCATTAATTTCAAGGAACTATTTGTATTTATTTTATACTCGTTTCTTCGTTAAACGCCAAATAAACACAAAACTATAAAATATGTCATTGAAGTAACAAAACACTTGACTGAGACGGAATTCGCAGAAAAAACTCACCTAAAGCTTTTGTCCTACACGTTTCATAGACGACCATTCCGTGCACACATTTAGCGCCACCACAGTCCCGAAAAACGTTGCAATTGTTCACATTCCCATTCAAGAGGGCAGTTAGACCCTCCATTACCAATTCCCCCAACTCCTCTTCCTGACTGTCAACGTTAGGGTCTCTGATCAAGGAATCCTGTCTCGATTGACGCTTTTTCCTTTCTGGAGCTTTTGGGGATTCACTTGCGCTTCTATCGGATTCTTTCTGTTCTCTTTTTCTTCCAATTCCTCTTCAAGTATTTGTTTATCTTTAAGATATACCGCGTAACGTGTTAGACACGTAACGAACACTTCTAACATACCGACCTCTCGGTACACGTCCTTGAAAATTGCGTTGTGCCTGTAAATGCATTATTTATTTACCAAAATATATCAAAATGTATGACTGGTGATAAATAATTTGATTAAGTATGGAAGAAAATATTATAATATTATAGCCATTTTTATTAATTTCTTTAAACAAAAATTATCAGTTAATTCTCTAATTCGAATTAATAAAAATTTATAAGTGACATATTTTATGAGGATTAACCTAACACGCTTTTCTTTATGTAACAGAAGTAGCAGAAGCCTCATCTGATGTAAAGTGATACGATGGACAGATGCCAGAAGGCTGGCAAGTGCGTTGTCGGCCTTTTAAGAATTGGTACGCCCTGTTCTTAAAGGACACTAAGTCGGCAAACTAAATAAAAACCAATTACATATAATCTCAGAATTTTACTAAATAAATGATCACGTATCTTTAGACTTCCTCACGATATTTTACCCCACACCAAACGAGTTGCCCAGTCGGGTTGCAAACACATGACTCCTAACCGCAACTAAGTTCAAACGAAATAAATCGTATTACTTACTTGAGAATATTTAACAATGTCTTGATACAAAGAATGCTGCAGCTTCTCGATCTATTCGCTTTCAACAACAGCGACAAGGAAATCAACTCTTTGCATGGCACGAAGTTCAGTTGGAAAACGATAAATTCGAGCAACTCGAAAAATTTCTCTTGTATCTCAGCGTTTTTCGTGTGAATCCTTTCTGAGAATTGACTGAGTGTGTTTTGATTTTCCAGTATGAAATAATTGGCGTTGTCCGCGTGGTATACGCTAGAGATGGCGTCTAGGATCGTACAACAAAGAGCCGGCGAATTCGATTTTAAGAAGACGGATTGTAGTACCTGTTGTGAAAGTAAAATGTTATTTTTTTGTTAATTATATACATCATAAAAAAAGGGCGCGTGTACTTATGTACGCGCGTAAAAAGTTATACTTCTTTGGCATTATTAAAAATAGTTTTTGATTGCATGCAAATAATTACATACAATTAAATAATCAAAGACTGGAAAAGGAGTCATTATAGTCAATAAAGTTCAGTTTACATTTGAAAAATTAAATAAATAAATATTTATTATTATTCTCTTACATTAAGTGTAACATAAATTCTATTATTATTCGAATGTTGTTTTTAAATTATGTCCAATTATGTATGTGTTTAAATTATGCCGTAGCATCTTCCGTGGGCAACTTAATTCTGTTAATTTTGTGTCACGGTGCACGCGCATCGTTAAATTTCACTCTCATCGATTTTTCATAACGCGCCTAAAGAAGTATAACTTCAAAAATAAGTTTCCAATAGCGAGGTGGAGCGCAGAACTAATTTAAATGAAATCATTATAATATAACGCGTAATAAGACGGTATATAATGAAGCCCATAAACACATTAAAGCAATGCAAGAAACCTGTTTCCGACGACAATTCATATTCGATTACAAGGTTTCTACATAGGTTTACTGATTAATATAATTTATTTTTATGCATAATTATTGTTTGTTTTATGTAGTATTTTTTTTCAATCGTTGTTTGTAATTCTTCCTAGAAAGATATTAGAGCTACTCATGACCATGTGTAATATCTTTTCAAAACCCCTATTAAATGCGCCAAAACTTGTTATACAGGGTCATTTTTCGGTATAGTATTTTTTTTCACAGTGGGTTCCGAAATAAACAAAAAATTATGATTTGAGAAATTTTTATATCGTATAACTTAATATTATCTTCAATATACTCAATAAACAACTATAAATAGTCTGTCTAACGCAAGAACTCATCAGTACCAATCTAGTGGATATTATGAAAAAGATACAGGATGTAGATTTTTTCGAATTTTAATAAGAATTAGTAAAAAAGTCAATTTTCTTATAAAAACGCAAAATAAATTATAACTCTGCAGGGGTAGAGCTTAGGGACCTCCCGTAGAACAATTTTTTGCAGCTGATGACCTCATCTATCCCCTATTTTCGTTTAAACCACGATATTTTGGCCGTCCTGTATATTTTTTTTAATGGGGGAAAAAATAAACCCGTTGGTATGAAATGTTGTTGTTAAATGAAACTTATTAGTAATTGAAAATATTTTTTTTATTCAAGAGATTTAAATGGTCGATCAGAATATAGAAATCTTACTAGTGATTTTTTATTATTTTTATATAATAAACGTGCCTACGGTACGCCCAAAGGGCAGTCATCGCAGCCCTTGGACACCCAGTTTAGTGGGTGCGTTGCCGGCCTTTAAGGGAGGAGTACACTCTAACTTTGAATAGTTGGAAGTCGTATCTCTCAGGGAAGACCCACACCGGGAGTCGATTCCACATTTGCTAGTTCGCAAAAGAAAGTGCCTTGTGAAACGGACTGTGGAAGACTTCCATTCATCATGGTTCAATTTCATATTTTATCTTTTATTTTTTTATTTATCATAATCTATTCTTCTAAAAAAAATTTTACTTAAGTGCTCATAAACTCATACAACAATGCCTAGCGCTCTGATGTTTTAATAACTGCGCAATTTCTTGCAAAAACAAGTTGCTGCTAACATCTTACCTGAAAGGCCTGAACATTCCTCACAGCCTGTCCAGGCGTAGAAGGCTGTGGCAGAACAAAGCCTTGAAGCTGAAATAGTTCAGTGTTGGCTCTGGTGGGACGCAGCTCCGAGAAGCCACAAGCACAGAGCGAGGATATCATCAGAACAAGATTCCTCAGCGCCGCTTTTGCTTCCGTACCACTTACACGTTCCTCTTCCAACCTATTACACATAAGAGTGAAATAACGGACTGTTAAAGTGAATAAATATTTCTCCTAGCGTTCACAAAAAAGTATATTCACTTTAAATTTCGTATTAAACACTTTGTATATTTGGTTACAGATTAGTCGTGCAGACCTCGCAGACTAAATTTCCATTCAAGAAGCAATTGACATTGTACGAATAAATCTTTGATGTTTTTATATGTATTTTTATGTTAAGTACATAATTAATGTAGTTTAAAGTTTAGTGTTGTATTTTTCATAAATTGGATTGGAATTTTTTATAATTGTCTGGAAGAAACTTCTTTTCAGTAAGACCGCCAATTTACATTATTTGCCTTCAATTATGTTATTTTCCTCTGTTTTTTTTTATTGTGATGAAAGTAAAGTATTATTATTATTGAAATTGATTAAAGTTTAAAAATATTTTTTCACGATCACGACACTTCACGCTAAATTCGTTAAGCCAATCCTGACAACTTCATCTGTATAAGTGCTATGGAAGGTAACACAACTATATACGTTAACCAACTTTAAAGTATGGATGCTATCAGCTGTATGTGATATTGATGGATTTGGATACATATATGAGTATAATAGGCTTTCAAGGCATATATGTATCTTTTTTTTTTTATTCTTTTTTTTTTTATTATTGGACAATTCACACCAATTGACCTAGTCCCATGCTAAGCTGGTGAAGCTTGTGTTATGGGTACTAGGCAACGGATATACATTATACATACATATTATAGATAAATAGACATATAAATACATATTTAATGCTCATCACATCGATGTTTGTCTCAGCCGGGGATCGAACCCGGGACCCATGGATTCGCAGTCAGGGGTACTAACCACTAGACCAATGAGCCGTCAAATCTTTTGAATGTATGTATTAAAAATTTCTCAGAAAGAGAAACTTATCAAAATTATCCTTCAACAGTTCAAGTCTCTTCGACGTTGTTTATGCATGAATTTTTCGAGGTTACATGTATAGTATATGTCCCTAGGTAAATAAAGTTAAGTCGATTAATTTTTCTTAATGACTCTTTGAATCAAATTTGTAGAGTCTGTCTCAATCATAAAAGCTATGTAATTCTATTTAATTCATGAAAAAGAAAATCAAATAAACCACAAAAAAAATAAAAAAATGCTTACCCTGACGTCAAATAATCAGGTACATCTTGTCTCTCATGTCTGTGACAATAATAAATGAAACACTTAAAAACAAAAAATAAGTTCTAAGCAAATTAATAATAGCCTCAAAGCGACATGCAGCAACTAAAATACAATTCCAATATTAAAAATACATACTTCAATAGAAATTCTGAAAGGAAGAGGTATCCTTGACACGAACGAAAGTCGTCTAACAATAACTGACTAACGTCACTGGAGTCCTTCAGAAAACAGAATACGGCAACGAACATTTCGACCACCTAAAAAATATATTTTATCAAAAATATTATGTAAAGATTGTATTGTATAACTCTAAGAATTTAAGAATTGTCTGTTTAAATAAACTCAATCTCATGCATCGATTGCAATTCTTTCATCAGAGCGTTAAAGTATTACGTCACGCAATTTTTTGATTATTGACCCCCCCCCATGTAACGCGCCGTAACGTTTTTTTCTGTACCCAATAGTAAAACGTTTGTGTAAACCCAGTGACTCTTTATACATAAAAATTACCACTATGTGTTGTTAAGTACTGGAAAGTCGAAAATAATATTAACAATAACGCGTAATTCAATCCCCGCCCCGCATCGTAACGTTTAACAAAAGGAACCCCCCTCCCAAAATTCGTTTCGTAATACTTAACGCCTAATACCTTAGTAACATAGCCTATGTATATATTAATCTCCAAAATTTAAAAATAAATGTCCAGCCAGTGTTCTGGAGTTAGATAATCAACATCACTTGACGTACTTGTTCATTAATACAGATAATAATAGGTAACAAATAGTTACATTAATCTTAATGGCTATTAGTACAAAGATAGAATATAAAAGAAAAAATCTAATACACAAACTCAAGCTATTTTGACATTATGGCTTTAGACACACAGATTCAATGACATTTCTTCCTTTTCTAATAGTATGGTATAGCTTAAAGGTTACTGACCTCTAGGGGTGTTAGTTCCGGTATTTTTTGCATGTTTTCTATACACAATCCAACGCATCCTTTATCTGAAAAAATCCTTTATCTGTTTAATGAGGTTCTACAGATTATTATAAATAAGTCTTATTAGTATTATTAAGTTAGTCTCAATAAGTTTGTTTACATAGTACCATGACATGTTTACACTTGCATGTTCAAATATATTTCAGTAATCTATTTATTGTATTACCTACTATGGTTACCTGGAAGACACCTCAAGTTAGCGACAAGCCCGCCTATTAACAGTGTCTAATTATTGTTCCACTTTTATTGAGTTGTATTTTTAACTACTAACTTCAAATATCGGGTTTACAATTTGAACCTTTTTTTTAATTTTTTTTGTGTAACTGCACTACTATGTATGTGGCAACAAAGTATTTAATTATCTTTCTCATCAATACTTACTATGAATATATTGTACTACAGATTGTGTTAAGCCATGTCGTGATAAAGTCATCAAGACCTCAGCGGCAGATTTCCTCCACATCATATTATGTGGAGCGCACCACGACGTAATTGCTGAGAAGAGTAGACTCAGGTCGTCCTTCCTTGCCAATTCCTCACAAGGAAATGGGTGGCTACACAATCTCACTAACACCTAAATATAGCAATAGGTTAATAAGTGCCACTAAGCTCTCGTTCAAGCAACAATGAGTCTGCTTCGCTGATATTTTTAAGGCACAAGTGGTCAACAACCATTATAAGCCACTAGATGCACTAGACACCATGGGTTGTAAAATTTCAATATGTTAAAGAATTTTAACTATGTAATAAAAAAAATTTTAATTTTCTAATCTAATCTAAAAAATGCAGAATTTTAAGCTCTGCTATTCTTAGCTAAAACAATATTTGATTGCTTCACATTTGTGATAGTTTGGTTATAAAGTTAATTAAAAGATATCATAATATAAGCCTGATATAAATCAAGTTCAAAGTACCTGAACAAATATCTTTTGCAACAATATTCTTCTTTCTCTTGGTGTAAATTCACTAGCATCATCATGTACATCAGCCTCTGATTCTGGTATTTCAGGGAGATCAAAAAACAAGTATAGACACTTCACCAAAGTTGAGGGTATTGCGGCTGTTGTCATCACCTACACAAGAGATATTATACAATTAACTACTAAATATAAACTAAGGATATACATATGTGTAGATTTTTCATAAATAAATACAAGGAAAAAAACTTATTTAATAAATATCAGCAAACAAAACAAAAAAATATTTCGGTATAATGTATTACTGTAATAATTTTATCCCATTAGTGTTGAATATACTTATACAACTATGACGTTGCACTATAAAGGTAAAAATATAATGCATAGTAATAATAACTTACCACATAAATCTGACATATTAATGCTAATTGATACTCAACACTTAAACATATCTGTAAGTTCTGTATAATATTATGCATATATGTACATTATACATATGTATTATGTATTTGTATTTAAATAATATTTTTATTAAATAAAATAGAATTAGTACTATTCAATCAATAAATAGCAATTTTGTGCTGTAAAATTGAATCAGTACCTGTATTAAAGATTGATCACCCGCAGCTAAAAGATTTAATGTTGACAAGAGCATCCATCCATTACTAGATTCTTCAGAATTCTCTATTTCCAGAAATTTTGCAATAGCACAACTAGCTGCTTCAGTACTTTGATTGCTGGCTCTTTTTCTTATTTCTGAGACCATCAGCTTTGATACTTGTTGACAAAATGATAAAATATCCCAAAATTTTTCATTCATTTCTGTTGAAGGACTAGCACCAAACACCTAAAATCCAACACAATTTTCCTTATTCATTTCGATAAAAAACAGCACTTACAATGGATATTACAAGTTAAAACCTTAAAATTTAAGTTATTAAAATGTATAATAAATTAAAATATAGCTGACATACCTTACAGAATAATGGTAGCATGTTGTAAAGTTTATCATCTTTTTCAGCGTCCGTAAGCGGTTGAGGAGGATGGGTGTACTCTGCAAACAACTTTTTCAGGTGCATCAAACCAAGCTGGATGTGAGAGCTTGCAGCTTCGGGCTCCGCCGACGTTGAGGCGGACGACCCACGCAATTTGCGCATCAAATTCATTTTCGCTGGTGGACTACAGCAACATAGTTCTAATCACTTAGGACTGTTTTCCATGACAATGAAACATAATATTCAGCTATTTTAATAAATTACGAATTATAAAGTATCAATTACATTTTTCTCAAGCTATATAAATTACACATACAATACTAAAGTATAAATAAATAAATATTTTGATGGTAGCTTAGTTTATAGAGGATCCTAATGAATTTTTCATAATTTAAAGTTAGCAATTCGCTAAAACGCAAGAAAATTGGAAAACAGCAATCGCGTATGCAAATTGCAGTTTTAATTTGTTATGTCAAATTCTCAAAAGTCTAATGTCAAAATTACCCGCAGAAAATAATGAACAAATGTCATATTTTATACCGGTTCTATAATATGTCGCGTCTCGCCAAAATCCTCAAGATGTCACTTTAGCATATTATATATTATACATAATATAATAAAGTAAAATATTTTGATAGAATAGCACACAAGTATAGAGTATTTGCAATATTATTAACTATGTAGGTTAATAACAATATACTAATTATTATTATTAAAAACGGATAAATAAAAAAGTAAAACTTTGTGCTTGTCCGAGGGAGGTGAGACGAGCTAACGTTCCCACACAAGGGATATCACATTCGGCCCCTTGTCATCATCCTTGCGATTCCTGTTGGCTCCTAAATGGCTGGAATATTGACGGAGGCAAGAGAGACGTGACATATTATGATGTCGTAGAGCTCGTTGTGGCGAAAAAATGACCTGGGGCCTTAGTCAAGATGCCTTAACAGTAGTGTATGTTGAAAGTCAGAAACGAAATTTGTATGAAAACTTTTCGACACGAACTGTCATTTCCATACAAATTTAGTTTTCGACTTTCTACATACACTACTGTTAAGGCATCTTGACTAACCCCCTGCACTCTTTTGTGAATGGCTTCTTCTTCTTATTTCAATGACACAGGACACTTATGGAGAGTATATTATAATCCTAAACGAAGGCTGACCGCTGACGGCATTTCTAAGCATCATTTCGAATTCATCACAGAGTCCAAAAGGGTTCCAGTGTTTGGCGAAGAATAAGTATTAAGTCAATGACCAGCTTCCCTAAACTGTGGTGTAGGATTGTGTAACATGAGAGTTTTGAAATTCTGATTCACAAAGAGGATCATCCCAACTCCTTTGAAAGTTGACGTTAGAACTTAGACGGCAATCTCAAGCCTGGGCCGAATGCCAAACAAGCATTTCTCGCATCTTTTAAATCCGCAATCTCGTAGTTTGTAGAATAAGTTGTCAAAATTCTCACCGTGAGATAGATATATTTCACATTTATCAAAATTTTATGTTAGAACTATTGAATTAAAATCAGATATAAACTGAAAAAGATCTGACAGTACAACATCTACGTTACCTAGAGTACCATCATCAGGTTTTGTAACAGTGTACAAATAACTATAATATAATTATATATTTTATATATCGCATAAACGAAACATATAGTTAATATATAGGTTAAAAGCCCTTTTTTCATGTAAAATAATTAAGAAATTTATAGAATTGTATTTGTTGCTCTATTTTTGATATTGTCTGTATGTTTGTTGATATTTTGAATGGAGACTTTTAGTTTGAACATTAGTTGAAAGTTTGCAAGTTGTTCTATTATAAAGAAAAAGTCGAAACAAGAACATAATTTTTCTCCATCTTCATGAATTTTATAAAAATATGCAAGTTATGTCGAATTGTGCAATGTAAATCTTCAATACTCTATTAATGCCCACTCTCAACACACAAATTGTCTGTTGTTAGTTGTCAAATGTCATAACTCATGGGTAATAAAATAATAATTAATAATGTAATTGGTATTTGGTATGGCGATTTGATGCTCGTTGTAGGGTTATCGTGTCTGTATTAGTGAGAAATATTAAAAATAACTATTTTATATTGTTGTTTACACGAAATTAAAAAGGCTCTAACCCAAAACATTACCAATGCCGGAAAATACAAATCTTATACGGTGTTATAATCGGGGTTGTGGTCAGCTTTTCGATCCCAATGATAATGATAAAGGTAGATTTTTATCAAGCTTTCATGATCCAGATTAACCACCTATTTTTGGGGTGGCTGTTCTCCAAGAGATGGTAAAAATAATATTTCACTTATGTTATACAAATACATTAATTGTTATTTGTAGATACGTGCTGTCATCACCCTGGTGCACCTGTTTTCCATGACGCATATAAAGGATGGTCCTGTTGTAATAAGAAAAGCGTTGATTTTACAGAGTTTTTGAATATACAAGGATGTACATTATCTAAACATAATAGTGTGGTATGTATTAGAATAATTAGTAAAATTTGTTTTTTAGAATATACTCGAAGTTAATGTTCTTTTATATATAGAAACCTGTGGAACCAGAGAAAAAGGCTTTGGATAAAGATTTGGAGCAAAAACAAGTGATAGAAGTAAGGGCCCCAATTGTTGGACCACGACTGCCCAGGCCTCCATTTGACACACCAGTTGTTACCTTAAAACCAAATGTTGCGGAATCTTTAAAGCAAACTGTTCTTAATACTTCACAACAAGCTGCTGTTATTACTGATGGGTATGGTATTTATTAGTTACAGTAAAACTGTTTTCTGAAAATGTTATAGTAAAAAAATACTTACACATGATAAAAGAAGTTCTTCTTCTCAAATTAGATTCTGGTTAAAATGCTTTTTGGTTTTAAATGTTTAAGTCCACATGAAATTATATATGTAATTATTTTTTAAAACTTTATTTTTAATAATAAGGACAATAGCAATTGGCACAATATGCAAGAATGGTGGATGTAGTGCAGCATATGAAGGCCCCCAAACTAATGACAGTATATGCACATACCACCCTGGCCTTCCAGTGTTTCATGAAGGGCTTAAATTTTGGACTTGTTGTCAAAAAAGGACTACTGACTTTAATACCTTCTTAAGTCAACCAGGTTGCACAACTGGTACTCACAAATGGATTAAAGAGGTAATATGTAATGCCTAGCCTTGCTTTTGCCCTAGTAATTTATTTTTAAATTAATTTACAAATGGAACAAAAATAATTTTGCAGGCTGCTGCTGCTGGCACCATAAAATGTCGCTGGGACTGGCACCAGACACCAGAATATGTAATAGTCAGTGTCTACGCTAAAAAGTATGATCCTACAACAAGTTTTGTAAAATTGAATCCAATTCGGCTTAATGTAAAGCTCTTTTTCTGTGAAGAGGGAAATGCTTCTTTTGAGTTAGACCTTGAACTAAGAGGGGTAAGCATTAAGGACTTATATGAATATACTTACAAAAACACTAAATCTGAGAAAAATATTGGCTTTTAATTCTATCTACAGGTCATAGATTTGGACAAAAGTAGCGCATCAATGTTGGGTACTAAGGTTGAGGTTAAACTAAAGAAAGCTGAACCTGGTGCTTGGAGTAAATTAGATTTCCCACGAGCCCCACCTCAAGTTGAACAAAAGGAAACACCTCAACCACAAGTTGAAGAAGATGACTTAGTGGATCTATCAACAGTTGAAGCAATTAATTCAATCGGCCAAATCAATATGTCGGGCTAATATTTAGCAAATAAAGCTCTTAATTTATACCATAGCACATTTTTTTTATAAGTACAGAATAGTAAAGATTGTTTTAATTGGCTTAATAAAATATATTATTTACTTCTTCTATATGCATTGATATACAAAAAACCCAAGATGCACAGTCTCGAATAAAAGTAACGCTCGAAAGTGTCCCGAAACACTATTTCTGTCCATAACAGTATATGTTACAAGCATATATTATTGAAAAAATCAACCTTACGCGAATTGTTTAAAGTTGTTATTACAACGCAGTGTATACGTACTTAAAGCAATAAAATTTTACGACCGACCGTGGTCGGTAGGACAAGGTATTGAGTGGAGTCGAACATGACTTTTTTATTTACAACTATTTAACATTATTTTAAATTTATCCGACTTTTCGGGTGCTTTACAGCGTGAGTGGTCACGGTGACTGAAGACAAAAGGTGTTGGATGTTAAATAGTTGTAAATTTATAATAATACATAATATTAATCCGGTTAAAAAGTTTTTTCTTTAAATTAAAAAAAATGTTAAATTGGCTACCTCCTGACCCACACTTTATATAGCGTAAATATATTTGTCAAAAACTACACACAAAAAAGTTCAAGAGTACATAAATTTATTTATAAAAAAAACACAAATAAATAACATCGACTCCACTTATAGACGCGAGACTATTTGAAATGAGCGCACAATTTAGAATGTTGCGCTCATTTTTTTGAGGACGTTTTTTAGACGTTGATTGTGCATCTTGGGTTTTTGTATATCAATGTCTATATGATTATTTTTATTATTTGCTAGTATTGATTTTTAAAAGATGTATCAATCAGGTAGTATATCAAATGCTGTTTTGAGATATGTTTATTTTTCTTATACACAATTTTTTATTTAATACACTTATTATAACACTAGATATACATACAATATGTGTGGCTTGAGAAATGACTAGATTTCACATTTAAATTATACAGTAACAATAACTGCATCATGTAATGATGTGCCAATAAATTTATAAACAAACCAACAATATGATATATACGTAGTTGGTCCCAAAGTTCTGTCACTGGCACATTATTTCTATATTTCGAGCAGGATTTTATAAAAAAGTTATTGCATTCTATTTTGGAATGTTTGACTATTGTTTTAAAATAAAAAACAATAACTTTCAGTAAGTTTTCACGACGGAGTGGACATTGAAAGAAGACCGAATAGTTGTTATTGTGTTGCACCGCTGTGGGCACTCGCCGAGTACCATTTTCAAGTTGCTCAAAAATTTTAATATAACGCTTAGGTTTGTGTACGGTACTATTGATAGGTACCTTGAAGTCTCCAGTGTTGAGGACAAGAAAATAACTGGCCGGCCACGCTCCGCAAGAACACCAGCAGTAATCAAAGCTATCAAAGCGCGGATAGTAAGAAATTCTGTCCGAAAACAGAAGTTGATGGCTTTGCAGATGGTTGTCAGTAGGAAAACAATAAAAAGGTTTTAAATGAAGATCTTGGTCTACGAGCATACAAAAAAAAAGTGGGAACTTACTTAATGCTCGTCTAAAAGCAATAAGGCTTAAGAGATCGCGGGTGTTGTTTAAGCGGTACGCGAAAAACCGACACCGTGATATCCTCTTTACGGACGAAAAAAATTTCGATAATGAAGAGAAGTACAATAAACAGATTGATACAGTGTACGCTAGGAGTTCTGAAGAAGCTAAAAATAAAGTTCCAAGGGTACAACATGGACATCATCCATCATCAGTAATGGTCTGGTTGGGAGTGTCCTATTACGGGCTAACTGAGGTTCATTTTTGCAAAAGGGGGTCAAAACCAGAGCTAAAGTGTACCGAGAGACGGTTTTGGATCGCCTTGTCAAAGACCTGTCCAGCACCCTATTTGCGGGACATCACTTCGTGTTCCAGCAGTACTCTGAGCCTGCATACAAAGCCAAGACCACTAAAGCCTGGTTTGAGCGTCAAAACATCGATTTAATTAGACATGAGGATTGGCCTTCCTCCAGTCCGGACCTTAATCCTTTGGACTATAAATTTTAGCAGGTCTTAGAGAGGAAGGTCTGTGATACACCCCATAAAAATTTGGAGAGTCTGCAGTCGTCTTTAAAAAACTCAGTCACTGAAATCGACATGAATATGGTGCGTGCTGCGATAGACGACTGGCCGCGGCGCTTAAGGGCCTGTATTAAAAATAAGGGAGGTCATTTCGAATAAGTTTATGCTATTTCTATTCCTTAATTAATGTACTATGAATTGATATATCACTCATTAAAAACTGATCAGTACTTTTGATTTTATGATTATTTCCATTTATGACAGAACTTTGGGACCGACTACGTACAAGTTTTGACTAGAATTATTTGAAGATTTATAATTGAAGACTCAAATAGCTGAAATGCGTACCATCTGCTAGTCATAATAAGACATTTAATTGCTCTTACTAATTATAATTTGTATGATAAACTTATTTTTTAAATTTATACATATGTAATACAATATTTTATTTTACATGTTGAGTTTCAAAGCTCTAAGAATAAACAGTCTGTTGAGGCACAATTAAACATATTTACATACAATTTACTATGAATTCAACTAGTTGTATTACAAGTCAAACTCCTTATTTAATAGGCTAGGAAATAAAAGTTTATAATACTTTTTACAATTACCGAAATGTTAAGAATAAATATGACTAATTGAGGATAATATGGACAACTTATCTTGTTTTATTTTAACATTGACTACTTCCTAAAGTTGTCTGAAGTCATTTTTATGTTGTTTTAAGTGTCTATCTTTCGAATTTGCACAAATGCTGTAATAAATAAATAATAAAAATCCATTAGATAAAAAACAATGCATGACACAAGCTTTAGTGTGTAAGTTGGTGGTTGGTTGGTTGGTAGGTAGTTGGCAACCTAGTGCCTTTGATTTACACAATTATAAGTAATTTAACCACAAACTTTATCTGTTTTATCTAAATTAGGATGGCCTATAAATCTAAAATGTCCTCTGAGTACTATGTAATAGATTCTTATGTGGGAACGCAGAGGAATCGGGAAGCAAACTTCATGGCGAGGAAGAGTGTTCTGTGTTGGTGACAGTAGCAAAGGCCGGGTGAGGTGCGGGTTGCATGCGGTACATATCGTGGAGTAGTGTTGCAACTGATACGTCGCCAACAGTTTCTCGAAATAGTAGTAATTCGATAGATCGTGGACGCACCGCTCGGAGGGACGGTAATAGAAGTAGCAGACGGCCAAACCTGAAAATAACAGGTTGAAGCTATAAAAAACTGTCTGCAGTAAAAATGTAGTTAAGAGTAGTAATTTGTTAGGATTTCTTCGACGCCAATTTAAATTAAATTTGTAAGGGCGTGTTGAGAAATAAACTCAATTGTCCTTATGAAAGTAATTTATTGTTCTTCTTGATACAATATTGAATACATTACAGTAGGTAGGTACCTACTTACAATATGAGTAACCTAACATTGAACTGTAGGTAGGACGCGGGGCATCACAACCCTTATGTTCTAGCTAAGGCTTAACGACGCGGGGCATCGGTCAAGAAAAGCTACTGAAGATCCACGAGCAGACGACCCGGTGGGCTATCGTACTCGCAGACGAATGCCACGAGCTTTATTTTTTGTAAGGAATCTCGCTGTTGGCCTTAATTGCCAAGTTGGGCCTTTACAGCTCAGCTCGGGCTGTTTTGGCGAGCGTAGCTTGGCCTGAATGGGACTTGCTATGAGCTTTTTTTAATGGAATCTCGCTGTTGGCCTTAAGGGTCTTTACAGCTCAGCTCGGGCTGTTTTGGCCTGGTGCCATGAGCTTGGTGGCCTTCGCATTAATAGAAGCCGCGCGCTTCTATGTGTGCGTTGCGTGTATGCGTGATGGCCGTAGTGTGACATTGTTTACGCCAACGCGAGTCTGTCGCGTTACAAATTATAATAAAATATTTTATAGAAGCTTTGTACTAGAATCGCCTATGTAACCATAAACAATGGGCGACCAAAACATAGGTTGCATCAAATGAGTCAACTCGTTAACGAGACCGTTGATTGATTTTAATTGAATTTGTTATAAAGATTTATGATTTCTTGTTTTGTTGATATGTAATATTATGTTCTTAGTTTATAAAGAGCAATAATAATAAGAGTAAATAATAATTAATGACTTACCTAGTAGGCTGTCGAGTATACCTCGTCCGAACATAGTCTGCGAGAATGCACTGGGCTTGATCCTGAAGCATTTCTACCGGCTGAGTCTCACTTAGCCCTGCAGTGTCTGTCAAATAAATAAATTTGTAATATAAGGAAGTCCATCAAAAATAAAGTAAGTTCATAGCTTAGAGGACAAATGATATCTAAGTGATCAGATGCAGATCATGTCAACTCCATGCCACATTGGTGGTCAGGGTTTAATAACTAAGAATTCTTAGGTTTTATTTTGTCTTTCTTTAACTTGATCATTTAAACCAAACCTATTGTGGCGTTCAGTTTGAATTAGATATCATAGCTCTTTCAAGAAAAGAGCGTTCGAATACTTAAAAGGCCGGCAACGCACTGCGAGCCGTCTGGCTTTGATGGCAGTGTCCATGGGCGGCGGTATCACTTAATATCAGGTGAGCCTCTTGCCCGTTTCCCTCTGTATTAAAAAAACTTGCTGGTACCCGCGGGATCTCGAGTTTTCAAAATAGTCTTTACCTTAAATTTGACCAAGCATTGAACGCCAATGTAAAATTTGTCGTACTTACTACATAATTATAGTAGAAAGGTAATATTTTTGATTTACTTACCAGGGGAAAATAAAACTATTGCCTTCATACATCCACATTCGCTACCGTCGGGGGCAATCTGTCGAAAGCGACATAATATTTCCTGAAACGACAAAGTCACATAATCGTTAAGATTATAGGTAGGAATCCTAATTGATTGTTTTACTACTGACCTCGAGGATATGTGATGTGTGATATATGGCCAAAGTAGCTAGGGACCCGTTTCCATAGCTACTTTGGTCATATTTACATGAGAGAACCAAATAGTCTCGAGAAGTTGGTAGGTATGGAGGAGTAATGGCAGGAGGAGTCGGGGTCGACCGCCTACACGTTGGTCTGACCAGGTAAATAAATTATGGCTCTCAACATCCGTCAACATCCGAGGATAGAGTGGTGTGGAGACAGCAAGTCAATTTATCGCTTAGGGCTTTTCAAGACAAGCACGACCTTCAGTAATGCAGTTTGCGAAGAAGAGATGTCTCTTAATCCTCGTGGGTTTAAACCTCCACCTCATCCAAACCTCGTAAGCATATGTTTGTTTCTATATACCAACGGACTCCGCTCTGTTGGTGATTCTATGCCATTATCACCATCGTCAATATTTTATACCATTGTCACCATTGTGATGATTTATGGTCATTTTATACCATGGGCAATCGTGAATTTAATTTGTATTGCTACATCAACCTAATGAAAATTAAGACAGCTATCAAATAAGATCCAATTTACCTGTAGAGTATTCAGTTCTAAATCAGCGAGTGGTTCGGGCGGAAGTCTTGCTCGAGCAGCGGGTGCTGACAGTAGAGGAGCAAGGTCCCAGGGTGCAGACCACTGCGCCAGATGAAGCAAGAATAGGTCCTTCCATGCAGCCCTTAATAGTACTAGCTGATCAGAGGTACCCAACGCCTGGAACGGAGCCAGGCAACGCACCCAACGCACAGCCATGAACAGCAGTCGGGCACTTGTTTCCTAAAATGACGAAAGATTATCTTAAAGAAAGAAAATCTGAAAGCGAGTGGTTAATGACAATACGATTTTTAGACAACCCTGCGATTCTGTAACTCACTTTTCGAACTCACACAGCGGTTTTCGCATCGTCGATCTCAAATCAGTCGTGAAGCAGTCATTTTATGAGTTGGCATTCTGAAAAGGTGGGAGCTTGTAGTTTATTGTTTATCAGAATGCCAAATCATAAAATGACTGCTTCACGACTGATTTCAGAGCGACCGCCGATGCGAAAACCGCTGTGTGAGTTCGAAAAGTGAGTTACAGAATCGCAGGGCAGTTCACGATATCATCAAAAATTTTACGAAATTACATTATCTTTGATAGTATCTATGGAATTAGTATGTGGCAGTAGAAAACTTAAAAAAAACCAAACGTGTTAAATTGGAAATCTCTTCTTAGGAAATTTTTCAAGTAGGTTTTAGCAAGGTTTGATTGTAATAAACGATGTTTACAGCGAAATCCAAATACGTTCTATTAAAAAATGTATATTTATTAATTGCTTGTGGTTCAACTCTAATCTCTTGAACGATGCTGCAACCACGTAGCAAAACTGTCGCGACGGTTGTAGCTCGTAGCCCTTGTATATCGAAGATATAAATAGGTAGGCGTAAAGTCAGTTGTGTCACGACCAATGGGCGGGGTAAGTCAAGTAGGCGAAAAGTCACCCTCGTGGCGCCCAATCGCGGCTCAGATCCCGCCCTTAGTCACAAAGGCATTCACGTAAAGTACATCGAATGATGCGTATAAAAATA
Organism: Pieris macdunnoughi; assembly: GCA_905332375.1. Classification (NCBI taxonomy): domain Eukaryota; kingdom Metazoa; phylum Arthropoda; class Insecta; order Lepidoptera; family Pieridae; genus Pieris; species Pieris macdunnoughi. Next base: position 311,184 of record CAJOBZ010000032.1, on the reverse strand, counting down.
TACCTATAACCTATGGATGTTAGGAATTCGTACTAAACAATACCTATTAGGTAGGTAGGTATACTCTGTTTTTTATTAAGCAGTTTTTGTTAATGGTAATGTTACGATTACTTAAAGTAAATATTGCTTCTAAGAAATGACTTTATTGCAGTAACAAAGTACTCTCTCAACAGGACCGTTACAATTTACAAATGTTTGCGTAATTTTGTGCATTGTTAAATATATCGTAACACAAATCCATAAAAACGTCCTTACGATGTTAAACATAAAAGTAAAAATGTGCTATACCGTTCATGTTATAGGCTTTTTACTTAAAAATATCTTCGACTAACCTGCAGTAGTTCCCACGTAGGCGCGAGAGGTGCGCCGAAAGCGGTGTGCGGCGGCCGCAAGAGGCTTGGATCTCCTTGTAGTTGGAGTTGCTTGGCGCTCCACATTAGTTCCTAAACACCAACAAGTATTTTAGGATTTTATTTTTATTTATTAATTCCAAATGCTTCCAAACCCTTTAACATTAACATTCGGAACTAGTGATATCGTTCATTACATAATTAACTTTTAATGCTTAAAAATTCTATAAAGTTCACGAAACGTGCTCGCGTGATGCAACAATGGGTATGATACGTTACGCTAATAAAAATAAAAGTTACCTAATAGTAATTTTCTGATAGTGTTGAATTCATAACTAATTTTAGTCTCTCATTATTAATTTACGTAAAATATATTAAAAGCACACAATGTAGGTAACTTTTGCACTTAGAGTCGTCGATTGAATTATCCCATGATACAATAATATATTTACTATTATCTAAAGGACGTAATTAGGTAATTTAATGCCCAACTATTAAACGAATTATTTATAGAAACCTTTTTAAGTTCCTATAAATCTCTAACCATTTACTCATAATTAACGACTCGGAATATGACTGTCCTAACCTGACATTTATCACTGGACATGAGCATATGTAGGAGCCCTGGTGGTGGCGGGGCCAAGAAAGGGTCTGTAATGAGGGGCAGAGGGCTGACAGCGCCTGCACCGCCCGCTCCACTCGAACCGCCTGAAGACGCAGTGCTTAGTGGTGCGGATTCGCTGATATTGGTTATACTAAACTATATGGAAAAGGAATAATTACAAAACGTTAAAATGATCGGTATTATTCAGTATATAGCTTAATTATAAACATAGAGCATAGAGTAATACTTAAAACAATGACATCATTAAAAAACAAAAGTATTGACATAAATCTTCCTTGAATAAGTGTATTTTAATTAAATCACTGTTTATGCCCCAGTTAAGCTCACATATCTACCAACTATCATTATGTACGGTGACACTTACCTGAAAATTAAAAGGCTGTGGCAATGACGTGTAAGGTGAAGGCGGTGATAATTTTAACGGGTGAGGTTTGTGCGCGTGCGACATTCCTGGAGGAGGCAGCGAGCCCAACGAACCAGCGTGGAGCTTCGGCTTACGAGGTCCTCTTTCATGTTGCACGGCTATGAAATATATTTTAATATAATAATAATTCAATACAATGTTTGCAACCTGAAACATGTATTACTAAAAGTATAAGGCAAATGAATAAATGCTATTAGTGAAATTAATCCAAGTGATTTAACTAACCTGCTAGTAAATTATAGCTAGTGCAGTTTTAATAAAGTTTAAATAAAACAGTTATGTTAACTTAACTACTATTACAATTCTTATTTTGTTTACTGAAGAATAATTATAACTTATACTAACGATACTACTTGTAAAAATAATTTTATTATTATTATTTTGACAGCTTAGGACAGTATTATTTTACCTAGATTTTTTATACAACACAAAAAAGAAAAGATTCTTTTTTGTGTTGTATAAAAATATGTAAAATTGTAGCAGAAATAAGGATTCTTTTACGATAAAGGACACTACTTAATCTTAAATGTAAATCATACCCAAATAAAATACTTGTAATATCTAATACTAATACTAAGAAATAGAATATGTACTTTATTTGTATTGCCCGTCATATTTACACTTTGAATTCCGATTTAATATATAACAGTACAAAGCCATTACACAAAGCCTTAACGTACAGTGTTGTACAAATTATTACTGGTATTCTGGAATTATGGAAGTTTTCATGTAGGTTAAACGCGGCCTCTATATCTAGCTACAGCACATCGAATTATTTGGATATTCAGGAACGCGTTCGTAACTCGTGATTCGTATCTGAATGAAATCCTTCATCTACAATTCAATTACTTCATAAATTTTAAATAGAACACGTGATCCGTAACTTAAAATGCGGGCTATAAGTGCAGTGAGCATGTATAAAAAGTTAAACAGTTTCGATTGCATCCCTGTGCAGTAGCAGCCCCCGTAATGACGTCACGCAATCAGCTTAGTGCGACTGAGTCCATGAGAATGCGGCTATTGTACGCGCACATGGCGGGCCGGCATACGCTCGTTCCCGCGCCCGGCTTACCTCGGCCTTCCAATACTGCACGGACACTACATGAGTAACAGATTAAACGCTACACAAAAGGGTAGCTGCGAAGCGTTTTGAAGCTACACAACACCGAGACGAGCTTAAGATCTTAACGATTTGAACAGCTATTTGCTTCACGTCGCTTTACGAGTATAGCTTCTTACAATAATGATTCTCTTGAATATTTAAACGCGTCAGTGGTATAAACCTCCATTAGAAGAAAATACAAACGCAATTTAAGAAAGTCATTTTATTCATATCAAACAAATATACACTATTTACAATTTTCTTAACCTAAATAGTAATAATAAAAATTAATAAAAAGAAATTTAAGAAATAACTTCTAACAAAATTTGTCAAATAGGTTAACAAGTGGTGGCGAAATAATAGTAATCTAAAATAGGACCTAAAACCGGGGCACGAGGCGTTGGTCATATTACTTCGACTGTTGGATGTTTTATTTATGATTACCTTTTCGACTATGTATTTGCGTGATGTTTCTACGAGATGTTCCGCGTGCTCCTATTTCACCATGCCACCATGAGGACAAATCTTTGTTTTTCATTTATTTTATTATTATTTATTACTTATTAATATGTCATGTAGAACATGGTGTAATGGTTGCAGCTCTTTACAAACGTTGTGTAAAACAAAAAAAAATTGCGACTAAAAAGAGTGGCGAGAGTTTATTGCCAGTTCTTCTCGTCCGTTCTACGCCCTTGATTTGAGAACTGGCAGTAAATGTAAAATTAGATGCATTTAATATGTATTTCTTTATTGACGTTCGTAGTAAAAATATTCGGTGGAAGTGGAATCCAGGTTTGAATTGCGGCAAATATCACAAGTAAACTAAGTTTATAAAGATTGTAATACAATATATTTTTGATACGCATCATGACTTCGAGATGTGTACAACAAAACCCAACTATAATGTAACCTTTTGTTTATAAACTCATGTAATCCCAAATAGAACACGTGCTTTTTTCTCGGCTTCCCTGGTGAACCAGTGGACACACCCAAAATATACTCTATTAAGTCAGGCTTACGGTGTAAATTCAAAAAGCTGGATCTACCCGAGGGTGCCCGAAACCAGGGGTTAAGTTTCCAGTATAACGCGGATATTCACGAATTTAATTACATGGCGATAAAGCGAAAACAAAGTTTGATAGCGGTGGAATGACTCTTTAATTATTTTTACCAGATAACTCTGGAAGTGTGAGTGAAAAGTGTCTATAATCTCAATACTTGTATACGAAATTAAAATAATTCATTGCCAGTTTTATTTTCACCACCACAATTTTTTCGATGGCTGGAAAACTTCAACAGTATACTTCTCTTAAAGGCCGGAAACCTACCCATTTACATGGGTGTCCACGGACTGCGGCAGGTGCCATTTATGGCTGTTCCGTTGACTCCTTTGCCGTCATCATATAAAAAAATATGTATTTTCTGTTAAAATGAAACATCATTTTTTTTAAATAGTTCATTGAAAGACATCTGTGTCTACCATCAGTACCATAACGAAGTTTAGAAGGGAATATACAAGTTCTCAACATCATCAGAGGCTTTGGGCCCGCCAGTCAATGTTTAGACTGGTGGAGGACCGAAAACCACATCTTTTCTTGCTACAATACAACCATTGTCAAAACGTTAATAAACATAAAATCAGCACGACGAATTCACAATAGTTTTACAAACAGATTATCATTATTATTTGGCTACCGTTACGCGTAGTTTTGAAAGCGTTTTCGTATTTAGTTCACAAAAGGTACCACAGAATAGTCAAATCACTTTGCAACCCATATAAATGGAGATTTAACTTTGACCTTATATCAGCACCCACCCTCTGTTGCCGAATTAAAAGTAAACAGAGTGTATTTTTCAAAAGGCATAAAACATAGCTTTGTTTCATTTGGCTCGAGGCGTTAATTTTCCAACCTAAAATAAACACATTGACAGCATTGTTGAATTGCCGTTGCATTGCTGCATGGGGTATGGGACACATTTAGTTCATTTTTATTTAGGCAAGTTTGTGATTAGTCCTTGACTGATTTCGTCGATTTTTTAATATAACGAACCGTCTTATTTCACGATGTTTACCACGAGTGTACGGGCAAGTGTCAAATAAGAAATGGTGCACCGGGGTCCGAACGCAGGATTTATAAAAATAAAACTGTCAAATCAAAGTTTAAAATACGTTTTTGTACATTGATAGTCCGAGGTTCGTATCAGATGTTTTAAATAATATATTTCAAGTCATTTTGTCCTGCCCTTTTCAATGAAAGATCAAAAAAAATTGTTATTTCGATGTAGGCCCTCAAATAAGCAAGGTCGTAATCGACTGTGTTTTAGAACTTTTTTACATTAATTGTATTAATAATAATAAATCATTTATTTGCAAGAAAGTGGTACATTTAGATCAATTATAAAAATCCGCACAATAAGCCATATATAAATGTCATATTGATTTATTTTTTATAATGTCATACAATATGAACACCAACACAATGTCACAATAATAAGCTAAGTTATTTATAATGTCAAACTTATGGTCTAAATACTCGCCCACGCTATAATGGCACCTTGCCTTTAAAAATTTAATCACCTTCCCCTTGAAAGAATTACACGGCAGCGATCTATAACATCTAGGGAGGAAAATAAATAGTTTTACAGCCATGGCGCTCCGCTGCGGCAACTCACAGCAAAAATTACATTTAGATTTTGTTACTTTCTAAAATAATTTTAACTGTTTTTGTATTCTGTTATTTATTTTTATTACAGGAGTGTAATCATTCCATAAATAAATAAAAATGTAGGCAAAGTAGATGTGTAATCAAACATTAAAATCACAGTCGATATAATAGTTGCCTGAAATCGTATCGTCGAGTATGATCATGTAAAAAAATTTAGACTGTTTTTTTTAATGAAAATAAATTCTTGTCTACAATAAATTTTATAAGTAAATATCAGTACAATATGATTCTCTGAAAAACCCTCCAATTGCGTGTTATATCAAAACTTTTAATAATTATTATAAAAAGGAAGTTTCCTTAAAGATTGCCTGCGTGGGTAGGTTTAGTGGGAGGAGGTTTGGGGTAAGTGAGAAGGTGGCGTCCGGTCACGTCCGCGGGTGTGATTAATGACCCAATAATCCCCGTCTCCTCCTGGCGAAAGCTTCACGAAGCTGAATTGGTGAATGGTCAAAAGGTTTATTGACTAAACTATTACGCAAGAGCCTAGGTCTGCCTTGAATACTCATATTAAATTTTATGTTTTTATCTATACTAATATTATAAAGAGGAAAGATTTGTATGTACCTATGTTTTTAACAAATTAGCTTGAACAGTACTGGTATAGTTAATTGCAAGAAAATAATAAGGAACTCTACTAAAAAATGCCTATAAAATATCTTTTATCACAGGCGCTGCGACAACTATTGATGATGGAACAAAAAAATATCCCGCAATATTAAAGAACATCAATATCAACAAAATATGTTTAAAAAATAATGACCACCCGTGCGAAGCTGGGACGGGCCGCTACTTATAAAATAAAAATCTATAGGAAAACGGTCAACTGTCAATTTTAGTATTATCGTAAATGTTATATTTTTGTGGAACAATATTTTCATATTGGAATAATTATGTATTTTCACATATTTTCAACTAATCTATCTATAAATTGAATTGCTGACAAACGAACGTCTCGCAAAATTCGAATGGCTGGACCGATTTGGAAAATTATGATCTTGAAATAATTGTGGAAGGTTTAAACGGTGGGAAACATACTAAGTAAAGAAAAACACTAAATATGACAATTGAATTTTCCAATCAAAAATATTTCCAGCTGGGAAATATTTGATGTCTTTTTATAAATAAAAAATTGTCACTTGACATATATGCCTCCTAGAATTATAGAATTGCCTTATAGAATTTTGCGTTTCATAGCTGTAGGTACAATGTCTTTAAATATGTTGTATTAAGTTTTGATTCAAATATATGTAGGTGATAATAAAATAAGCGTCCAGAATACATCATACGGCATTGAGAGTGTCCATGAGCGGCGGTATCACTTAACATCAGGTAAACCCTCTGCCCGTATGCCCCTGTTCTATAAAGATATGTATAAAAAATTAACAATCTATAGTTTTAAAAATAAGATAAGAAGTATTTTAATGATTGCATTCTTAATATCGAAGCCAGGACTATACAATATACACATTGAATAAATCGCTCGTAATGACCTGAATGACAACACAGGAGGAATAAATAACTATATATTATGTATATGATAATATGAGTATGTAACTTGGCATACATATCATAAATTGATTTAAGATGAAGCTGTTGGAGCAAAAAAGCTTAGTCATTTGATATCTGCCTCTATAAATGGTTTATTGCAATTCAGATATCATGACTCATCTAAAACACCGAGGAGTTGGAAATCTTAGGAAGGGACGTGATATGAATACATATTTAAAAAAAAGTATTAGATACAGGTTCAAATGCAACTTTAAAATATCACTTATATAATAATAAAATAATAGACATTGAAATAAATAACTAAACTTAACATAAACTAAAATATATCATTAAAAGGAGTCCCTTTAGGCAAGTTTCCAAAGATACTGGCAGCGTTCCCCCTTTGAATTGCTAGACTAATTCTTTGTCCGAGGTAGCTGCCAGATCTTCGGTCTCCTGTGATGTCGACTAACCTTTTTGAAATTTCTTTAAAAAGCCTTAAAGCGCTAGGACCCCACGGACCAAGGGTCTCGACACCGAATGGGACAAAATCATATTCTGAGCCTAGACCCCTGTACTTGCATGCTTTATTTTTTCAGCCGCTTCACAAGCCGCACCAGCTCTGTAGTTGGTTCCATGTAGATGGGAAGGGGCCAGCGTGTCTGTACAGGTTGCATCCCAACAATAAAATATGTTTTCATACAAAATCCAGGATAAAATTAGTTTCATTAATTGTTTATTTCCTGTTAATTTAAGGGTTTTTCAATCTGTTATCTTAGCAGATATTTTGTTCTCTGATATGGTTTATTTACTTATTTAATATCTGAAAAAGGGCCTACAATTTACTTCCAAAGGCATAAATGCTTATCAAAATCATCGCGTGGAAAATATCGGATGAGAGGGCTCCCAACGACCCGCGCCCCGTGGCTCGACATTCGTTTCGACGTTAATTCCAGCCGCATTTGTTCCATTACATTTCCGACACAAAGTAGATACCGTTTGCCGAATTGACTAGGTGGATGCGACCAGGCGAACGCACCGCGAGCGAGACGCCGCGAGTCCTGCTCCTGAGTGCGACAGGGAGGCCGCATCGAAAGTGAGAAAGATGTATTCAGAAGTGAAATAGTCTGCTGGCTGAGCACATCATCATTAACGAGCCACTGAGGGCGGAGGGCAGCGAAGAGGCAGAGGGGGCGGCAGGTGCCGCCGCTCCCACGGGCCTCACCTGCGCGCGATATTGTCCCTTACCAAGCTAGTACCTAGGGAACATAATTCCACAAGCGCGTGTAGGATCTGAAGGTTTTGATCTCAGTAATATTTTCGAGTTCACATACATTAATATTACGAGAAATGTCTGTGTTTTTCCGTATGGTATTAAATACTTGAATGTGAACCAGCTGAAATTGTGACAAAAGACATTGCAAACTGTTTGCCATAAAAACAATCATATTTAATCATTCAGAATACTAATATCACGTAAACAACATACCTAGTCTCACTAACCAATGATAGAAGTATTTTATTCGTAAACTAGAGTCACAAAGATTATAGGAATTTTGTAATAAGCTTAACGGAACTTAAATATTTCACGTGCAAACAAATAAAATGTTACTCAATAAAATTAGATTTTTATTTATTTCCTGCAATTCCTGCATTAAAGTATTTTTACACCTAGATATCTTGACGATCCCTTGTCTAGATTTAGTATTAACGTAAGTACGTTCTTAATTGGTGTAAATAAAAAACTGTAAAACACATTATACTTTTCTTAGTTAATATTAAACCATAACAAAATACGTATATATAAAACTAACAAAATTTTAATGTTACCATGTTTCAAGCCGCACTAAAAACAAGTTACCGAATTCTCAACAACACTTTGTTTCTCGCGATAAAACTTTGTTTTGTGACATTGAGTTCACAAACCGACCAAAGATATCTGCAATACATTTATTGTACGCCTTTCTTAAATAAATATTTTATTATGTATGGCGTATTTTAGCTTTGATTTTATTACCTACATCAATGACTGGGTCCATACTTCTACTTAACGCTATTTAAATATAAATCTCTTTTTCCTTCATATTATTTACGTGATAGTTGATAGTCTTAGCAAATATTCAATCAAAATTTATGTTTGGTTTAATACTGATAGGATACTGTATGTATTATTGTGAATAAATAAATGATTTCCATAGAATAATTTTTACTTCAAGTTGAAACCATACACGAGACACGAATATAAACCCCAAAATTATGTGACAGCTCCTAAGTAAACATTCGGAGAAATATAACAGCTTGAATAAAAACTAGACAGTCTTACGCCAACTTTACGCCCAGTCGTCGATACACACAATGCCGGGGTACTTAATAATTTAATTCCAAAAAGCAATCATTGCTAAACCTCAACAAATCCACTCGGATGTAATGCAATTAACCCCCGACTGCAGCGTCCAAGTTAATTAATTACCGACCTGACGAAAAAATGGCATCACCAGCTGGACTAGTTTATCATTTAGTTAATATTACAATGACCCGGCAATAATTCGTTCACGCACATTAAAATTAATGTGAGAAATGTTTGGTAGGCGAGGTATCGTCACCACATTGGTGGATCAAGATTCTAACATCAATATGCTAATATTAAAAAGTATTTTTCAATTATTACTCGATTGTATCCGCGTTTGACTCATGATCAGTTGCAGGCTATGTAAATATACCTGTTTTGTCTTCGCATTTGAAATTTCCTAACCTCTTTATACATACTCCACAAATATATAAGTAACCTTTGATTAGTAGAAGTATAATAACTTTACTAAGACTATACGTAGAAGGCTGATTGAAGAAAGGCTTACTGTGAATAAATGACAATTATTTCTTAAGTAAATACTTTTTAGGTTTAATAGCTAATTTATTAGTTCCGAATTTTCATCAAATTATGTAACTTAGAAAGCTTTCCAAACGCTTTACAAGCATAGCCAATTCGTCAATAAGACTGTAATTATTTATTGAGTCCCTCCCGTCGACCCTCGCGGTCAGAGGTGTGGAACACGTGTTACAATCCTAAACTCTCCGAAACAACGCTCTTTCAATTTGCTACGCTCTCGAGGTCGTAACACGCAATCACTTTGTACAGATGAGCAATAAAATTAAGGGGCGTTTATGATTAATGTTTAATGCACCTTGATCTACTTAATATTTTGTTAAAACGCAATAGAATTAGCAATATATACAGCTGTTGCTGCTGGATTTAGAGTTTGCAAAAATATCTTTAGTCAAGTCTAAATTTTCTTTACGGACTATCTACCTGAATATATTGTATTTTCGCGAAATGAATCTAGACGAACGTTTATTTATTTATACGTTTTAAAACAATATGACGTTACAAATTTTACATACATACATCAATTATATAAGAACATCAATCTCTAGTCAAGTAATAAGTCATTTATTTAAAATGAACGTAGTTACGTGATTAATTACACGATTAGTAAACTACTGATTAAAGGAATCAAACGGTTGTATAAACATTTCTATCATCCTACTCTATATGTATAAAAAAATCAGAATATCAATTAATTTCGTATTTCATTAACTCATTATTATGATTGTTCATGTTAAAACATACAGAGATTGAACCTTAAAGGTTCATTTCAATTCATTAATATTCCAATCTTTTGCACAAAAAGAGCTTGAAAGGTAACTCGATTCCGAATCTTGCGTGCGAACCGTTAAATTAAAAATAAATATTGTGAAACGTCAGTATGTTACGGACGGGAGCTGGAAAATATCAGGGAAAATTGAAAAAAGGCAGACCGGCTGATGTCGGTTCGCAAGGGTGGCGTGGGGTAAGGTGAATCTTTTTGTGAAGTAGAGAGAATTAATTTAACCCGCTGCGGGGTTACACGACATGGCGGTAATTGAAAAGTTTGCTCGCGCCCGCCGCTCGCCGTCTTGACGACACTTTGCTTTTGCTTGAGACTTTGTGATCACTGCTATACTTTAATAAATAAGATAAGATTACAATAATTTCAGTTTTTGGACACTTAATTTGTGCTTAATCTTAAGTAGAAAATATAATTGACTGACCATTACTACCGAAATAAAAATCTAAAATTATTTTGTGTTAAATAATTTTAGTTAATAATATTATATAACTATTTTGAAGCCGTGTGCGTAAATATGATAAACTAAAAAAGTGTTCGTCATAATGAAAACAAATGGTTACGGATATTTAAACATATACAACGTAATAATAAGGATATTGATAATATGGTAATAAAAACTAGTTATTAAAATGTAGTTAAGTTAACACGATAAATATATCTCGTAGCGTGTTTGCGTCGCGTAGCTCGTAGCACCATCGATTTAAAATTAATTTCAAAAAGTTAAATTGAGGATCACGATTGTTTGATCGTTCGGAAGAAAATTAGAAATTTGCAAATGTTAGGTATCTGACCTAGTTTTCATCCGGTAGCTTTTATCTACAGGGTGACATTTTTAATAGTAAAATGATAAAATCGTGTATAAATTCCATTATCCAAAGTTTTAATTATCAATTTTCTTTACAGACACGTAAGCGATCAACATTCTGTGCCTATGTATCCGAATATAGTATTTTTTCGCAAAATGAATCTAGGACGAACGTTTATTTATATATACGATTCAAAACAATATAACGTTACAAATTTTACATACATAAATCAATTATATTAGAACAAAGAAATTATATACAGGCAAAGAAAAAACACATGAAAGCAAAGAACAAAAATATTGACAAAACAGCAAAAATAAAACGCAAACTAAACGTGACGGTGGTAAGTCAGTTAATACCAATTCATAAAGAATCATTTATAAAATTTCATTTTAAACAACCATGAGAAACGTGTATTTGCGGTAAAGTATTAGATAGGTAGGTATAAACAAAAATATGAAAGTATTAATATCGAAAAGTTAGAGAGTTACCCAGGACCATCAGGCTGGTTTTCTACGCTGGATGCCCTCTGCCCAACTTGGGGGACAAAGAACTTTAAGTCAAGTCAATATGTAAAAGAAGTAGTAGTATAATTTATATACGAAAAAGTAGATTTGTATATTGCTCTGTCTTGTTCTATTCTTGCGGTCGTGAAGACTCCTTCAAGTCCTTAATTAACGAGGTGACCCTGCCGATAGCTTTGACAAAATTCTACTAGCTTGAACCTCCTCTACGGGTAGGGATCCGTCACTGTTCGTGGTTAATTTTTATATTCACTATTTATGTAGTGTAGGGCTAAGAATCCGTATCACCTTTACATATATGACAGGCCACCGGCTGGCAGGCTACGTAAAAATAGCCTACATCATATTAGGCATAGACGTTGCCTCAACGGTGTGGTATAAGTTTCGTGAGGGCGTATAATTACGCGAGCGAGTAAACATATAAAGGTAATCCGGGCCGCGGCGGCACAAAGTGATGCTCGTGAATAATTTAACGTCGGAGCACCTGCGGCGAGACCACACTTCCCTACTTTTAGTCCAGGGTTGCTACACTTTAAACTTTTCGCTATTTCTTTATATATAAGTACTTAGTAGTGTAAGTTTTGGAGAACGTTTTCGTTTTAAGCATGAAAATAAATTAAAATGCTTTCTTTAAAAACTTATTACGAATGTATTAATGAATGTTGTAAATTATCAAGTATTTCTATTGATTGTGTCTGTGTGATGGAGTTTCTATTACCGGTGAAACAAATAAATCAAATCGAAATCATTTCTTCATATAGGTAACACAATGTACACTTATTAATGTCAAAAAAGAAATACATATTAAATTCTTCTAATTTTACATTTACTGTCAGTTCTCAAATCAAGGGCGTCGAACGGAAGAGAAGAACTGGCAACAAACTCACCGCCACTCTTGTTAATCGCAATGTTTTTTGTTTTACACAATGTTTGTAAGGAGCTGCAACCATTACACCATGTTCCCCATGACATCCTTAGTAATAAATAATAATAAAATAAATTAAAAACAAAGATTTGTCCTCTTGGTGAATCGCATGGTGAAATAGGAGCACGCGCTTACATGTTCGTGGGACCAATACGCAAATACATAGTAAAAATAACTAACATCACCGCATACACGAATTCAAGTCCGACCAGTCACCACAAGTAGCACCCGTTCACGAGTATGACGCATGGCCAGCCATCGCTGTAGAGGGTTGACGAAAGAAACAGAAGCAGTATTACCTATTTCCTATGTATGAGTTGAGGGACTCTAAACATTACTGCTATTAGCGACGACCCTAAATTGTAAGTTACATAGAATCGCAAAAGCTTTGTTACGTGTGAGTATGAGAACCGGCACCCGACTTGCTAACGACATGGGATGCTATGAATATTCAATTATTCTTAGAGTTCTGCTTAATTTCAGAGATTTAAATTTATCCAAAGTCATCTACATAAGTATATTTATGGATGAAACTATTATTGCTCTTAGTTTGACTCATGATTAAGTTTTAAATATAATTTTATAATTTAGAGTGTTGGCCTAAGGGATTCAGCGAGCAACTCTGATCCCTGAGGTCCATAGTTCGATCCCCGGCTTGCATCAATGGACTTTCCGTCTATGTGCTCACTCAACACTCACTCGTACGGTACGGTAAGGAAATCATCGGGAGCCAATGACCATTGGCCTTAGACCCATTAAAGCGTGTGTGAGGCAGAAGACTGACCACCTACTTGCCTATTAGAAACAAATACAGAAATCTGAGGCGTAGTCCTAATAGGTTGAGGTCCCTCAGGGTTTCTACATTTATCAGTATAGTAGTAGATATATAGTACAAAATACATTTGTACTTTACGATACGTCAAGAACATAACTTGACGTTATCTGTCACCTTCATGTGACAGATAACGTCAAAGTTAATGTATGAAGGTGTATATCCTAATTTGATTAAGGTATATTTTATTTGAATGTGTAAACACACATAAACTAAAGACTTCTGTGAACTGTTTACTGTAAAAGTATTGAAAAGGAATGAAAACAAAGACTACAAAAATGACATATGAGAGCGAGGCGGGATGAAAATTGAAGCGATCCTGATGTCTACTAGTTTTATTTCACTCAATATTTCAACGCTCCGCGACAATACAACCTGCTGCGAGTGTGATGTGCTGTATAATGGATTGTATCCCAATATGGAGTTTGCTATTGTGCAATGTTTTTGATCGTTCGATGTCGATTCATCACGACACAAAGGCTAATTTTCTATAAGCTTTTCCGCTATTGAGTAATAAATTTGAATAATTTGTCTAATAACAAATGTGGATTAAATTGAAAAGGTTTTATGCCGTTTTTAGCCATTATTAAACCCTTTTTCTGGTGTTGTTAATTAAACATATTTGTTAATGTTTCTGAGCTAAAAAAGTTTTATTGTCGTCAAAAATTTTGGAATCCTGGTCTACGGTGTTAGACTGTAAAACGAAAGACGAAACCCTTCGTTTCGTCTTTCGTGTTTCATTTTATTGTCAACAGGATTTCTAGTCGACTGACAGATGACACAAAACATCATATTATGTCCGTTTGTACACTAACAATCAACGGAGTTTTGTCTTTCGTTTAAAATTCTTACCCCTACTTACTAATCAAGCGCAGACCGATTTTAGCGCAACTCACTTAGCAACACGCAACTATGCAGCCAATTTCAACTTATCCCGCTTATTTCTGGTTCTTAAGCGAACATAAAATGTACTTATTCTACCAACTTAGCTTTTCACATATTATTGTTACCCATTAATTAATGGATTTAGTTTTCAATATTTTTATGAACGTTAGGAATACTGTGCTATATTTCTGTGTTATTAATATAAAATGTTATTATTAATTGATGGTATCATAATATTATTATTATAAAATATAATAAGTATCGCAATACATCGAGGAAAGGCTGCCAGCGTTAAAGGTCCACTACCACAGGGACCAGTTTTTAAATTTGTTTTCATTTTCTATTTATAAATTTTAATAATTAATATTATTCCTATGTATAGCCTACAAAACCCTAGAAAATTGTAAATACTGAATATAAATAGAATTGCTTACCATCTTTATTCATATTGGCCTGAAAGCACTTGGCAAGGCGACAAGCGCGGCACTGGTTGCGATGTGTCTTGTCAACTGGGCAGCGTCCCTTCAACTCGCCACCTGCTTTGCACGTATATACTCGATTTCGATGGATAGACCGCTTGAAGAACCCCGAGCAACCTATAAAAGGCCTCATTTTAAATACAGATTTAGCATTTATCGGCTCGTAAAGGTTACTTTATTACAAGTGTAAATTTGAATTATAAACAATGGTAAATGAAAATATAGAAAACAAAAATAAAGGGTAACTAAGTCAGTAAGTACTGTTATTGGACACTTTCTTATGATAAAAATCCTTATTAGTAATTTAAGTTAGACTTAAATTACTTTTTAGTCTTAAGTTAGGCTAGATCGTAATGGTCCATGATGTCTCAGTAAAGACATATGTATTTAAAAAAAGACGTGTAAATTATTATTATTCCAATAGTGATTTCAGACCTGGTGCTTTCCTCACTCAACAAATAAGTATATAGCGAGGAAATGCTATATAGTACAAACTTTTTAATGTACTATGTGATTTTATGATGTAAAAATTTAATCAGCATCTAAGAAGCCGGTTGTTTCGTAGCTTTGAGATCAACTCATGGAGATGTATAATTACAAATCAATTAATTTTAAGTTATCTCTTTTACCGAAAACCTATTTATAAAATTAACTTACCATCACAGCTGTATATCCCGTAATGTTTTCCGGAACTTCTGTCACCGCATACATTGCAAGGGATGTCCAGAAGCCTATCGCCTTTAAAAAAATATTAATCTTTATAATCATATCTGTCATCGTAGGTAGTTAATTTATGCAGTTTAATTCAATGTATTAAGTGATATCTGGCATTAAGTGTTTAAAGCGCAAAGGATTGATCACCCAAATAGCGTAAATAAACGTCTATCCTCCTCATTAGGTTTGAAATGTCAGAATATTTATATGAAAATTTTAATATAGATAATGAGGTGAGAACAAAATCATCAAAAGCTTCAATAATCTTCGTTTTCGGGAAACCTTCACCTTGAAATGTATAAATTTCGGGGATATTAAGGAATCATAAGATGTTTGCTCAATAATTGACGCTCCAAAGTACGCCACTCCCTTACCCAAAACGGATTAGTCAGATTACACCAATCTCGCTAACAACCGAGATGTTTTTGTTGCGTTTACTGAAACCATCCCCTGCCTACTCAATTGCCCCTTTTCCTTAACGTTTTGTTGCCGACTTAATTTACACCATTAGTATAAAAAACAGTCAACGCTTTTCAACAAGGTATTTATTATGAATAGGTAAGATGTTAAAAATCTATATAATTAATTGCTGAAACTGAATGACAACAAAAAGATGATTTGATTTAATTGTGTTCTTTTCCTGTCATGAATAAAGTGCAAACTGGAACGCATACGACTCCCCCTTCTTAATGACGATTTCTTTACAATTACATACATACATACAGTATCCATTTTTAACACACCATCATTTCCAATTCACAACACATTTTATTACATTTATACAAACCAAAGTAGTTTTCAAATATAATATACCATGATTTAGATTTTATGTAAAATAAATAAAAAAACGAACTGATAATTTCCTTCTTTTGAATTCATTTATATCGTGACTTTGCTTATCATGCTCTGTATGAGGTTTAAGTTTCCATTTAGTTTTAGTTATTAGGTATTACTTTTTTGTTTTTTATTATGTGGTTGCTTGTTTATACATATGTGTAGGTTTATGTAAAATTTATGTTGCCAATTTTTTTTTAATTTTATGCATGCACATTGTTTTAGAACTTATAAATAAATACTCGTAAATGAGATAAAACCAAACTTATATTAAAAGTGTTCAACTACTCCATCCGTGTTGTTCGGTCGATTTCTGATACATTTCGGTGTAAGAACCGCCGGTAATTCTTTACAGCGCGAATCCTTTTTAAGAAATTTCTCTTCGTTTTTATCAAAAGGTACTTAGACGACTTAACTGATTGTCTTTTGGACGGCAAAGCCGTAAAGTGCCGTAATTATCTAATCCATATTTATATAAAATGTATATTTTTTATTATTTTTTGACGTAGCATAACTATAATGTTATGTGTGTGTACGTATATCATACATGTTTATAAATAACCGTTTAAAAGCTTACACGGTGTATTTGGTACATTGTAAAATATCAATTAAGGATGAAGGATATTATCAATAAACGTAAATTTATTGACTGTTTGTTAGATTTACTTCACTGTCTCCCTGTTACTCTCTCGTGCTAAGGAATGATAAAGATAGAAATACAATATCTAATATATAAAATTTTCGTGTCACGGTGCTTGTAATTAAACTCCTCCGAAATGGCTCGACCGATTTCCGTGAAATTTTGTGTGCGAATCGGAAAATATATATTTTTCATCCCACTAAATGTGAAAGGTACAAACCACGCCTAAAATTTTTAGTTAAATTTTTTGATAAAAAAAATTGTTTTTATTTTTTATTATACCACTTACAAAAATACACACAACCCTTAATTTTCACCTATCTATGATCAACCCTATTTTTTATAATAGTAGATAGTTACTTTTATTGAACTAAAATTTTTTTTCTAGAAATACATAATATACATGGCAAAACAACGTTTGCCGGGACAGCTAGTATTTTATACATTTTTATCTGCTACAGTACTGATACAGTTAGAAAAATATTAACAATGCAAATTTATACGGCTTTATAATTAAAACAATGTTACACAAATGCCTGATCCGCTAATACCACTTGAATTTGTATCAAATAGTCACGTGACAGGTAATACAGTAATTTTCATATTAATGTTACCACAGCAACCGCGGAGAGGCGTCTAATGGAATGAAATTAATTGTGTACTTTTTCTATTCGGCTATAATACGTATAATTCAATTAGAATCTCTTATAAAGATAGAAACAGTATGTATTTGTTTAATCTGATGAAATATAAATAATAAAAATATTAATAATAAAAATGTAATCTGTAATCTTATTACATATAATAATAATAAAGCCCGTTTTATTTCCAATCATGGCAAAAACAAATTATAATATACAGCTTAGATTATTTTACCATTTTTATACATTTTTTTTTCTTTTGCTCGTTATCCTATATCCTAGCTACTTTCAGTCCCGTCAATCGGAACGCCTTTACACGTAAAGGCCTCCTCCAGCTTTTTCCAACTGACACTCTCTATGGCTCACTTTCTCCATTCGTTTCCTGCTACCGCTTCTACTTCTTCTATCCACCTTTTTTGGCCGACCTCTTCTCCTTCTTCCTCTTGGTCATTTCCATACAGTCTTTAAAGTCCATCTTTTATCTGTGTATCTTGCTATATGGCCCGCCCATTGTCACTTCTTTTTTAGGCCATAATATAAGGCATCTATCACTTTTGTTTTTCGTCTTATTTTTTCGCTTTTGTAATCTTATTATTATCGTACAAATTACATTTTTAACGTATAAATTACGGCTTTGCTTCGCAGAACTTTTTTTTAGTATTAGAATGATGACGGAATGTTGTATAAATGAAAGGTTGTGAAATTATTCTTCACAGACAATTCACACCAATTGACCGAGTCCCATGCTAAGCTGGTGAAGCTTGTGTTATGGGTACTAGGCAACGGATAAACATACATATAATAGATAGATAGACATATAAATACATATTTAAACACCCAAGACCTAAGCACAACACCAAATGCTCATCACATCGATGTTCGTCTCAGCCGGGGATCGAACCCGGGACCCATGGATTCGCAGTCAGGGGTACTAACCACTAGACCAATGAGTCGTCTATAGAGATATGCCATCACACATTTTACACACAAACACATACACATCAATTATATTAGAGCATAAGCAAGCTAGCATTGTATCTGCCAGAGCCGTGTTCGGTGTTATCTAAGCATCATTAAGATCAAAGTGTTAATTTCAGAACACCTATGTATTGCTCGGAGGGTTGTAATGTATGTGTTGGTGCATCGATGCGTGAGCTGTGCGTTGAACTCAGACTAATCTCGACTTTATTGTGACAATCGTGTGAAAAAACACACATTGCCGTCAAATAGAATCAATTTCATTTTGACTAGCGCTTAACAGGGGTCAAAATGGACTTATATTACAGATATTTATTATTTATAGTTCAAAGTAGAACAAATAGTACAATCAATTATATTTTATAGTAGGTACTCGTGTAAACTAAAGATTATCACAATGAGTTTTATTATCTTTATGATTTATAAGAGCGCAATTACGGGTTGAACTGAATTATATAATTAATAAATAAAATTAAGTATAGTTTTATTAATGTTTTTTGTGTAAATCAATCGATAATATCGCTAGACGGCGGACTCCCATTCGATTATGAATAATAGGAATAGAAATATAGATATATCTTAGGAATATTATTGGGGAAGTGGCTACAGTCCTCTCGGTCCTACATCACAATCGTCGGAGAGATTAACAAATTTATAATTTAAAAAAATCATAAGTAATGTTTATAACGGTTTTAATTAAATTTCAGTATTAACTTTATGTAATAAGAGTTACTAACAATGCGACATGCGCAGATTTTTCTTTAGCCAAAGTAAAAATAGGTTCAATAAATGTATGACATAATATGTAGAGGCAATACTAAGCCTATCATTATTCAATTCAATAGTTACATGTATGTAGAGCTTGGCACACAATGTCTATGTTGATTTATCGAACTTCCCGAGATGTGGGCTCATGAAGAATGACTCTGGGTTGAATTAACATCTTACTTTATACAGTCTGAATTTATAAATATACAGGGCGTCCCAAGACTATGGGACATGAAGGGAAAGTACCTCAAGTATTTGGGGACTTTCTTACGACCAAACACGATTATTGTAATTTGACGCAAACATTTTACGTTATTCCTCTCTTTAAAAAATCTATATTACTTATGAAGAATTATTATTTTTTGTCCATTCTCTTGATTGGCATCAAAAAAATAAGGGGTGTTTTTTTCACATTTCACATACTTACTTTCCAAAATAAAATAGTCTTCTTTTCGCAAAATATCCTATCTACGATATTTAAGGTAATTTCCCTTGATGTCCCATAGTCTTGGGACGCCTTGTAGGTATATAGTTTTTATAGTTCTTTAAATAAATAAATCAGTGGCGCCACAACCTTTTTAGGTCTGGGTTCATGAACTTTTGTCAATTTAATAGGCAAGTAGGTGATCAGGCTCCTGTGCCTGACACTGCCGTCGACTTTTTGGGTCTAAGCCGGTTTCCTCACGAAGTTTTCCTTCACCGTTCGAGCGAATATTAAATTGCGCACATAGACAGAAATTCCATTGGTGCTCAGCCGGGGATCGAACCTACGATCTCAGGTATGAAAGTCGAAAAAATAGATACAATACAAAATAATTAAAATATTGTACAATGTACGAAAATTTATTATATCTAGGCTAATAAACTCTAAATAAATTTTTTCAAGTTTTCTAGGTACCATAAGATTTAGTCTATAAAATTTAAATCTTTCGTCTGTGTCAGTATACTGAACGCGGTAAACTCAAAAACTATCTAACAGATTTTTATATTTTATCACCAATGGGTAGTATGATTCCAGAAGAAGTTTACATGTGTAGATTTATGTAAATTTACTGAAATATAAATGTTGAATATGTCTCAAAAAGTCTTGTCAAAAATACAGAAATTCCAAGCAGATGAAGCTGCGGATGAAAGCTAATATTTAATAGAACGGTGTTGTACACGTTCAAATTATGAATATAAAAATTTAACAACCTAAACTAGAATTAAACTAAAGGAAATAAATAAATCAAATCGGTACTTGTTCTATTGTGGTTCCACGTATAAATTCATCCAACCATCTCCATAAATGCAATTCAAAAGTACGGAAGCAGGAAGAATTTCTAATGATATATTTTTAAGAGAAAGTAAATTTCAGTAAAGATAGGATTTACCTATTTGAAGATAAATGTATATTTGCTATTATCATCTTATCACTCTTTTATGAATTGAGGTGACATTTAATGAATTTGTAAGAGGATATCTTGTCTTGACATTTAATTTTCGAACCTCCTGTAGACCAAGAACGGTTGAAGCCCTAACGAGGGTGAGACAAGCAAAGTTTCGGGACCGTCGCGTCCCTAAGTTACATTAATAGACTTTTCCAACACACTGATCAAGGATCTTATATAAAGACTAATGTCTGTTAGTAATATGAGGCAAATATACAATCTTACATAAGGATTTATTTTGGTATATATTGAAACATATAGCTCTTCAATTCGGTTCGGATTTGGTGGGAACAAATTTTACCTCTACGAACTACATTATTTTGGAGTATTTTATTAGAATATTTGTAAAAGTGTAGTTAAATATATATTGAAACATATAAATACTCTTTAATTCGGATCGAATTTGGTGGGAGCAAATCATACCTTTACCTTTCCATTTATTTTAGAGTCTTTTATTAGAATATTTGTAAAACAGTAGTTAAAATAATTGTTATGAGACATTAAAAAAAGGAACCTAAGTTATGAAGGTAATAGATCTCTTTTAGTTTTATTATCTTAGGCCACTATAATCCGAATCACAACTGACCTGTTCCCATCCTTCGGAAGGCCGCGACCGGCGTCCGTTGTTTTTCCCAAAAGGTCGACAGCTCGACTTTTGACTTTTAACTTTTAGTTAACCAAACTTCACCGAGATTATTGTTTAAATAAACATTTTAATTATTTAATCTTCCCATTAACTGTATTATGTGTATTTAAATATAAATACTCCCGTTTTAATATTAAGTAATATTAATTAATTTAAGTTCGATCACGAAAAATGTGACTTTAGCGAGTTCACCATCGAGTCACGGCTTTCGACAGACTGCTCCAATAATTGTGATCTTTGAAGCCGCTGCGGAGATCGCGAGTCACATCATCCCCTGATTACATCGAGGCCCACCCCCGAGTGCGATGGAATATATCCTCCTCCCTTAGGGGGAAAGAGACAGCTGTGATCCCATCTTGTGGCCCGGTCTACAGGCTACATTGTCAGAGTATCGGTGTCGCCGATTTTGACCGTATTACGTGTTCACGTTTCAACATTCACTACTATTCGTATATCAATCGGTACAAAATAATATTTTTTCTTTACGAACCTATAATATATATGTTTTTATTTATTAATGATATTACATATGTTCTCTTTATGTATGATAACGTATTTAAAATTAGAAAAAAACTACTAATAAAATTAAACTAACGTAGAATTATAACTATGTACATAAAAATCTTGTAATTTCCTTAGTGTCTGTCGCTGTAAACATTAAAATGTCAAGTAAGAAGCAAGGGAGATAAAGGGAGCTTTAATTGGCTGGGCGGCGTCCGCGACCAATCGGTGCTTGCCTTTTGCACGGGGGGCGGGCCACGTCGTTTTGAATTGAAATCGAGCTACGAAGCGAAAATGCCACGTGTGACATAGACTTAGGGCATATTACACTTTCTAAAGGAGTTTCTTACCGCAAGATCATTTAGAGAATACGTTTGTGTTTGTATCCATCGTTCGATCGAGCGTAAATGATCCGGCTCACGTCGCCACATTGATGTTTGCTTTACGCGGCCTTTGATAATACCAAATGTTTTGCCGACTTACCGCAATAATGAGCTTTGGTTATGGATTTTAAGAGTATAAAAATATTAATAAAACTATTGTAATCTTAAATATAATCAATTAGATCATAGTTAATTTGTAAAAAGAGGTCAATAAACTAAACGGAATCACATATTTGTAAATTTAAATGCAAAAATTTCTCTCTTAAAACATGAAGAAGACTTTTATTTATAAAATGACTTTTCCAAAATACTTGTGGTTCAGATAAATACATTCATCTCTAGATTTTGATTTTATTTAAGTATAAACAACAATACGTGTAAACTAATAACTAAGCTGGTATTTGACCTTTGTTATGAAAAGTATGGCCTAGCAGTCAAGAAGTATAACTCTGCTCCACTAGATTTATCTCTCAGGTTCAAAAGTTTGATCACCTATAAGAAAACAAAAGTAATATAGAAACAGAACCTATAAAGCGATGGTGTTTTGTTTTTTTTTATTTTAGAAACAACAAATATGTCGAAACCTCTTTAATCCTAAAGGAATAAATAGCACTCGAGTCCCGTAGTGGGGAATGGGGCAGACCTTCTGTATTTAGTTTTTTAGGAGTAAGAGAGTCGTTAGATTGAAAACATATCGAACTCAAAACCGAGATGAAAGGTGAAATAAACAATGCTTTCAAGAACCTTACCAAGGAATACTGTAATGAAAAGTAAAACAAGGAAATCTCATTATCCCAGCATATTTTAATCTTCAACTTGTTATGGTTAGTGCTTATAGGTTTATCATAAGAAATCAGAGAATAATCCAACTAAATAGTTGACGAGTGTCAACACGCGACCGCCACGCGTTCAACTGAAGGGAACGCTTAACAAAATAGTTAAATTTGCGCTATTTTCTTATTAAGTACATTTTATACTTTAAGTTCATAATGTTTCTTAATTTTTACGTGATTTTTGTATATGACACACAATTACAATAATAACTTTTAATTTAATTGAATAATGTTGTATTTTACTAGTGATAAGTTTAATATACATATTTATAGACTGATATTTTAAAACGAAAGAGGAGGTTTTTAATTCAACATGTATTTTATAAAACAATTTAATTATTTTATTAATTTATTGTCTATTGTTTTTCGGATTAACCGTTCCGTTTAAAAAAGTTGTTTTCATTAAATTAAGAAATATTGCCATTTTATAACACCGAAAGAGGGCCAGTCTCAACACAATGTAAAACAATACTGTGTCAAACATATATGTACACTACGTAAAGGATGTGAAATGAGAAATTCCCACATTCCTATTAATGTTTTTTAAACTAACACTCAATTTTAAAGTAATTTTAAATCAGTCACGGGCTATTGTTGGCGATTGTTCTTTTTGAAAAAATAACATGTGCACGGGGTTAGGGTGGGCTCGTGATAAGCACTTGAACACATCAAATAATGTGCGCGTGACTGGACCATTGTCAGTCGACACCCGGGTAAGCTCTATTTGTCCAGCGATGAGTGTTTAATAACTTCCTTCTATAATCTATAACTTGTCTATACGTACTGTCCGCGCCAATTGCCGCGTCATACATTAGTTTTGCTTTTTTTGAGTGTGGCCATGTTAAAAAAATACATGCTTTATGGGTACGTCAGGTGACATCGGTCACAGTTAGCTTACCCAATGGTTCTAAACAAAAGAACATATCATAATTCATTTTAATAGTTAATGAACTTCATAGATTGACGGAACGTTTTAATTGGCCTTTAAGTGAAACACATATTTAAAGGTAAGACATTTTAACTCAACAAGTATTTGTGATAAATGTAAGAACTAATTATAATAATTAGCCGTTTGATTTCGGAAACTGACAAAAGTCATTTATCAGAGCCATAGGCTAGTGTAAATATTTCATATATTTTAGGTTCTTTTGAGTTATTCTTATTTTTTATAACAAAAATAATCTTTTTATTTATTATAAGTATACTCGTACATGCATTACAACGTGTAAGAAGATCTATGTATTACTACAAAAAATATTGTTATTCTGCTGCATTCGAATCAAATAACATCTTTTTGTATATATCGTGTGTGTATTTATTAGATTCAAATAATTAAATCTGATTTTCGTATTCTGGCAATTGTAATAATGTTTAATGCAGACAGCATTATTGTCGTTGTCGTTTAACGCAGCATCTATAATATACAATCCTATATAAATACAAAAAAAAAAATTATTTGATTCGAATGCAGCAGAATAACAATATTTTTTGTTTCAAATATATTAGGTCCTTACATACGAAATTGGCGTTTTGTATGGGAGGAACAAAAAGTCGAATATTTTTAAATATAATATATTTAATTAATCAAAGTATGAATCATTGTTTTCTATGCACTTTTGCCATCTCATAAGTAGTTCATTGATCCCTTTACTAAAAAAACAGTCGGACGGGAATCAATAAAATCTGTGAAGGCGATTTGGACTGCCCCATCAGAGTTAATTTTTTTCCCTTGCAAGAAGTTGTCCAAATTTCGAAAAAAATGGTAATCTGTTGGAGCAAGGTCCGGGGAGTACGGAGGATGTCTTAGACATTCCAATTGAAGCTCTTCTAATTTGGTAGCCGACTGTTGTGCAGTGTGTGGTCTAGCGTTGTCGTGAAGTAGCAGTGGCGTGGAGCGATTGACCAGCCTAGGTTGTTTAGCCGCTAGCTTTTCCATCATGGTTTGCAATTGCTGACAATAGACATCAGCCGTAATAGTCTGGCCAGATTTGAGAAAACTGCAATGAACAATACCGGCACTAGTCCACCAAACGCTTACAAGTAACTTTTTGGGGTTAATTTTCGCTTGGGGCAGGATTTGGCTGGCTGGCCAGGATCCAACCATTGCGCTGAGCGCTTTCGATTATCGTAAAGAATCCATTTTTCGTCACAGGTAATGATTCGGTTTAAAATACCTTCATTATTGTGCCGGTTCAGTAATGTAACGCAGCAGTCGACGCGCGTTTGCCGGTTTGCTTCAGTCAATTCGTGAGGTACCCATCTTTCAAGCTTTTTAATCTTCCCAATTTGCTTCAAGTGAATTAAAATAGTTTAATCACTAACACCGCAGCCTGCAGCTAACTCGGACGTGGTTTGCGATGGATCCGCTTCCACAATAGCCTTCAATACTTCATTATCAACTTGGGTCTCAGGCCGTCCACGGGGCTTGTTCTGCAGGTCGAAATTTCCAGAACGAAAACGTTTGAACCAAAAACGAACTGTGTTTTCTTTTGCAACATGACCGCCATACACATCATTCACCCTTCGAGTCGTTTCCGCAGCACTAGTGCCACGGCGGAACTCGATCTCGTAAATAATGCGATACTTGAAGTTTTCCATTTTGTAAAATGAGTGACGCAAACAGAAAAAAACAGAAGAAAAAACAAATGAATGACGGTCATCGAAGCACAAATACATGAGTAAATAGCTGTACAAATTTGAATTTGGAATTCCTTACCAAAGAGGAGAATCGTCGTGATTAAAGTGGCCAGTACGAAATACGCCAATTTCATATGTAAGGACCTAATATATAAGATAGTGTTTCAAAACGGATGAACGCATGAAAAAAAAATTGGCGATTAAAAAGAGCGGTGGACAGTTTATTGCCAGTTCTTCTCTTCCGTTCTACGCCCTTGATTTGGGAACTGGCAATAAATGTAAAATTAGAAGCATTTAATATATATTTATTTTTGTCGTTCATAAGTGTACACTCTACATGGTGTTACCTAAATGAATAAATGATTTTGATTTGATTTGACTAAATAAATGCTTTCTACTGTAACTTTTACAGAAGAAGAAGATTGTTACAGTATTCTAATTCGTATAAAAATAATTACCAAAACGTTTACATCCTTACCTCGTACCTAGTACCTCGATAAATATTTTACCTGCATACAGAATGTTGTATGAATATACTCCACTTAGGTTTAATGTAGCGGTATTGTTTTGTGTAAATGATGAATCATTTATCCTTGTTTAGAATGCGTAAAAGGTCTGAACCTTTCGTGAAGCCCCGTCTTAAGCGACAAAATATATCGTCACACTCAAAAGTACAACTCATTCAGTATCGTGATTCGTGCTTCGCGTTTCTTCCATTTCCTATTTTATATAAGAACTGAGTTTTGGAGGAGGTAATACCGGATAATAACCGTACTTTGTTTTTATTTTATACTAGCCGTTTCGCGCCCGCTTTGCTGGACGAATTAAAATAAATTTTATGTTTCATTATTTAATTTTTTTTTCATATTTTTATTATTCTTCTTTTTAACTTCCCGCTAAGAAAATTGAAATATTTCGAAAATCGAGTTTTTAACAGATGTTGACGTTTAGAGGTTCTAG
Source organism: Pieris macdunnoughi (assembly GCA_905332375.1). Lineage (NCBI taxonomy): Eukaryota > Metazoa > Arthropoda > Insecta > Lepidoptera > Pieridae > Pieris > Pieris macdunnoughi. The sequence goes on along the minus strand of CAJOBZ010000032.1, from coordinate 284,385 downwards.
GAAGCCTCCCCGAATGTTTCCGCGGTGAAGTCCGTATGGATAAATTTTCATAAAAGTAAAACAGCAATAAAAAAATGAAGGAACGTTGGAATTTAATAAATAAATAGCCATAAACCATTTTTTTTAAAAATTTAGAAAAATTTCGCATCGAATGGTGGTAGTTTCATGTCGATACGATCAGTGGTTTAGGCGTGAAGGAGCCTCAAACGAAGACCATTTTTCTTTTATATATATAGATTAACCAATTTACAATAGTACAAGAATGTTTTGAATAAAAATACGTAATATCTTAATCAAATAGACGCACTCGGTTTTGACCGTAAATCACTGAGGGATTAGAAGTGTTAGTGTAACTAGTTAGACAGGTTTTTGGATACATCTTTCATAGTGGAAGATACAGGCCAAGGTACGTTACGCTTACGTTTATCTCTTCCCTAAAGAGCTTGCAATCATAGCTTGTCTACAACTTACCGTTGTTTAATGTAAGGTGATTATTAAAATACCAAACAGGGATTTTAATTGATCAAAGACAATAAATTTAGATAAAACATGTGTGTGTACATACGTTAGAAGTTATACTTCTGTGGCGTAACAAGATAAAAATCATTTTTATTTTTTTTTATCTTTCACCTTATTCTACGTTGGTAGAAAAAAGGACTCTATAGTCTAACAATAGAAAGAAGGTATTTAATATATTGAAAGTTTTATTATAACGCATTATCTAATTAAATAAAGTATATTTAAATATCACAAAAAAGAAAAATTTGTACATAATTAAAGAATTGGACATTTTTTATATTAAAATGTTGACTATGCTAACTTCAGGGTGTCGGTTTTTTGTGACGGTGTGCGCGCACATCGTAAAAATTTACGCTCACCATTTTTCCCTAACGCGCCAAAAGAAGTATAACTTCAATAGATAAAAACAAGTGCCGTATCCAAACATATTGTGATCGAGGGGCGTAAGTTGCGCCCCTCGGTCGGTAAAGCGTCACCTGGCGCGGTGACAAACGAGCACTTCGGACATGACGCTGCTCACCGCCTTCAGCTCAATTAATTCGTCTCGCGGTGTCTTGCGTCATCCTTCACATAGACCTATCAATGACATAGATGGGCTTATTATTTTACTTACCAATAAAAAGTTATTTGTACGGCATGTAATAAATAAAGGTTTTGTCTATAATAATGGTAAAGCCTCTCAACGGTTGAGGAAGCAATTACTTACAAGTTACAAGAAATCGATAGTTACTTAAAGACCTCTTGTTGGATATAAGTAGGCAAATACAGCGAAATGTATTATTGATAATTACTATATAACATTTGAAAGTGCAGTTAATATCTATGTTGCTACGGCGTAGCGTATCGTAGCAGGCACTTAGCTCGTAGCCCGCGGCACTCTGATTTATGTCCCGCCGCCGTTCGCCGTGACAATTTATTTCAATTAACGCCTACCCGCCCCCAGCTCTACTGTATCACAAATCAAACTCAGATAAATAATTGAGACGCGCTTTAGAACAAAATAATCATATAGTTTCATCGTTCATTCAGTATGTTTTTTTTTTTAATAATCAGATCTAAATTTACATATTTCCGCGATCCTTTTATGGAAGTAACAATTTTTCCTCAATTGGACGCTAAACAGTTTACTCAACGAATCCCAATTGTTCCAGAGAATTCATTTGTTCGCTAAAAGCGTGACTATTCTCAAATCCGCCGACGCTCGGCAAACAGAGAGCGGCGGCTGCGAAAAAGTCCTTTTAAAAATGTTGCGGCACGTACGAGGCGCCCATTACAGTGGAGCACCGCGCGCTGTTGATTTAGCGATCTACATCAACTTCACAATACATAATTTTCTTATGCTAAAATTTCTTGTAATAAAATCACTTGAATTGTATTTTACTACAGTAGCTCTGGGTAAGAATTAAGTTTACATTTCGCGCTACATTAGACAGGCGAATTATAGCATAGCAAATTAGCTAATTGATTACTAAAGTGAAATCCCGTTCAATATGCATTCGATTCAATATATCTTTTATCTCTATATATCTCTATATAAAGCCTATTTTTTTAAGCTGTCAAAACATTTGATAAATTTTTTCATAAATTTTTTAACGTTTTTAACACTTGGTATTATGACCTAATCTTTTATATTTTCGTAATATGTAATGTAATAAAATACAGTAGTTTTAAAATATATTTTTATTTGTTTTTCGTTAAATATGTAAGTAGTAAGTATTTTATCCTTATATATAAAAGAACCAGTGGCGCTACAAACTTTTAACTTTTTTAGGTCTGGGTCTCAGAATTATGTATCTGTTTCGATCTTTGGTTTCTTTTTAATAGGCAAGTTAGTCTACACGCGCTATAGACTTTTGGGTCGAAGGCATGTCGGTTTCTTTACGATATTTTACTTCACACTATGAGTGTTTTGCACATATACGGAAAGTCCTTTAGTGCACAGGGGTTCGAGTCTACGACCTCAGGGATGAGAGTCACTCGCTGAAACTTCTTTAACGGATATCGCGAGTTCGTTACATTATTCACATCTCTCCACGTTCACAATGCTTTGAATGGAGGTCGAGATACTGCCGCATTAAGTTGACAGATAACTACTTGATATTATGTTTAGAGTCTACTGAAATGTACACCATATATTGGCCCGAAGTTGATATATGCAATATATCCGTATTGTATTGTCTTTCCTCCAACTTTGATTTTGTTCCCTTTGGAGTAGAGACTCTTGGGCTGTGGGGTTCAAGTGCACAGGCGCTTATTAAAGATTTAAGTTGGCGCCTGGTAGATAGTACCGATGACCCCAGAGCTGGCACTTTCCTGGCTCAACGAATAAGTATCGCAATACAGCGAGGAAATGCTGCCAGCGTTAAAGGTACAGGGACCAAACTTTTTGAATTTGTTTTGATTTTATTTTTAATAATTTTTAATTTATTTTTCTTATTACTTTGTAGGTTAAGAAAATTGTAAATACTATCCACTAGGATTAGTTATATTATAAATTTAAAAGTTTATACATCCGTTACTTTTGTATATTATTGAATTGTCGATAATTGTGGTGACCTAGTGGCGTAAGCGTACTCCCAACCCTGAGGTCGTGTGTGCGAATCACGGCTGTGCACGAATAGATTTTTCTATGACCGCAATTAATGTTGCTCCGTCGCTGAAGGTAAATATGAGAAAACCGGCAAGTCTGCCAACCCAAACATGTATGGTACAGAAGGCTGATCACCTACTTGTCCATGAAATTAAGAATGATCAAAGATGATACAATCTGCGGCCAAGACCCATTTACCCATTAGTTTTAGTTTTTAGTGCCACTGGATTATTATTAGTACTTTCCATTAGTAACATAGTAGTGTTCGACATAATTTTTAAACTTATTTAAAAATTAAATAAATTAAGTACTCATTATTATCCTGGTACATTGCTCAATTTCATAACAATATTTTTGACAACTTGAATGCCTTGTATGAATGTTTCAATGTTGACATATTCATCGTTATTATGTATACGTAAAATCGTGTTTATGCTAGGATTAAAACCAATCGCCGGGATCCCAAGTTTTCTTACGACCACCATGTCTGAAGTGGCAGTCAACACCACCGGTTTTATGGTAATATTCCTGAAATAAACTTTACATTTAAGTTACTTATTTTGTAGGAAATCTCGAAATCCCCCAAATGGGATACAAGGCAGACACATTTCTATTTTGTATGTCATTTCGTGTGCCATTGATAATTTTTATTTACAGGCTTGCAATGTATCCCTAATTCGTAGGTCTTGGGTCACATATTTCTTTACGATGTTTTCTACCATCATATGACCAAGTACGCACATAGAATAACAAATTTATTGGTGCAAGACAAGGTCAGATTAAGAAGTGACATGCTTGACAATTCAACACATTAATTATTTTACTATTTATATTGTTGGTTTTTTTAAATAAATTATGTCTTACATCTCCGTGGCAGCCTCCAGCATAGCATTCCAATAACAGTTGTCGGCTAGACTCGTTGCAGGCGACACTTCATCACGACGGAGGTACTCCACAGTTGTTCCTGGACCCGTCACATTTTGCCACGTGTCAATCTGTGTAAATACAAGCTATAATATTGTAATTGTAAAATGTTTATTATGGAATATAAGATACATGTCTCACTTATTAGACGTCATTAAATTTGAAGAGGTGGGCATCCCTACTCATCGGCAAAGAAGACAGAGGGTGTAGGCCGAGAGAAAAAACCGGCGTAAAAAACTCTCGGTAGGTACTCTTTTAAAATAGCAAATCATCAAACAACACTTATTTAAAACAAATATCGCAAATTAATTAGAAGTAACCTGTCTAGCACTAGTCCCAGGCCCTTTTATCAACTAGATAATCGTTAACTTAATAGTAAAAAAGTAAATATTTAAGAAAAGCTGCGTAAAAAGGCTTACTAATGCCTTTTTACGCAGCTATTCTTTAATACTTTTCTTAAATTTATTAAAGGGCCTCTTGGATTTTATTAAAGAAGAGTATCCCTAACTTTAGATAGTCTAGTACAGGGAAATTGCAGCCTGCGATTGTTCCGAGTATAAACATTGTGAGTATGTTCTATTCTAGTGAACTTATCACTATTTTTGCATACATACATAATATTTTCATAAATATATTGCGAGGGAAAGGTAAGTATATTAATTTCCTTGAATTTATATCTCAGAGATTCTCTACATTTTAAATTATAGATTGCATGAATAGATCTCTTCTACAGAATGAAAATAGTTTCGACATCAGCAGCATATAGGGGTCCTATATAAGGCAGCGTTAATACTACATTAATGCCTTAGTATAGCTACATTGGAGAGATGGACTTCGAAGATTTAATTTATCTCATATATTTTAATCAATTGTCCCCTAAGTAATCCCATTTACCAAAGTGTCGAAGAACTTACCTACTTACGATACGATGCGATTACTGAATGCTGTTTCCGACACTATCGACATTTTTATATGTTCGCAGAGTGACTTCACAGTGGCGATATTATATATGTATATAATACTAGCAGACCGGCCAAGCGTTGCTGTGGCTAAGGTTTTAGTTATCTTACATAGTGGTAACCTATTCAAGGGAAACGGTAGGAGAACACCAGTCATGGGGTCCACCATGCTTTATGGTTGTTATGCCATTAAATTGTAGCTTATGTGAAACGTTGGTACTTTTAAACACAGCGCCATCTGTTAGAATTGTGTTAAATAATAAACAAATAATTTGCAATAAAATTACATTGCGAGTATAAATTGAGATGTAAGCTATCCTATCTTTTAAGTTAGATCAAACTGCACACGGTGTGCAAATTTGATTGATATCGGTTCGGTAGTTTAGGAGTCCATAGAGGACAAACAACGTGACACGTAATTTATATATATTAAGATTTTATATTTAATTTTTTTAACATATTGAATTGGTTTAGTACTGTATTTTAGTGAATAAATAAATAAACTTGGTTAAATTGTTTTAAATACCAAATGGGGGTAAGTACAAGAAATAAATGGACATTAACATTGTAAATAAAAATGTATGATTATAAGATTTAGTTTTACCATTTGTTGTATATCAGAGATGTTAACGTCGGAAGCCAGTCTCATATCAATGACCACATTTACAAGGCTCGGTAGAACGTTTGTTGCTATTCCTGTCTGCAACAAATGCATATTTGATATAATTATATATAAATGATTAAATAACTAACTTATACACGGTGTCATACTTAATTACATAGCTGGATTAAATAAACAGAGATTTTTTATACTTTCCGCATTTGCCTGCGCGTAATAAAATAATTTATCAATATAACTTTGGTCGATATAAATAGGCTATATTAGTGAAATAGTCCCTTTTTAAAATTCTCTGCACCGGTTTTCGTACGCTTTAAATAGTACACATATAGTAATGCAAAAATATCAGATTAAATTTGGTAACCCATTGTTTGAAACGTCTAATTAGAAATTAATGATTCTGTATTTTCTGTGATAAATTTAGTAAGAAAAAAAATAAAGAAAATAAAAACGGAACGGGGAGATTGCGGTATACTATACCTTTTTTGAAATATACATACATTAAGCGATTATAATTGTTAATTAGTAGAATTTATTTCTAGAATTCAACGCCAATGTGATGTAACTGAAAATTTAAATGAAAGTAAAATATTTGGTCTCATGGTTTGAAAGTATCTCCCAACGAACGGTCGAACTCAGATGATATTTCTTTATATATTGTAGTTACCTTAACAATATTGACATTCATAGTAGTGAATCGTCCCAACCTTGCATTATTGCCTCTCGCCATTACTTCTTTTTGCTCCTTTTGATATTGTAAAGTATAATTCAATATGTAATCAAGCTGAAATTGTTGTATTAAAATTAGTGTAACTGTCGTAGCGCATATGGTAATTGTGTAAATTGTAGTTTGACCTTTAAAAGGTCAACCTTATTTATTTATTTTTATTGATAAATATAGCATTTATTTAGATCTCAACTTTGTCTTTTATGGTGGCAGATTTAGTTGGTAAGATTCAGCATGTAATCCGGATGATATAAGGTTCAATTCGCCACGAATTTTGTTTGAATTGTGTCCGGAATGTCCGAAAAGGTAATATTAGTAATAACGGACAAAATACAATAAAACACTGAAATTTAAAAATTAATCTGTCCGATACTTCGAAGAATTTCTTTCGAAATTCTAAAGAACTGCGCAGGGGCTGAGGAAAAAGAACCAAGATACGCCAAATCAATATACTTCTTTGTGAAACTCGCAATATAGAATAGAATCGCAATATAGAATTTTAACTTTTGAAATTACCTTCTCAATAACACCTTTGTCCGCAATTTGCGAGCCATGTCCCCCTTGCCCATAAAATGTCATATTTATTTCTGAAATCAAAATATTATCCTTATAACCTTTAACCTTCTGACCCCCAAAACCAAAATCGGGTACCGCGAGCCTCTTCACAGAATGTGTTCTACGTTGGATTCTGCCACTAATATCGACCTTTTTTGCACTCCTCTACTGTTTCATTTAAGAATAAAATACAACTATTAGTGTCCTAACCCTAGCATCTTTCTTTTTTAACATAAGTATCTATATATATTTATCAGTGAAACTTTTTGTGAATATATCCAATGTGTTAATTTTATGTTTTACTTTTTATTTTATAGAGATGTATCTTTTTTTGCTTCCTAAATAAATAAATTACATTTTAAAGTAGTTAAGTTCCTTCAGTACTTAGATACGTAATCATTTAAAGGCTAGGTTTTGATTCATTATTTAAATTATGTTATGTCACATATTTCTTTGCAGTGATTCCAGTAATATAAAATTTGAATTAAAACTTACGTTTATGAGTAATGGTTTCATTCTATAAAACTCGTTTGTATCAAGCCATATAAAATACATTTAAACAACTGCAAAAACTCAATTTGAATAATATATATGATAAAAAGACATAATTACAATAATTTACACGAAACAATTGATAATTAAAATCAACTTAAAAAAGAAGCTATAGCTATACAGGGCCGTCCATAGAGTGGTTGTATTGTGTTCAACATATTTTGGAAGATTATAGAACAGTGCAGTTCATCTTCGCAAAACTTACTATACATGTATAATTGATGTAATGTAATATGTAACTACTATGTAAAATTCTACCTTTTAATTATGTAAGACTTATGTGCGGCAGAATATGCGAAGTGTAGATTGTACCACCATAATATCTTTGTACCATATTCTTGCAAATAAATCAATATTATTATCATAATAATTAACTAATTTAAGAAAACCGTGAAGTTCCTATGTATATATATGTCGAGGGTAACTCTTAATGAACATTTCTGGGTAGGGTTATTGTGCAATAACTTACGCCAAGGTCGTCTGTCCAAGTACGTAGCAAGATAAGTGTTGTCAGGTGACGTCAGACCTTCATCAAGCACAAAACCGACGTTAAGTCTTTTAAAATCATCACTTTTTATGAACGCCTTAATACCACGAAAGCCTCCATTTTCTTCATCTGTAATGTTAATGAGAGAACTTTGGTGTATTGGTTATATTACCTACACATTTGAAAAAAAAAACATAATAAAAATGGATAAGTGCACTAGCCACACTACAATTCTTCTAGGTTTCTTAAGGCAATTTCTGCGCGCACCACCACTATGTGGAACCAGCTGCCCACGGAAGAATTTCCGAACCAATTCGACTTAGAGTCCTTCAAGAAAAGGCGTACCAATTCTTAAAAGGCCGGCAGCGCGCTTGCAAGCCTTCTGGCAGTGCGAGTGTCCATGGGCGGCGGTATTACTTAACATCATCATCATTATACATATTTCATTAAAAATTCGTAGATAAAAATTAACCTGGCAAAACCGTAAGATGAATAGTCCTCTGTAAAGTGATATTATTGTTTTTCAGCTCTTTGATCGCCTCAAAATGTTGAATTGCTAGGGATTTTGTGTCTTGGGCCCCGCGCCCATACAAGTCTCCGTTGTCATCAATAACTGCCGCAAACGGTGGGTACTTCCATAAATTCTATGAAAAAAAAACTTTTTTTCTACAACCTATCTTTTTACATAGTATTAAAGTTTCAATATCCACTGACGAATGGGGTGGACGTCTTTCTTGTTCACCAAACACTGATTCAACTTCCAAAAGTATTAAGGTTACGGCCACACCTCGTTCTTTCAAGACAGAAATTAAATACTCAGAATAGCTTGGTCACAAAATGATATTCCCTCAGTCGCAACCCGGCACAATAAGAGGCGAATTAAGTCAGATCGAATATACCTACATATGATGTACAAGAGATATATATATATACTTTTTTCGAGATGACATAAAAAAAACGAGTGGAGCATGACGTACAGACCCGAACGGTAACGCAAGTTCGGCTCTGTACATCGAGAGCAAACAACGTATACGGCGAGAGAACGTAGAGGTATTATCTACCGCGGCTAATAAATGGTCTACCCAATCAGATATTAGATTGCCTAACGCCAACCAACAAAAACAGTAAATTAAAAAACTATTTTTATATGCATTTGTCGCGCTCCTAAACAGGACTGCTATAGTTACATTAATACAAACCACAGCGGTTTTCTAATGTAACATTATAATTGTATTATGTATATATTTTGTAAAATAAAGAAATTAAAAAAAAAATACTATAGCATACATCGTAGGCAGGAACAACGTCAGAGTGTGTGTTCAGCATGATACTAGGCAGGTCGGGCTTGGCTCCAATCCATGTAAGTATACAGACAGGAAAACCTGCTGGGCGATTAACTGTCAACGGTAGGTTTATCTCATCTGCCAATCGTTGCCAAAATTCTACCACTGAATCTGTAAGAAGACGTGGAAACTAACACAAGACGTTCGAAGAAAAGTGTTTCTATATCTCAGTCGGTAATTTTTAATTTGTTATAAAAATAATTAATAAAAAGGCGAATTTATTTATATAGTTAAGTTCTGGCACGATGCTTTCGACATATTTAGGTATGATTATATATTGTCTTTGCATATAGAAAATTAATATTAAGTACATTAAAAATAAAAAGATTCACTTTTCGAACGAATTAATTTTTACCTAATGATGTAATTAATAAATTCTAACAGAAAAAAAACGAATATTTATAATATATATTGTTAGTGTTTTGTTTAACCACCTTTAGAAAATCTTTATTGTTATCACAATGCCATACGTATGAACATATTCGTACAGAATAACATGTGAATTTAATAATTTTAAGATCCGACGTTAAGACATAATATGCAATTTTTGTTATTTCCTGCTAATGGCCATTGTGCTTCACAAAATGATTAAGTATCTTTAAAGAAAACATCTTACTATAACATGAGATATTTATTAAAATCGAATTATAGCAAGGGCAATTCTATTAAAAAATGCTTGTGATTAAAAGCTTATTTAATTGGATAGACCTCCGTAACCTGCATTATTTTGAAACAAATTTGATTTTCTTAAAAAATTGACTTTTGTGAATCATTGAATAATTAGGCTGTAAAATTAAATATATATAAGTTATACCATGTTATATTAAATTTAAATTATATTTACCACATAACACAAATAGGTATTAAATGTTGCTTCATATGAGATCTAATTGTATTTACTCAGCTGGGTTTATTAATTACATTGTACTAACGTATTATTATTAGTGTCAATTAATAATAGTGAGATCATAACTTGACCATAGTACGTAATCATAAACGAATAAAAAAGCAGGAGCTTGCGTGTGCGAATGACCTTAAGTAATTATTACAACCGCCGTAGGCCAAATTATAATAACCATTCAAAACTCCGAGCTAAAAAATATGTTTCCCTGATGAATCCTTATTAAGATGATTAGGCTATGAATAGAACGGTAGGTAAGAAATATAGAATAGATTACAGACAAGTTATTTGACGTGAGATGAAGCCTCCAGTCTAAAAGTATAAACAATTACTTTGGTTGCTAACTCAGTTACAATATTATTTATTAATTAATTATTATTATATATATTATTTATATATTTATTTATTAATTAATATAAATAATTTAATTATTGAACACAAACCATAATTCTCCGTTTTGCTTGAATCAATCCGAATATATTCTTGAAGATGTTGCACAGCCAATAAGTTATTATCTGTCAAACCCTTTAATAAGCTCGTATGTGTGTAGAGACACAATATGTCCTTTACTAGCAGTAGTAGCCACAAAAACTTCATTTTTATTACCGTATACCGTTAATTATATTAATTAAATAAATTCCGAATAAACACTGTCACGACCGCTCAGGCGCTTTGTACAGAATGTTATACTAGAATGTAATATAAATTTGAAATATATTATTACACTAACATAATATGATAAAATTAATTGCCGATCAACTGACATACTTATCAATTATATATTGCTTATTCTAAACTATCTTCCACCTATGGCTTCTTCTTTAGTAAATATCCTATAAACTAAAATAGATATTTTTAACTGGGAAAAATGAAAAACGATAAAGGAAATATGTTTTATTTTTTGGTCTTTTTCCATTTATATACTAACCAACACTAGTAAGAAAAAATAAAATGTATCATATTTACGTAAAATGAACGTTTTAAACAACTGATAATGAAACAATTATATTTTTAATTAAACAAAAGAGCGTTTGATTAACGACTAATGAATAATTGACTAATTGTTTTTTGAAACGTCTGCTAAATCGGGCAGATCTCCAACAATTTCACTAGTTATAAACTCTATATTTTCTTCTTCCTCTTCGTCCTGTTTTACTCTTTCTTTCTCTTGTTGTGCTTCTAATTCATACAGGGCTGAGTAAACAGAGTTTTTCTCGATCTTTTGAAGTATTTTCTTGTCATGGAAACTGTGATTGTGGGGATTCGATCTGTAAACAAAAGGTTTAAATTAAGATGTACATATTTACATATTAATGTTTTTTTTTACATTTAAACAAGTGTATGTAAAATAAATGGAACAATTCAGTGAGATAGATTAAACATTAACGATAGTAAAAAATCGTACGTTTTTACCCGAGTAATACAAATAATTTTATGTAGGACTATTCATGAAACAAATTAATATAGTTCGGAGCGAGACAATAAACATTTCTTATCTATATTTTATTACTTAACAAAGATGATGAATGTTAAAGCGTCTACTTACGGCCCTAAAATTGGTGCCGATATCGGGACAATGGTGGTGGGGATGAAATCGGCTCGTAGTTCGAATCCGCAGTAACATACTCAAATTAGGGTACGATTTGCCTACACACGAGGCGATCTAGGGTGCTCCCCACCACTTCCCGGATATTGCCTCTGATTTTAGGGCCGTGTAGACGCTTTTAGAATAGACAGTGTCTTGCGGGGCACGATGCTAAAGAGCACTCGACGTGCATATAGCTATATAGTAAAGTGTTGATATTCATGAAGGTGTATTTTAAAGTGAATATTCTTAATTTTTAAGACTAATATAATTAATTAAACAGAGGCAAATTATCTTTTGAACACAGGTTGTGTTTGTAAACTTTACAATTTAAATAAAACTACTTTAACATAATTATATATATTGGGTATATTATATAATTTACACTAGTTTTGAGAGCTTTACAGCAAACGTGGTCAGAATGCTACAAGTTATAACTATTTGATATTAGTCTTGCACGATTCAAGGCTGTACATTTTGTTCACTCAGGCTCTCTTAGTTTTATAACCGTGGTGATTACTTTAATCATCGGAGTTACGCGCCGAGAGTATAGCCTTAAGCATTTTATAAGCATACCATGGCATTTGTTTTGTTGTACTTGAAATATCGAGTGAAAATAATCCTCTTTTATTTAAAGCTTCCCGTTGACCCAGGAACCGTACAAGTCTCTTGACATTTTTATTAACTCCATCTTTTGCTTGGTATTTGAAATATTTTAATGAATGTTTTTGTCTTTATTTTGGTTTAAGCACGTCTTTTCAAACCGGATTAAACCAGCGGGATAGTAGGGAATATGTACCATCTAAGATATAAGAACTTTTGTTTATAAAATTATTATATTGCATGATACATATACATAGGCAACAATTCTTCAGTAGAACCGCATGAGTACAACCTAGTTTGTAAAGTTTATTGGTCTCCTTTATCTAATATTATAAATTTAGATTGAATGTTATTATTGTATGCATAGGAAATACTATTGTATTGACTTTAGCCTGAATTAAGAATGAGAACTCTTTGGTCAATTGCGTAAAAAATAATTTTTAGAAGGAGTCACTTCCTCCAATCTACAAGGATCGAGTATTCGAGCCACTGGGTGTAGTGAAAGTTTGATTAGCGGAAATGCTAATTGCTTTGATTAAACTTCAAATTTTCTTTTTGTTTACTTACCTATTTAACACAACATTGTCCTTCGTGACAAGGGAAGCCATGCACTTGATGTTTCTGTAGTCTATGCACCGCCATCGCTTCACGCCCGAGTTTTGTGTCGATTGTAGATTATAAATATACCTGTTCAAGATAACTTGCAAAGCGCCCCGAATCGACACAGTGAATTGTAGATTCGATGATTTAACTGAAATAAAATATAAGAGCGTCGTATTTGTATGGAACCTCTAAGTTTTGGTATCCTAAGCAATGCAACGGCTGTATCTCTATGCAAATAGCAACTACGACTCGTATTAGAATATGGAAACAAGCATTAAGTATGAGTTGAACCACTAGTTTCAATAAAAATATATAATGAACGGCCTTCCCAATCAGAAAAACTTTTAAAAAATCCGTATAGAAACATTCAATTCAAATTTAAAATAAAATTTAGTTATTTCTTCTACAGATACCTTCAATATCATTAGGTTTATTAACTTCTTGTGCATCCTCACACACGGAATCTTCATGTGTTTCAAATCCCATGGAATAATCATTATCGTCATCTCTATTCATTGAATTATTTATATTAATTTTCCTGTAATTTGTAAAACCATATAACTTAATATTCATACACAATATGGAGGTAGTGTAGGCAGTGGGTCTGATTTAAATAAGTAAAATTTAAAAAAATATTTTATAGTGCAGAAAAATATTGCTTGAAAACCACAATGATGTTATTAAATCACATCTACTTGTGTTATTTAAAACAATGTAATGCATCATTCCATTTAAGACTTACCCTGGAGCTGGACTTAAATTGCTTTCTGGTTTTATAGATAGATTTCTGTTTATGATAGGCAACCTTGAGACCTATAATTGTTTAATAAATATTAGTCATTCTTAAGAGCTTAAGAATGTTGGTGAGGAAGATTGGCAGAAAAATGCAAGATAGAGCAAGATTGAGCCAGTCAAATGTCTTAACTATTTAATTAGTACTTGAAAAAAATAGTTTTGTTTTCATGTATAGTATATAAATGTAAGTTTAGGAATAAATGAGTCTTAGTAAGCATTGAAAATAAATGGGATGAAAGATTTTTGGCTGTTTCAAAGAACACAGGTTACCTGTTGTACAAAATGTTCAGTTTTCATTCGTTTTGCAGAACCCGGAGTATCATAGCTAGGTTCACTAGTCTGAGCTTTTGAAATTTTTTCATTTTGCTAAAAAGAAAGAGTCGAATCACAAATGATTGTTATAAATTTTATTATTTTTAACATTATTCTTTGTTTATACTTACAATAGTTTCAAGACCTTTAATTTGAAGTGATTTTCCAGCATCCATAAAGGCTGTTAAGCTTGCTGGTGGAACCATTACCTCTCCTGTGTATATATATTCCAGTAACAATGTAAGAATAGAATGAGAGACATTCTGAAATGAATGAATTTTATTTAGAACATTAAACACTTTAACTGTAACTCTAACTGTTGCAAACATAATTTAAACCACTTACATTGAGGAATATGACTGGATGTGTGGAAGGCACTGAAGTAATTAACTCCTTCAAATATGGGCTGGAAAGGGCTATCATAACTTGGTGCACTTTAACAAAATGCCCATCTGCTGCCAAAGTCATGTCAACAAATTCTCCATTCTAAAGACAAAGAAAATAGGGTTTGCAGCTCAATCTATAGCGCAGATGTTAGGAAACATTAATTATAAAATACTGTTTTTCAAATCTTGTTTACAAGATTTAAGGGTGTGCACTTACCTGTTGCAAAGCACAAAATCCCCCACAAATATTAGTTTTATGAGAATCCCATGTTAACGAAAATTGAGAATGTGTCATTTTTAAACAAGCACTTGTCTTCTCCAAACCAAATATTCATCAAATGTTAACAATTTACAATGCCCTTTTAAACAAATTTTGCAATACGATGATTAAAATATTTTGTATATATTCGGGAAATTCTAGGTAAAAGAATAGTCAAATTAAGTAAATTGTAGTGCAGACAATTGACTACTACAAAATAATATTAATGCAGATTTTGTTATTCTATAATTTTAGGTAAGTCTGTATTTTGAAAAATATAGACTATATCCATATTGTTACAAAGTCATAACAAATCAAAAATTCCGGTTGTTTATTTTTAATAATTCATTGATGTTTATTTTATATTTGTAGTTTGTCTTGATAGGTTGTATTGCGTTTTAACTTTTTGTGCTGTTATCGGTCTGTAATACTAGTTATAAAATGGCACATTTACTCAAAGTTCGTACATTTTCGATAAACTGTTCAAGAAATCATAATTTATTGAATACCCGACGGTATATATCTAGATACATTTCTTATTTCTTACCACTTCAAATTAATTTTTCTTAACTCGATAACATATTTTCAGATATAATCATAGCTCCCAACCATGTTACGATTTTGTTATAGTTGGCGGAGGCATTGTTGGATCAGCTTCTGCGAGGGAGCTGGCTTTAAGACATCCAGGCCTAAAAATAGCTTTGATAGAAAAAGAAAATAAATTTGCCTACCATCAAAGTGGAAACAATAGTGGTGTAATTCATGCAGGTATATATTACAAGCCGGGTTCCTTAAAAGCCAAGCTCTGTGTCAAGGGTCTTAATTTGGCATATAAATATTTTGATGAGAAGGGAATTAAATATTCTAAATGTGGCAAACTCATAGTAGCATCTGACAAAATGGAAGTGCCACGTCTTCTTGATTTATATGATAGGGGAATGCAAAATGGAGTAAAGGACCTCAAATTAATGGATGCTAAGGAAATGAAGGAATTAGAGCCATATGTTAAAGGACTACAAGGTATATGGTCACCTCACACAGGAATTGTTGATTGGGGATTAGTAACCCAATACTATGTCAAAGATTTTGAAAAATGCGGGGGTAAGAGTTATCTAAACTTTGAAGTAAAAAGGTTCTTTGAAGGTGAAAATTCTGAATATCCTGTTGTCATTTCTGATAATAAGGAAAACACAGTTAAGGCAAAATATGTTCTTACCTGTTGTGGTTTGCATTCAGACACTGTTGCTATATTAACAGGATGTCCCGAAGAACCAAAAATTATCCCATTTAGAGGTGAATATCTATATCTCTTACCTCGAAAAAAAAATCTTGCTAAAGCTAATATTTACCCTGTGCCAGATCCAAGATTCCCCTTTCTTGGTGTTCATATAACACCAAGAATTGATGGACGTGTAATTTTAGGACCAAATGCAATTTTAGCTTTTTGTAAGGAAGGCTACAGGTAAGCTTCTAAACATGCTGAACAATTTTAGAAACTAAATGAATTTCATCTTTTCTTTAAAATAGGGTGTTGCTACAAAAAATTTTTTTAGATGGCGTGATTATAACATGAAAGAGTTAAAAGACATATTATCATTCTCTGGCTTTCAAAAAATGGCTTTTAAATATGCTGGATTTGGATTAAAAGAAATGAGCAGGTCAATATTCATTCCTTTGCAAGTTAAGCAAATACAAAAATACATTCAGGAGATAACAAGTGCTGATGTGGAGAGTGGGCCCGCAGGAGTCAGGGCTCAAGCTATGGGCAAAGATGGTATCTATATTTTCATGTAGACACTACTATCTTATCAAAATGCAATGTATAAATATGTTATACAGGAATATTAAAATAAACATTAATATAAACATTGATTATTTCCAAATCAATTATTTATAATCATATTATATAATATTTAATCATATTATTTCAGGAACACTTATAGAAGACTTTGTATTTGATTCAAAACCAGGATCTGGTGCAATAGGAAGCAGAGTACTACATTGTAGAAATGCCCCTTCCCCTGGAGCCACATCATCATTAGCTATTGCACAAATGATAGCAGACAGAATAAAGAAAGAGTTTAAGCTTTAAACCTAATTATGATATTCTTTTTCTATTTTATACAATAAGCAAAATATTTCTCTCCACTTATAATTATGAAATGTGATATAGGTAAGAATACTAATTTATATAATATTTTATATATTATTTTTTTATTTATACATATATTAGAATGAATCTATTTATAACATTTTACTATAATATAAAATAAAGCAATATAATGAGCTAATAAAGTGTAAAAAGGAATTGTACTTGTTTCAATAGCCTTTCACCATTTATATTTCTTTTTATGAGAATAAAAATGCAAGAAAGTAGGTAATTTTTTAGCTGCTTATTTATTTAACAATAACATAAAAGTCATAATCAGTCCTAATAAAATTAATTTTTTAAATATTTATTTTAATTGACACCTAATAAAACAAGTCTTCTATAGAATATGTTATCATTCAGTCATGTAATAAGATAGCTATTATTTATTTAATTAAGTAGGTACTACTATTACATTTCATGCAATTTAAAATTAATTTTGCTCATGAGACAATTAGTAAATTCTTAGCTATATTATAAAATAAAATTTGTGCTATTAGGCTTTAAGTTAGTAGGCTGGACGCCTCTGATATTTCGATTACTCTAATACAATATTTTTGTGACAACCCTTGGCTCATTTTCTACACATCTTCCATAACCGGTATATCATTATATAAAATTAAATGACTTAGTCGTTCTTGAATTATAATAACCCTTCATTTCTTCTTGTACTACAAAAATATTGTTAATAATCCTGAGTCATTCTATTGTGACACCTTTTCTAGTGAAATACAAATATTGCACTTTAATGTCATATATTGTTGTCATATGAAATAATATGTTACTGACAACTACTATGTACTCTGAGAATGCAAACATTGAATATACTGCAAAAAAAAAAGATTTTAGTAAAATAATACATGTAGTTCAGAGTAATCCATACTATGATAACATAATACTTACCATATGGTTCGCAAAGTCGATTATGCCTTAGAAAGAAATAAGCTGCAAAAGCAAAAGAACCCACATTGGTAAAGAAAGCTCTCCATTTTAGTTTTACAGAATAAGTTTCCAAAGGAGAAACTACTGGACGCCGTCTATATTTAGTCAACATAATACTTGTGAAGAACATGTAGAATATTGATGTTCCAATAAATGTTTTGAAGCAGGCTTCATGATATGCTGGAAATAATATGAATTTCATGTATTAGGTTTGTTTGTTTGAATATACCTACCTACAAGAAATCAGCAAAACTTCAACTTACGATAATTAAGTGATGAAGTCCAATATGTTAATCCTAATAATGACAAATTTTCCATTAGATTTAAAGCAACTGATAATTTGACCACAGTAATACAAAATTTACTAATAATACTTCTATAATATTCCCAACGTAAATAAATAATGAAGAACCTCAGCGGTGCGTGGATGTATATGGCAGTTTTCCATATTGTTCTTTGGGGTTCATAATTTCCAATGGAAGCCGATATTGACGGGAAGACATTTGGTACTTTACAATGCGTATTATTAGCTTTATCGAAGTCTTTCATTATAGTGATTACGACACACACTATAAATGCAAATAAAGGCAGGGACACTGTACACAATCCCAACTTTGTAATTGGAATCTTAATAAAATACTTTCTTTCGGGCGCATTATGAAGAGGTAGATACATCGGCTGGGGTTTATAAAAGCAGTTTAAAATAAATAATAAACTGAATCACATGGATCTAACCCTTAATAAATAAATACAGCAATGCACTTATGCAATGCCACTAATGCAGATATATTTTGCAGGTTTATGTTTACTGCCTGCATTTTTATTCGTTAAGCATTAGGCAAAGTAGTAGAACTTTTTGACACATGACTTCTTAGTCAATAGTCATTCGTAGTTAAACGTCATGTCTAACTTAAGCTGTGTATCTGAAAGATCATAAATAATCCATCCAAATTCGATTGGAATTAGCATGTTACGACTTCTCCTAGCCTTTTAGGGGACTACTTAGAGTTGATATTTATAGCTCCGAGTGGTAGCAGTGTAGTCGCAAAGAATGAACGAACGAATACCTATTATGGGGCATCCACACGCTGGCTGTTTGTCACAAACACCGCAAAAAGCAAACGAAGTCCCAAACACCAACCACAATCACCCAACACAAACAGCCATCCACATGCTTGGCGAACGTTCATAACATTCCGAATCGGCAAACATGGCGGACGACGAGCTTGTTGCAGCTATTACTTTCGGGTTGACATATTTTTATTATAAATTAAAGCAACAGAAAGAAAAAAGGAAAAAAAGAAGAAAGCAAAGACGATGGTGGATGATTAAAATACATAGAAAGCGTACAAGGCTTTAGACCTATTATTTGAGCTTTACTTTGCCGTGTTTTTTTTTAATTTTACTTAAAAGTTACTTAAAAATGTCAGAATCGTAGGTGCTCCAATCAGACATTTTTACGCTTTGCGCGCCAACGAAAGTGTAGCAAGTAAATACGTCCGCCTCCCGCAAGCTCGCGCCCATACTGATCGCTGCCAAACGTGTGGATACGTAGCAAACTGTTTGCCAAACATCCTTTGATCTGGCAACTAAAACCGACACCGATGCCGAACACTGCCCAACACAAACACAAACAGGCAAACAACGACGAACACCCATCCACACGTTCGTGTATGCTGATTGCTGTTGGCTGTTTGCCATTGTTTGTCAAGCGTGTGGATGGGGCTTTATACTGTAGTGCTACGCTAAATATACAAAAAGTTTAAATCGCTAACATTAACAAGCAATCTGTTTTAACCAACCCTAACTTTCTTAAGAGAACAACGTACCTAACATGGATTGAGATTTGAGTGTTTCGCTATCCAAAACTGTTTTATCATCTGCTTTATAATTATAAAATTAGAATTCGTACTAAATAGTATGTGGATCAGCCTCAGTTATTACAGCTAGGTTTTCGTTATGGAAGATATTTCCACACAAGTTACTTTTCTAATAGTAAGTATTACCAAATAATGAAAGTAATAACCCTTACTAATATTTACAAGTGATTATTCTTAGTAAACTTTGTAGTCAGGTAAGCGTATGGTATAGGTTGATACTTGACGCGTATCTTAGCTACAATCGAATATATTGATCAAACCGTTACTTCGTAGCTCACAGCTTATTCTAGAAAGAGACTTGACTTGGTTAGAGTTAACAACCTACGAACAAGTGAAATTTTTATTATTTTAAAAAAATTACTAAAAACTGTTTGTATGCCCCAAAATATGTTTGTTTCATATACAATAAAGTAAAAGATAAAATGGAAGAACTTTTATCAAAAGATATTTTTAGGGAATATGAATTGTCAAGACATGATCCTGACTTTGTCTCATCAGACGTTAGTCTCCGGTTACAGATAAGAAGAGAGATGGTAAGTATCATAGGACATACTAGCTTAGCTTATCTCGTTGCAACTTCAGTTCAGGAATCAGGGTTGACCTGCCTACTGATACAAATTTGTAGCTATATATATTTTCAATTTAAATTATATAATGTGTGATAATAAAGGTATTATAGGTAATTTCATTAATTATTTCAACAGGCGAAGGACACACACTCTCATAGACACTTATCAAAGACTGATCCAAAAACGTACGTAGGTACCAAAATAATTGTCATTTATTGAAATATTAAAAGATATACAGTCATTATAACGCTATATATTTATTACAGAAAGTTTAAGCGAAAAGTATTTAATAACTCGTTTACTGTAAATAACGAAATCGCAAAAGTCCGCAGCATATTTAGAAGTATAGACGCAAAAAATAATCTTATGTCGAAGAAACACAGGATTCCAAATAATATACCAATATCCAACCGACCACCCGATGAGTTTCAACTCATAAAAAGCGAAGTGGATACGTTTGTACAGAATTTTAACGAAATATCTGATTTAAAGGTTGAAAGCGCCGATACATTTAAGGTTTTACCAAAGATCAAACGACAGGCGTTTCATGTTGATAAATCAGTGCCCAAATTAAAGAAAAACGAAATAGCAAAGGAGGTTAAACAAAGGAAACAAAACACAGTTGACACCTTTGAAGATGTGGAGACCTTTGTAGATGATTTTAGTTTTAGTAATAATAACGATTTGCAATCGCTTTTAGTGATGATGACACTTTCATCTAATTATAATGATGACGTTAGTGTCGAGGATGATGGTGACATAGAACGGACAGAAAACTATCTTTATCCACAAATTGACAATCAACTTGAAGAATATGACACTGAACGTAATGCGGAAATAACTGATATTTTAAAAATCTCCTCTTTTAAAAAAGAAAACACAGATCATAAACACAATATAGCAAGAATATATGTTGATAAATGGAAAATGTATGTAAAAATAAAAACCGAAAACAAGTTGAAACACACAAGAAAAGAGGCCGTTGATAAATTTTTAGATAAACTCAAACAAGCCAAAAACAGTATAGAGCCTGAAGATCGAGCTAAAATGCTTGTTCGAGATTACAATAGTTATCATCACAGGTACCGGACATACACAATATATACGTATAACTTATTTTCGATTCTAGTTAAGTATTTTTCTCTTAGGCCAGCATGATATAAAAGAAAAATACTATAATATCCCTAATTGTTATTTTTGCATTTATAATTAAAATCTTCAAATCTTGTTGTGTAGTACGAAATTGACAATAAATAATTGTAAAATTGAGTATTTACTATTATTTATTCTCAATGATGTATTTATAGTTTTAATTTTTTTAATCGGAAAATAATTAAAAAACTAGTAAGGTTCTTTTAGCCTATTTATTTATTTCAGGTACAAGATGCAAAAGCACATAATTGCGTTACAGAAAGCTAAACTTGAGCAGCAAAATAAAGTAATAGAGGAATTGAAATATAATAAAATAATCGAAGCTTCAAAGCAGTCATTGAGTTGTATGAAAGATGAAGTGCGGAAAACCTATTATGAAATCGACAAACATTTGAAACCTAAGATAAAATGTTTAACGAATGAACTCAACATTACGGAAATAGAAGGTAACCGGCTAGAAATGATATACCTAGTCAAAGACAAGTTTTGTCTTTAGATTTTAGAATTGATAGAAGGTAAACTCAAATGGGATCTCTGTTTTATATGCTATATAACTATAACACAATTGTGTATGTTAAGAAATTAAAAAATAAACACGAACATACCTTTTTTTGTAACATTAATATTAATAAGCGTAAAAGTAATATATACGTATACATATTATGTATTAGTTTTATACTTATTACACCAATGCATTGCAATTCTTACAAATTGTGTATCAGTTTCAAAGCCTAGCTAAGGTAAACTAGAATAAGGAAGACAGAATTTAATGTAAACATTATATCGTCTGCCCTAATTATGACCGCCTAGCTTGATTAGCGGCTAGCGCATAAATATAATATTTGGTTGGAAGTGATGAAACTTGCCTATTAAGATTTGGTAAGGAGATCCACCAGGAGGAGTACCATGGAGATCTATGGGAGCTACAGGTCTTTACAAACTACAACACACATAAATTTATTTTCAGAGCCCTCATTGGTTTTACAATGTTTAAAAGTGCCAAAATTTTTACAAAGGATGGAAGCAAGAGCGCGCGAAAGAGACGAAAAACATGCAGTAATAAGAGAAAGGCGTAAACAAATTGAGGAAGAAAAGTTAAGACTAAAGCAGCAGGTATTGTATTATAAATGTGTAAAATATATAATAACTAAGTGATATTGCATCAATGAATTTATATTTCATTTTAGACATTACTCGAACGGAGAAGCATCGTGAGCAAATCCAAATTAGATTCAGAAACGAAAAGACGCGCATTTGTGACATACGGTAGTCAGACTGACCGTTAAATTTTAGCTCTCCCATGTCAAAAACGTATTGAATTTGTCATACGGAAATAGTATTTAGAAAGTAGCGAATTTGAATTCGACCATTACTAAAATGAAATGAAACACCAGACATGTTTCTGCCCTTTTTTAGTATTTTAATATATGTCACTTATTTCTTCTTTGTATACCTACATGTATCTATACATTCGCAGGCAGAGCTGGCAAAGGCTGAAATGGATAAAGAGGAAAAAACTAAACGCATAAAAGACTTGAAACAAAAAAGAAGAAAGGAAAAAATTGAAAACATACGTAAAAAGCAACACGCAGAAAGAATGAGAGCACTAATGGTTATGGCCGATTTACATTACGAAAAGAGCTTAATGATACGATACGGTGTGCGCCCATTTCAGATTTTAATACAAATAAAACGGGACAACCTAGATCGAGCGAAGGCGCATTACAAATTTCAATTAATTAAAAATATATTTTTACATTGGATGTTTTATACGGAGGATATGTGGTTTGAGAGAAATTTTACAGCTGAGGAACATTATAGAAAAAAGGTTTTAAGGCGAGCATTTGATTCTCTAAAGAAGGTAGGAATTCCTTTATTGTATTATAATGTATTATCTTCTTTCATAATCTATAATAATATTAAGATGTAATATTTTTGTGTACATATTTTGTTTTTAACCAGCTTATCCCTTTATTTCCTTTTGATGTCTTTGTTTATTTTTTCTCGCGTGTAGTTTTTTTTTTTTTAATGGCTCTGGCATGATTTGTGCATTAGCCAGCGTCAAGTATAGGATTTTTTATAATTCGTGCTTGTCTTCAGAAATTGGACCGTGTCCTCCATGTACGGTTTAAGCACTCGCCCGGTATCGCACAACCCTCCCAAAGGCCGTGAACAAATTTAAATTAAATTAAAACTTGCCCTCGAACCGGGAATCGAACCCGGTACCCCTCACCTAGCTGCCACTTAATAAGACCGCTAGGCTATGAGGCCCCCCTCGCGTGTAGTTTCCCAACCTTTTACTTGAAACTGGCATAAAGTTAAAACTATTGCCATAATATTTAAAAAAAAAAGGTAGGAATGTTCCTCATACAATAATTATTATTTCTGGGTTTTATTAACAATTTTCCTTATGACGCAATATATTTTATAAATTAACTAGCGGACCCGCCAGACGTTGTCCTGCATGATATTTCAAGCGATTAGGTTATTAAACATTTAAGTAGTAAATCTAAATGTAGGATAAATTTAACTTCTTTTCTGACGTTCATACTTGTACTTGTTTACCTAAAATCTAAATGAATAAAGTTATTTTGAGTTTGAGTTTGAAACAAAGTATGAAAGTACGGACTACAGCGCCATCTGCCGGAATTGTGCATCTAAACCATCCAGGGCGCCACCCAAACGCATACAAAAAAGTTCACTGTCATACACGCGTACACGTAGAATTATATACATATATATATATATATATATATATAAAAAAATGTTTACTATTAACCTATCTTGTCTTAAGGACGTCAATATTAATCTAAAAGTATGCGAGTTAAGAATAATAATAATATTAATTTTTAATCGACAACTAGTGACAATAGAGAAGACAATTTAACAAGTCTAGAACGTCTTCTTTACAAAATAATAAGGGCGTGCTAAAGTATTCTTTTGTATTCTGTCAAATTCTGATTACATTGTAATGCAAGAAGTCGTACTATTTTAGGTAAAACGGTTTATTACAATGATTTCTTTTTTAAGGGACTGAAACGGAAAGGTTCTTTAAATTTTTGACTTTCGTTTAATGTGATTTCTAGTTTAAATAAATACCTGTATTAGTTAGGATAATGAGAAAGTCACAAGCTAATGAGATATAGGTTTCATGACATCAGATGCTTGAAATAGGTGTTCTGGTGTAATTTATTGACGGCAATATAATTATTTAACTAAGCGATTTAACTGTTCTAGTAAACGTTGACTGCATCAAGTAATTACCTAATTTATGATCTATGTATTTATTTTATTAATGAAAAACATCAATGATGATGTTTAAAATAATGTTTTACATTGCAGAATCATTACAATTATATCGTGAAGAAGCAAGTCGCCGAAGATTACTACGATTTGTATGTAACTCAATTAGTTTTTAGAAAGTTTTGCGAGGGCATCAATGTCGTTAAACAAGAGATTGAATTAAAATGGATAGCAGCTGTTAAGTATCACAATTGGTATGTAATTTAATAAATAATAATTTTCCTTATCTTATATTATTAGGCACTGACAATTGACGTCATCGTAATATTTAAAGTTTAACAAAATAAACGACTTCAAATGCCTGTCAACTATAAATAATTACAGATATAATTTAGCCGATTTTCATGAACTTGGTCTGTTGTCTGAGGAGAATATAACTGATTCAAATTAAACAGTATACGAGTAGAATAGTTATAGAGTATATATGGAAACCTTGACGGAACTTTTGAACTAAATAACAAATGACATGAACTTGACCTTCGATTGTTTTATTAAAAAAATATTCTTTGTTGGTGCCGCTACCTATTATTATTATAATAGAGAAAAGAAAAACTAAATGGATTTTGACATGTCAGGCATTTCACGTATTTTCTAAAAAAACTATTACTGTTCTCTAATAAACATCGTTTACTCATTAATCAAGTAAAAAGCAAAAAAAAAAAAAAATGCTTATTTATTCAGGCCCGATAGCAGATAAGAAGTCTGCTTGATATGAAATGCCAAGCGCAATGCCCCCGTCAGACTGCGCGCAAGTCTCGACTCTTTTTGACCTATGAACAATAACAGAATCTGGATTCGACAGGTTTTACAGTAATACAAAGAATAAATCGAGTTTTTATCGGACAATTTAAAAACGCCAACAATTATTATTTAAAATTTAAATGTATGCTTGTTTTTCAGTAATGTTATTTTCAAGACTTTCACATGTTGGAGGGCGTTGCCTGCGTTGAATGCGCTCAAGCGAGACCAAGAGGCTCGCAAACGTAAATGGAGACAGAAAGTCATGCTGGTACTACCAGATTATAGCCCCCCAGAAGACTGATTTCATGACAGTGCATTTCCTGAGCATGGGACATTCAATTTACATTAGTAATTAAGGGAAGGTAAACGTTTTTATTGGATAAGGGTTTTATAATAAACAATACGATAGTAATAAATTATTTTTATTTTATAAAATCGCCATGATCGTAGAACAATGTCGGATTTGAAAAAAATCCAAAATCCACTTTTTATCATATTTGGATACTACATTGACTAAATATTAGGGCTACATTAAAAAAATATCCATGTTTTAAATTTAAATTAATCAGTTGTTTAAGTGACGGATTTGATTGAAACATGTGATTTTTCTAGAAAACTGTGTAATTTAATGTTATTATTTTTATTTTGTTTCAAAACAAACCCTTTTGTTTGCTTGTATGCCAATTTTATGAATTAAAATAATTATGACAAAAACTAACATGATTATATTATTTTGAAATGGCTGCCCTGTAAACTTTACTATTTGTCAGATCCGTCACTATTCTACGACTATGATGAAATATTTGATTTTCTTATCTTTAAACATAATCTTAAAAAAAACAAATATAGGAAAGTACTATTCCCGCCATTAGTTCTGACAGAACTTTAAGTACATATATCCAATACGTCACTGTCAAAAATGTTTAAACATTTGAATTTTGTCGGATCTTAAAAGTACTGAGTCTGGTGGACGTAATATTAATTATTATACTTTATTGTAATAATTGATACGTATAGCGAATATTGTATGGAAATTTTAATCAGCGACATGGCTATAAAACAGCTATTGAAGAGCCATGATCAGTAGCAAGATTGTTCATTATTGCTGTGCATTTTCGTACTTGTGATGAATTTATTGCTTGCTGTATTTTACTATGCACAATGACTCAAGTTTACATCACTTGCCAATGATAATAGCTATTTTTAGTTTTTAAGACCGGCTATAACACGAAGGGACGCGGTCATGAGCCCAGGAGTCTGAGTATCAATCACAATTTTTTGAAGTTATACTTCTTTAGGCGCGTTATGAAACATTGATGAGAGTGAAATTTTACGATGCGCGCGCACCGTGACACAAAATTATCAGTATGAAGTTGCCCACGGAAGATGCTACGGCATTGGACATAATTTAAAAACAACATTCGAATAATAATAGAATTTATGTTACACTTAATGTAAAAGAATGAATACAATATTATTATTGAGAATATTATAATAATAAATATTTATTTAATTTTTCAAATGTAAACTGAACTTTATTGACTATAATGACTCCTTTTCCAGTCTTTGATTATTTAATTGTAATTAATTATTTGCATGCAATCAAAAACTATTTTTAATAATGCCAAAGAAGTATAACTTCTTACGCGCGTACATAAGTACACGCACCCTTTTTTTTATTTAATACTGTTACTGTGTAACTTTTAAACACCGCGTTACTTATCATCATTGTACGTTTTTTATATAAGGTATAAATTAAGAAATAAATTACCCGACCTTGATTAACACAGGACATATTATATCTATTTTATTGAATGTATTTCGCCACTTTACCCAGGTGCGTTTTCGAGTAAATTTGATAATATATTAAAAAAATACTGCTCACACAAAGACAAACACTTTTCAGTGTAAAACCACCAATTTTCTAAGCATTGCAAAAGCATCTGCAAAATTACAGCCCTAAGTAGAATGACTAGGCTATCGAGATGTCGATAGTAATCATACTATTGTAGTATATACGCTGATATAGGCTTATGAATTAATATACCACTCCTGAAACTTTATAAAATAAATATTGTAAGGCATATAAGCTTTTGAATTTTTCCAAAACTAAAATTCAAACATCAATCAGCCTTCTCCACTGTGGTGCTAAAACAAACGTAAAATATTATTAATAATATAAATTTACATGCATTTATTACAGCTTAACTCGCCCAATGTCGTAAAAATACGTCAAAGAGATGAAATTCGTTAAACTAGATGTAACATTAGTAGTTACATAATTACGTAGTAATAATTTAGTTCATATTTACTCATATTTTTGTAGGAAAACAATAATATGTTTTGCTACACGTCACGTTCTAGACTTTCAAAAAACTATACAGGAAATTAAAAACCAGCTAGCTAGAATAACATATTGGCATTAATCTAAAAAAAACTAAAATTAAATAATAAACAAATTTTCTCTATATACTCTCCTCGTGCAATATTCCTATTCATATCTAAAGTAACCATCTCAATACGATTTTATCATCAAAAGGTACATCCAGGGCCGCGCCGACCCCCGGCAGCGCCTGTGTGCGAAACCCATGAAGCGCCTCCTTTTTCTATAGGGGGCAAACGAGCCTTAGGGACGGACAAAAATGGCAGTCATTGAACCTCATAGACATTTTTAGCGGGTGTTTTGCAGGCCTTTGAGGGAACTCCTTCTATATTTCGGCCAATTTTTTAAGAATCTTCAAGTTTCAATGTATTTTTTAATTTTGACCGAAAGAAAAAATTTCTTTAGTTTAATCCACTTAAATAGGTAAAACGTCCGCTGGCCAATTGCCGTGAAAAATAAAACGTGAATTAAATTGTTACATAGTTTATTTATGATGTTATTTTTATCTAACCGTTTTTAAGGTCAGATTTATGACATATCTTTGTAATAAATCCCATCTTTTAGTAGAGGACGAAAAATATTTATATAGTTCTTGCACAATATTAAAAAACCCAGTCGTGTAAGAGATGTGCAGCGTCATTTATTATTAAATTTAAACTATGGCTGGCGCACGGACATAAAAAGTGCGGAGATTTAGATCCCGCAATATTCTTACCGCGCATATTTGAGCCATTATCATAGCCTTGCCCCCTTAAGTTCTTTATGTCCAAATTAATTTCGTTTAGTTTTTCTATTATAAATGACGTTTCTCCAGCGCCAGTTGTATCTACGATTAGGCAGAAATTGCTATTATAAATTGGAAAGCTAGGAAATGCTCTCTTATTCTTAACTTTCTAGTTTACGTGTTAAAGTTGACAAATCTTATTATCATACTAATTTGCTCTTCGTGTGAAATGTCAGTAGTACAATCCAGTATTATTGAAAAATATTTATTAATTCGACATAAATTTAAAATAAAATGTTGAATTTGGTTACCGAGTATAAAAACTATGTATGTAGTTCATTTCGGATTTTATCAAGGTATGTCGGCATATTATTGAAATCATAAGACATAAACACACTCAAAAAACTCACGGCGGTCACCAGCGGCCTTTCTTTTGATTCGCTAAGCTCTGAGTAATTAATGTAAACTAAAACCTAAAGCGTAAAATGAAACTTCAAACGTACGTAAGAATATTGTAGTGTAGTATAAATAATTTCGGTGGCGGCGCCCTTATTGTATTAGCGCCTGTGTGCACCGCACACTTTGCACATATGGGCGGCGCGGCCCTGGGTACATCATCTTGAAAAATGTGTCAACACTCTAAAAACTAGATTAAATGGTGATTGACATTCTATATACAAAATACCAGTAGCCATGATTCTTAGATTTATTCATTTTTTCTTTAACTATGGCCAATTTTAGTATAAATAAAACAAAAGAAAGTTTAATAATGTAATGGCTAGGTATACTTACCAAAATACTTTGGAAGGTAGATAAACAGTTGTTGGAGAATAACTAAGGCAATTACTGATAAGTACCCAATTGCATAAACACATGATACAAAGCATAATGCATAGCTGAAAACAAAAATAATTAGAGAATCAAAGTTATATACTTAAGGAACATTTTCTACTGTCTCCATAGCTGAGGTATCTAAGGATCGGTTTTAATGTGTCAAACCCATTGAATTGTCAATGGTTGATGCCCAGCAGAAATTTTTGTTTTCATACTGAGAGACACAGAAGATTAATTGTAATGTGTTTACCCTGTTAGCAACTTATTTACCAGGCTGACCATCAGATTTATTTAATGATCTGTTTTATATTTAACTATAACATAGAACTAACTTCACATTATCAATAAAAATATTGAATTAATACATTTGATGACATATGAAAAGTCCCTCAATGCTTCAAATCCTAAGATTGATTCCTGGCAAAATCATTTATCGCCTCACATGCAAGCATTTATACTTAAGAAAATAGTAAAAAATACTTACTTAAATTCAAAATAAGCATCAGTGCAATCTTCAGGTATCATCAGTGAGCCGTACAAAATCATGGGATGACATATTGTTGTGAGTCCCAAGTTAGCACCAAAAGCAAGTGTTGCAAATGCAAATATTTGCCCATATACAAAATAAATGTAATTTGGTCTGAAAATACAACAATCCCACCTGTAACATTCATAATTTAAACATTAGAAGAAATTTAATGTAATTAAATAGATTTCAATGTTTTTTTCTAGTTTTCGACATTAAGATTGGCTTTTCTTTATAATAACCTAAACCTAGATAACTAAACTTTTAAAGGCAATATATAGGATTAGTCAAAAATGATTGCAAGAAGAATAAAATTGGATAGAGAGAATACATACAGACTAGAGAATGTTTAAAATGCTTACCAAATAGAGTGAAAGTATCTTTCATTTACTTCCAATTGACAGACTTGGCAGTAATATGAATCGGAAGTTAATACAGGACTGAAAAAAATATATTTATTTTATTTAAATTGTCATAAATATTAATTGCTATTCAGATTGTGGGATTAATTAAAAAAAATAAATAAAATAAAATTAAAATAATTAAATTAAATTTTTTTATGAGGATATTCCACTGCTTTCCTTAGTAATGAGTTAAATATGCAATAAAATGTTACATACAGCTAATAGTTATTATACTTCTAGATCAAATGATATCAAAAACTTTAAAGACATTTAGAGCATATTTTTTAAATTTTAAAACTGGTAAAAGTAAAAAACCTACCTGTATTCTTTACCTTTTGTACCCAAATATAATTCATGATCAGCAATTGCTTTCATCCTATAGAAACAATAACATGTTCCAGCCAACAGTAATAAAAATATAAAGTTTTCTAATTGAGTTATTTGCAGTAATGATAAAACCCCTAGCTCATACACAAGAAACATACAAATTCCAGATGACAATGTCCATGAATAGAAGAAAGGGGACCTGAAATAATAACAAATTCATAAGTGTGTATAATAATTTTGCTTCTATATTCCTTGCAGTGAAGCATTTCAGCAAGTTAAGGAAAGTATTGACTAACCGATTTTTCTGTCTAGGACGTGATTGAACATATAAGGCGCCCATTCCAATAAAAATCATAACAATTATCGTGATGGTAAGAGACATTGTTGCTATCAATAGCAGAAGTGGTAATAAAATGAACGGCACAACCGTGTCCCTGTCCCATTTCTTATTGGATTTACTTGCTCCTTGGGGTAAAATATCCTGAGACATTATTGGGACGAAAATCTAAGTACATAATAGTTTTATTTTGCTGATTCCGTATGTTATGCCTAAAACAACAGGATACCAATAAGTTTTTAATAATATCATCTATTAACTTTCCTATTCAAACAATTTCACAATTCATTTTTTTTATTTTACTTAATAATGTACTACCTATAAGTAATTTTGAAAATTCGTGTTAAAAATTAAATAATAATGCTGAAATACCAATAAATATTGTTTAATGTTTTGTGTTATGACTTATGACTTCTGAATATTTTTTATGATTCACTTGTCAATTGTCAATATTTCACTTTGATTTTAATGTATAGGTCACACTGTCAGGATAATAGTCCTTTTCCAATACCAATTGTTAACCCTCAAATCATTCGTAAATTAATTTATGCAATTAATTAATTACATTCATATACTCGTAATCCTCGCTATATGAATGTAACAAGCCTATTAATTTTCTGTGGTAGTAATCACTAAAGCGCAAGCACGCTGATGAGAGCGATTCTGGCGCCGTTTATGTTTCAACTTTCATTAATCATTATTCCAACATACAATTATTATTTTAACTAACTTTTTCATTTTGTTTATCAATATCGGATTGATTTAAGTCATTAAAACAAAATAATTTTAGATGCAGATTATAAGAATGATTAACAGCTAGAAGATTAGGTAGATATTACAAAATGGACAAGATTTAAAAACAAAAGAACATTTTTCATTATTTTTATTACAATATTAGGATTTAATTGAATGTAGGTAGATACTATTAACTTATTATATACTCATTATATATAGGTTATTATATTAATACATATAATACAAATAATTTATATCGTCATTCGTCAATTTATATAGGTACTTATTATATTATAATATAATAAGCTTCACAATACAGTAGATTTTTATATGCTGCCCATTGTCAACGTTTCTTTTTACATTGCACTTTTTTATATTCAAATTTGTTGATTGATACCTTATTGTTAAATGCACGTTTTGGTATAGGTACTTCTCTTACATATATACATACCTAATTAATACGATTTATTAACGTATGTATGAACATTTTAGCAATATTTCTATACTTTGTTACAATTAGTTTACAATGGCCTCGTTTGGTTACGGTTCGCTTGACTTAGCGAGTTAGGCAGGAAGACCAATTCGCCGGTAGTTTTTATGGTACCTACAGGCTACATCTATATGGATGGCATAGCAAACGTCAGTCAACAAGAGATTGCGCGCGCACGCGTACAAGGCATATTTTTTATATGGTCCGCGAACGACGACATAACCCAGTATTGATCGGGCTTCTGCCGCGGAACAGTGTCTTGGAAATGTGATATGGACATTGCGCGTTTAATCAATGCGCTGTAATTATTTAATTCAAGGCGACTGAACGGCGATTTCATAATGAAGTGATTTAATGGCGAATTTGTAACGTGAACGGAGCGATGTCGAAGGTAGGTTTCAGAATTAATATTTTGGAAATCGCAGACCCTTCAACGAGTTTGAATGATAAGCAAGGACAGAGCCTGCGCTGAATATTTTTCAGCCATATTTTTAACTACATCGTCTACTTGTTTTAATAAATGGAGCGGTAAACTGCATATAAATGTTTAATTTAAAAGTATAATTTAAAAAACATTAAGTTATCTTTGTCTTTATCTAAGTAACACACCTATATCTACCAAAGCATTTGCCTAGACATAAAGACTCGATACTCTTTCACAATGTGGGTACCGGTGTAATTGATTTTTCTATCTTGACTTTTACATTATATTTTCGTTGAAAAACAATTTTTACATATAACAACTTAAACAATACATCGTTGTATAGTATTAACCGGCGCAAATTACTGAAAAATAACCAATTGCTTACGTACTATGAGGTAATACCTACAGTTAATTAGACAGTAAGGATTCTTTGTTAATACATGATCGTTATCAATGTAGATCTTTTGTTGATCAATTGTCTTGATATGACCTCATTAAGGATCTGCGGCGTTAGGTATTTCTTGTTCGTATTGGCCTTCAGAGTCTATTACAATAATGAGTATCATCATTCGTAGTGTCCGGCCTAAACACCATTTTTTATGGAAAATCATAGACTATATATATGAATTGTGGCAAATGTGTGAAACAAACAAAATGTCGGTATTAATTTTGCACTGATGTACAAAATTGTCAAAAGCCGCGTTTTTATTCTCTGGTAAATGTTATATGTCTTTTATATAAAAATCTACGAGGAAGAAAAATGTATGTAAGATTTTCCTTTCCTTATAAAGGTTTGCAATGCTGTAATTTTATTATTAAGATTTTCAACCCGTTACCATGCTGTTAAAAAATAATTAAAATTTCATCTTATTTAATTAAAATTGCCGTAATGAAAATCAACAATACGGTAAAACTATTCTCTACTAGTGGCCTGGCCCGGCTTGAACATTTTATTTAATTAATATTTCCGAAATATATATAGATATTAGTTGGGCATAATTTTGTCAGTCAGTTTTTGAGTTTTTCCCTTTTGGTAGGGGAGCCCACGATGCTAAATGGGGATTTACTCGAGCGTCGTAGAGACCTATTGGGATACAAAGCTTAGATAAAAAGAAGAAAAAAATGTTATATGATAAATTCCTTTTCATCGGTGGGGGAAGCGGCTATAGATAGTTAAATATGTAAAAAAAAACTGTTGCATGGACATCCTCGAGCGCGTCAGATATTGATAGCATCTATGCCCTACGTATTTTTAATAATGTACGTATGTTAATCTGATCGTTTGCATGATGCGGGTGGTTGTATTTAAGGGTTGAAAATTAAAAAAAAAAAAATTATCGAGCGCGTCAGATTTTCTAAGGGAGTGTTAAGTGCACCAAAAAAAATCTCTCATTCACTAATCTGACGATTTCGATGGGACGCAAACCCACAGCCATTTTCTTAATTTGCAAAAAAAATCGCAATTTTGAAATACTCAAGCGCGTCAGATTAAGATATATGTGGTTCATCTTTATGTTCTAAACGTACTGTCTCATAATCTGACGATTATCTAGAGGGATTCGCCTGATCTGACAAAAAAAAATAGAAAAACGGTTCACCTAAAGGGCCATCCCTGCAACTTCCCGCTAATTCCATTCCTGGGCGCTTAAAATTGATATTTTGAGCTCGCTGAGTTCAAAGAAATAACATTTCTATGCATTTGAGCTCTCCCAGCTCGAAAGTCTGATAGAAGTTTCATAGAACACTATTTTTGGAATTTTCAAACCGCAATAACTTTTGAATGGATCAAGCAATTTTCACGCGGTTGGCGGCATTCGACGCAGTTTTATCATTCTCATAAGTAATTTTGCAATTTTAATTGATCGAACCACAAATTTCGGAGTAATCCCGAAAAAACACTTTTCGGGTTTCTTTCATGTACGATATCTCTCGAACGAATCAACCGCTTTTGACCAGCTTGGTGGCGATCGACGTGGTTTTTCAAGCTCAAAGGCGGATTAGTTTTTGAAGTTGATCGATAAAGAAACCACTTAAAAAAAATATTTCTTATTTTTTTAAGATTTTTCAAAATTTCTCAAAATCTATCGGTCCGAATCGGTTCAAATTCACAGGAAATGTAATTTTGAGGGAAATATTTTGAACGCCGTTTAGTAGATTCCGATCGGTTTAAGGAAATGTAGGCATCACGCAGCTGCACGCATTTAACTTTATCGACGAATTTTTGTTATTTCGGCTTGCGGAAATCGTCAGATTATATATTTTTCATTATTCTGGAATTATTTCCTTCAAAATAAAAGAAAAATTAGCTACGCTCGAGAATGTCGAGATGACGTTTTTTTTACAACTTTGTTGCCCTCCCCTTTTTTCCGTCACTCTCAAATTGTCAGATTAGTGGAATATACACTTTTTAGGATGTAATTAACTCACCCTACCTTAATCTGACGCGCTCGGGAATTTCTGATGGTCAATTTTTTTTTACTAATCTGATCCTGTCTCCTTCACGCGCGGCCTTATATATGGGCCTCATATTTTGTGGAGGTACTTAACCGGGTACAAGGTATCCCCCTATATAGTAATCTGCCGCGCTTTAGTAAATCCCGAAATCCCCTCTTGGGCTCCCCTACCCTTTCACGGTGGATTAGGAGGTATCGATTTTGAATATCAAACATAAGGCTGTCAAATAAAGAAATTGTGTTCCGTACAGATCTAACTTGTGCAGTTCACATACCAAGAATAATAGTGACGTCAATGTTTTTCTTGAAGGTCTCAGTGCATTGACACATACGAAATAGCTAATCGAAGAGCGCCAACCAAGAGTCCAAAATATTATAGAAATAATAGAAAGAAGACTATGCGAAAAATATAAATTACCCTGTCTGTCTGACAGGTGTTATGACATCAAACATAGTTATTTTATACCCGGTCTAGATTTGGTTGAAAACCGCAATCAGTTCCGTGCAGTAGGTATACATATATTGAAATGATCGCGAACAGTCAGACGCGGGGGTTGTTTTTATATATATATATATTATATATGAAGACATAATTCAATCATACATATATAGTAGTATATCTCTTGCAGTTAGGACAGCGTTCGTAAGAGACGTTATCGTTCGACCATATTTTCACTGACTGCAAATCCGATTACCACAAAAAAGTCTTTGAATTTTTCGGGTTATTAACGCTTTTGACACTTACAAAAAACGCAGCTTTCTATTTGTAAAATAATTTCCTTCAGTACAGCCAGAGATCACCTATACAACCTCACAAACTTAACCTCTTTATAATAATAGCAAAGAATAAACAAAAATACATAATCGCCGGGTTTTTGAAGACGGCTAAAGGAAACTCTTTCCCACGTCTTGGCGTCCAACGCTATATTAAAACAAAAATAAATAATATTAAAAACATTTCTTATTATAAATGATAGCGTCATCTTCGTGAGTTGCTCCGAGCGCAAAAAGTGACATAACGAGTTGAGGCAGAAAAAAAACGCAATCCCGCTTTGTGCTGATTGCTCACGTTCACTTGGTTACTCATTGCTATCTATAAATATCAAAATACAAGTAAAAAATCAAGTTAGCGGTCATTACACTTGTTGACCTCATCATAGCGGATTTAGAACTAAGTTCTAATTAAAAAGCGTATAAATAAACTAATGTTATATTAAAGAAAAGTCTTAACACACATATTTTTTAAGTAAAGTTTAAATATATTTAATAACACCCAAAATAGAGTACTACGTCTGCGCAGGATTAGTATTTCGAGTACCTTATATTAGCGTGTCGTAGAAAAAAACTACTAATGTTATTGACTATTTAAGATAAACATTTCCATCATAAATTACATATTATGTGTAACTCTAGCGGTTTTGGCAGCGCACGCCAGAATAGCTCGCAGATGGTAGATATTTTCCTACTTACTTGATATTTTAGACAATTCACACAATATCTTTATAAATTGTATCCTATGTGTTATTCTGATGTATTAGCTATATTATTCTAAAGTTTCATTAAAACCATTCAGTAGTTTTTATGTGAAAGAGTAACAAACATCCATCCATACTAACAAACTTTCGCGTTTAAAGTATTAGTAGAATTTATAATATTCAAGTGCACAGGTGCTAATTAAAGATTTAAGTTGGCGCCTGGTAGATAGTATCGGTGACCCCAGAGCTGTTGCTTATCTCGCTCAACAAATAAATAAGTGGAAATGCTACCAGCATTAAACTGTACCAGAGACCAAACTATTTAAATTTATTTTAGTTTTCTATTTATCAATTTTTATTTGTTAATGTATAGCAATAAGTTAATTTAAAAAAAAAGTTTTAACTGTTGTCGTAACTTAATGTATCTAGGACATAATTTTTCTTATATTCGACAGTAAGGTATCAAGGTCAAGTAACCACTAATCGAGATGGTCACGAACTGTCAAGTATATCTGTATCAGATTCAACCATATCGTAATTAATAATACAACTCATATTAAAGGACTAAAACAATATATATAAAATAATGAATAACATATATTACATACTCCAAAATGCTTTAAACAATTTTTTAAATAACAATGTTTCTCACATGAATTATAATTATATTAAAAATAAAGCACAAAAATATTTAGTCACAGTCTAAAAAGTTTAGTCCCAGTGTCAGTGTAACTTTAATGCTGGCAGCATTTCCCTGTATTGCGTTACTTATTTCTTGAGAGAAAAAAAAATAAGTGGATTAGTTTGTATACGAGACACGTAAACATTCTATGAGAATTTTTGGGTGAATTTTGAATCGTTTGTCAACAAAGCTAATTTGACACTTCAGCCCCCAAAATCGGTCAACAGAGAGTCAGATATACCGGGACATACATATAGGTATCATATATCATATAGGTTCAGTTTATTGAAGTCAATCAATGTTTAAAAAGGTGAATGTACTAGAAATTGATTATACAATGATTGCTAATACAAGCGAAACAACACTCAGATTTTCACGAGTTTCGTGATATTTCTTATCTCCAATTGTGTTCCTTGAAACGCATATAACATGCAATAAGGCATACGTGTAAATACAAAAACACTACATAATTATTGATGTACTTATTTCCTGTTATATTCCATACCTTTTGTAGTGGAATTCAATTATAACGCGAAAAACAATCGCCTTTTTTGAAAGCTTACGTATATGTTATTACCAAAACAACATATGGTTATATGTTCTAATACCACTCAATCGTGTTCATTACTGTAATGGTAGATTAATTATATAATTAACCGTGCAATTAATTGAATTTTAATGCCTAATTTGCTTAGTGACTGCTATTTTTAGATTAGAATTGTATTTATAGTGAAGTTATTTAAATCATACGGCTATAATTTTTCTAAAACTAGCAGACTCGGCCAAGCGTTGCTGTGGCTAAGGTTTTTGCTATATTACATAGTAGCAAACTATTCAAAGGAAACGGCAGGACAACAACAGTCATGGCGACCACCATGCTTTATTGGTGGTTATGCCATTAAATTGTAGCTTATGTGAAACGTTGGTACTTTCAACACAGCGCCATCTGTTAGAAGTGTGTCAAATAATAAACAAATAATTTGCAATAAAATTACATTGCGGGTATAAATTGAGATGTAAGCTATCCTATCTTTTAAGTTAGATCAAACTGCACACGGTGTGCAAATTTGATTGATATATCGGTTCAGTAGTTTAGGAGTCCATAGCGGACAAACAACGTGACACGTAATTTATATATATTAAGATAAACATTCGTATTTTTTGTAATATAGCAAGAATCATGGCGCCATGTAAAATTCGACAAAATAAGTTTTGCAGGCTAACAGGTTAATTATAAATGCTTAAAAACCGGCTAGTGTTATAATTATAGTTGCAATCGTATTAATATGTTGTCGATGTTTTTTAAATTAAATTTTAAAATGAATTCATACCTTATAAAGAGTTTAAAGTAATTTCTTTTACAGTAACAACAGTTATAAGTCTCCTCTTCCTGTAAACAATTTAATTTTATTGTAGTTCAATGTTTATTTAGTGAAAGGCAAAGTTAACTCTTTATTTAATATGGATGATATTATAGTTCCTTTGCCGTAATACATTTCGTATATACGTTTGTTTTAAACATATTAAATATGTAATAAAAAAAGGGTGCGTGTACTTATGTAAGCGCGTAAGAAGTTATACTTCTTTGGCATTATTAAAAATAGTTTTTGATTGCATGCAAATAATTAATTACAATTAAATAATCAAAGAATAGAAAAGGAGTCACTGTAGTCAATAAAGTTCAGTTTACATTTGAAAAATTAAATAAATAAATATTTTTTAATATTCTCTTACATTAAGTGTAACATAAATTCTATTATTATTCGAATGTTGTTTTTAAATTATGTCCAATCTTCCGTGGACAACTTCATTCTGTTAATTTTGTGTCACGGTGCGCGCGCATCGTAAATTTCACTCTCATCAATTTTTCATAACGCGCCCTAAGAAGTATAACTACAATAAATTATTAATATATGTATTATAAACTTATTTATTTATTGATTTCGTAATCCTACTAACAAAAATTATATATAATAACAAACACTGAAAATATAGCCAGAGATGGAATACATAATATTTAACTACAATATCTATATATTTTTATTAAAGCTAAAATTAATTATTCCATACAACAATTGGTTATTTTACATTTCTTAATATTAGTATTACATAGTGTTAGTATAAGTTAGATTTCGTTTTTGTTTTTTAGTGGTCTAGTTTTTGTATGGCCCCTTTTAGGTTATAAGCCTACTCCATATTTTTACATATTTGTCTTGAACAACATTCATCCAATTTCCCCGCTAGCTCTATAACGTCATCTGTCTATCTTTTCTTTTGTCGTCCTATGCATCTCTTTACAGTAGGTCCAGTCCATTTTGTTATTTCAAGTGTCTATATTTTATCCCGCGCGCTAGCAATATGCCCAAGGGCCCATTTCCATTTAACCTTTGAGCGTGTACAAGTAAGTGCATCTGTAAGTTTAGTTTTTTTACGAATGTCAATATTTCTTGTTTCGATTTTGAATTGAATTGCTGAAAATAACAAGATAATTATATATATTAAATAATGACAAAATTGGGTTTTTTACGCGTGAAAATGTGATCCCTGAGGTTAAGCATTACCAATGTCTTATTTTTATTAGCGCCACCAATTCAAACGGTGAAGGTAAACTATACAGTGTACATGAAGATACCAGCATGTCTTAAGATTGAACGTGTCCCAGATACAGGAGGCAGATATGTGACATGCCTATTAAATAAAATATGTAATCAAAAAACTGAGAAAGAGAAAGAAAATGGTGAAAAAATCTTATATCTAGCTTGGAAATGTAAAATACTCTAAAAAACACATCGAAGCTTGCAAAAATCAGAAAAATATCTATAAAAACTTAACAGCAGAAGCCAACTGAAAACAACTGTAAAGCATTAATACACACAAAAACCTCCTCTCAAGTAACCTATTCACGGAAATCACCTTATTGACGATTAAATCTGTTCTTGAGCAAATCTCGACTTAAATGAAAATAAATCAGTGGCGCTGCAACCTTTTTAGGTCCGTTCCTCAGATTTCTGTATCTGTTTCATGATTATTTATCAATCTAATAAGCAAGTTGATGATCAGTCTCCTGACATACGACTCTGAGGCAAAAACCGATGTTTTCCTTCACCGTTCGAGCGAATCTTAAAATGCGAACATAGAAGGAAAGTCCAGGTGAATAGGCTGGGATCGAACCTAAGACATCAGGGTTGAGAGTCGCACGCTGAAGCCACTAGGCCAACGCTACTCGACTTTAAATGACGTTTTGAGGCAGTTATAAGGCAGTAAAGATTAGGTGAATATTAAATATCTTTTCAGAATATTAAATATCTTTTCAGAATAACTCAGATCTAATACTCTTAAAACGCAAGTTATTATTAACATTAGAGACAGCGCTACGTATA
Source organism: Pieris macdunnoughi (assembly GCA_905332375.1). Lineage (NCBI taxonomy): Eukaryota > Metazoa > Arthropoda > Insecta > Lepidoptera > Pieridae > Pieris > Pieris macdunnoughi. The sequence goes on along the minus strand of CAJOBZ010000032.1, from coordinate 243,756 downwards.
ACTTCCGTAAATAAAAAATGTATTAGATTTTGACCTAAAAATTTGAAATACATTATTACGTCGCGTTTATTGTAACATTGTTTTATATTATTCATTACGTAACACTTCCTTTTTTATTGAATAACTGGGGGTCAAGGTTTCTAACGAATTGGCTAATTGAAGATTAGGCTGTTAGGGAAACTCGTCATTTGTAAGGTTTCATGAATATACCGTTTTTAGAATAGAATATGACACGAAGATAATGTTTCTATATACTATGAGGTATATATTTAGTTAACCTCTTATTTATTTATTTCGCAATCCTACAGCTAACAAAACTTTTATATTATAACAAACAATTACACTAAAAATATAGCCAGTGATGGAATACATAATATTTACCTACTAACTGGTTCAAAAATTTACAAAAGGGAACAAACAATAAAAATTATTCAATAAATTTAACTAAGTGATGCCTAATTTGGTTGTGTTGTGTGATGGTGTAAAAGTTCACTTTACTTTTTTTACCCAATTTAAAACTTTTACATATGATTTTCAATATAATTTAATTAGGCAACGTTCCGTTGACATAAAACAATACAGCCTTTTAAGGACACGAAATGTCTGGTCAATTTTATAGTTTTACTTTTAATATAAAATATATATAAATTCGCTGTCATTGTAATTTTTAAATTTTATGTTTATAGATTCCGATAAATGTTCATTTAATTTTTTATAATTTACATTTACTACAAATTAATTTACCGTATTTTACTTAACCGGTTCCTCAGTTCTGCACCAGAACTATTTGTGACAGGTTTGGAAAGACTGCGAGATGAACCAGACCAGTGGCGTAACTATACCATCTGGGGCCCGGAAAATCGTCACGTTGTACCCAGATTAATTTTAATAAACTTCGAGATTTTCAGCGTACTCAATTACACGTATATGTCCCACTAATGGCCATAGGCCTCCTCTCTTAGGCGAGTGGGAATGGCCTGTAGTCCCCACGCTAGCCTAATACGTATTGAATTCGATGAACACATCATCCAAAGAACATAATATCTCTTGGTCAGGGCCTCTATTGTCGCTGAATGAGACTACTAAACCAGAAATTTAAAGAAGTGTTCTGCGAAGTTTACAAGTACATAATTATTGATTCGAAATAAGTCATATAATAAGTTACTTCTATGCTAACCTAGATTATATAGGAAGCTCAACCTTAAAAGTCCGGCAACGTACTTGCGAGCCTTCTGGCAATGTGAGTGTCCATGGACGGCTATCACTTAACATTAAATGAGCCCGTTTGCCTTCTATTACATAAAAAACCTATGAGTTGGTATTCTGAAATTGTTTTTGTGTATTAACTTTTCACTGACAATTCTTCTCTTCATAATACGTGTCTTTATTGCAATTAATTAAATATCAAGCTCACGAAAGGTAGCAGTACGCCGCTTATGCTTTATTGCCAGTTCTTCTCTTTCGTTCTACGCCCTTGATTTGAGAACTGAGTAAATGTAAAATTAGAAGCATTTAATGTATATTTCTCTTTTGACGTTCATAAGTGTACATTGTGTTACCTATGAATAAATGATTTTTGACATTGACTTTGCTTAACTGTTTCCTTAGTTCTGCACCTGATATTTTTGTGATAGGTTAGAGACCGTATGTTGGTATTATATTTATTTAGAAAACATTAGTAGTTTATAACAATATGATAATTGTTTATAAACTATACCATGTATGCCTTAATTAATAAAATAAATAAAGTAATAAAGAGGTTTCACCTATGCATAGATTATATAATATACGTATAACGTAACGTTCACACACATTTAATTTTTACAAATCATTCGAGAAATTTCCACAATTTCTCTTTGCATTGAGGACTGAATGTCTTTGCATTATCGGCACACTACTTACAAACTTATCATGACAAGCACATTGTCTGAGATTTCACTGGCTTTCGTGCCTTGATTTTAACGGTTTCTTGCTTTTATTGAATAATTTTGGCTTATAAGTTGGCTACTAAAACAATGATATAAAAAGATGCCATCACAGAAGTCGTTTTGATTGTTTTAGTAACATTTTTACGGATACATTAATAGAAACACTATTTGGTATGTACTAAAAAGGTAGTCAAAGTAAAATCACATTAAGGAGAAACAAAGTTCGCGGGGGCAATTCAATTTACATGACATTCTACAGTATACATAATTCGAATCGAAAATAACATAATCTTCGTAATATTAACACGATCTAAAATGATATTGATTTAGTAATTGCATTGTCGCATAAGGATTCCACAATGACTTGATACAGGCTTATTTCTTGTATAAAAACGCAGGTAAAGTCAAACGGGTCAACTATGAAAAGTAGAATAGTGTAGCATTGTTTCACTTGTTAGAATTCTAAGTAGAGCTCCACCTACTTCAGGAATTTTTACATTATTTCACATGAGTCTTGAGCTCGTTCTACTGTAACAATATCTGTTAATGATAATAGTGTCGACTTCTCACGGTTTTCTTGTTTGGTTGAGATGTATAACTTTGGACTCGCTTGAGATGTTCTCACGTGATTATTTATTAAAAAATCTATAGATATTTCAAAGATATTAAGATGACAGCCACCATACCCTTGGATTTTACACGTGCGCTGTAGCAGGTGTATTAGCTATACGACATATTTTATTCATTATTTCCTTATAAGATGCTTTGCGTTTGATTTTACCATGTATTGTAACTCAATAATAAGATTCACGACATCTGTGTTGTATTTGTGCAATTAATTCGGTTTATCATACACACATACACATAGTCTACTGTATAAGTACCTGTCCACACTACGGTGTAAGTTTACCACCACCCCTAAGTTTCGTACTAACTGTTCTAACAGAAATTATCGTGAGTCATTTATTTAGTTATTTATAAGTAATCTTACAGCGACACATATATGACATATTAAACAGAACTCTTAGACAATATACAAAACCAAAACAGATTACATAGATAAACAATATATATGAAACAGAAAACATAAGTAAGTATATCATACAACAAATGGCAATCAAAACTTAATATTTCCAAGAATAAACTAGATGGTTACTGCTAAACAAAGTCAAAGTTTTCCCACCTCTTCAAATTTTTCCTCACATCCTCTTTGGTGGGGTGGAAAATATCAATATCCTCATAATTAGTGTCATGTGTCCTTTTTTTTATTGTCCCTTTCACAGTCTAAATATGTTTAATTGCTTTGTTTTGTTTATAAAGTAAAGTCTCTATGTAGTTTTGCACTTCTTGCACTCGCCTTATCAATTTTTTTTTCTCTAGTTGGATGGAAGAGATCGCTCGAAAGCGGTAAGGTCGCCAGTTTCCTCCTTTTAATTTAAATATTTCAATTTTACTGCATTTCTTTATTACTGCAACGAAGAATAGATAAATAAAAATCAACAACGGGTTTGGTAGGTAGGAATCTAACACACAGTCAGTGGGGGAAAGTTAGAACGTTTACTGTTATTAGAAAGATGCCCAAAAGCGACTACGGTGCATTAATTGATTTTGGCTCATATATTTGCCGAAGATTAAATACATATATGTATGTTTATTAATTATTATACATACCAAAAATGTGTAAATTTAAAATTCTAGAACAAGGCGGCTTCCTCGAACCAACACTGTTCTTTTGTCAAGCCATAATCGAATTATACCTTTATAATTAAATAAATAGTTAACGTGTCAAGCTAAGTGAAAACCGTCAGTTACTAGAAAAAAGTAAACAAACAGGTGTAGAAATGATTTCCTTTTAAACTAAGTAAAACTAGAATGTTAAAGAAAGCAGTCGTAAAATAACTTTATCGTTGATAAAATACGTAAATCTATGAAATTATCATGGCAAGTTATGTTTACCTACTACATACTATGTACCGGGGCGCCTCAATAAGAATGCCAAGGGCACTCTTACAACACAAGATATCTTGGCGATCACTTGAGATAAAATTCTATAATATGTAATAGTTTAAAACTTTAAAATATATGCCGACTATAAAAGTACAGATATATAAATATTATTTTTAAAAATAAATCAAAATATGTACATAATATTCCGCAAGTATTATCTATAAATAAGAAAGATTTTATTGTGTGAATGTTTGTATTGAGTAGACTCCAAAACTACGGACCCGATTTGAAAAATTATTTTATCATTACCAATACTTTCATAAAAGTTAGGGAACCGTATGAAAACTTCGATAATGTAAGCCAAACTATGAAAATACAATAAAATCCCTGTATTGCGCACGCTGCTTAAACTATTACAATAGTAGTACCTACTCTATTTTGTGGAAGACATCAATATCAACAAAAAAGTCCGCGATACCATTTTAAATGTAAAAGTCCATACCGTCCATTACCGAATGCTAAAGGAATTCTAATTATATATTTTTATACCTGAAGTAAAAAACAAAGACAATTATCTATATCTACTGTTTTCTAGAATTTTGCAGCCTACAAACTAGGATGCGTTTCCGCTATTTATTTTTTTATTTCGTAATCCTACAGCTAACACAAATTATATATAACAAAAAACGATTATAGTAAATATATAGCCAAAGATGGAATACACACAATACAAAGAGGTTCAAACGTGTACGAAAGGGATAAAATCAATCAAAATGATTAAATACTAAGTAATACCGAATTCGGCTGTGTTGTGTGATAGTGTGAAAGTGAGGGTATGTACGTGAGGTTGTGTATATGTGGTGTGGTCATGATGCAGGTTATTCAGCGCTTTATATAGTCTTAATACTCCTTTTAAGCATATTTCTATTTTTTTTAATTCTGTTGACCTAGCCTTGTCTTTTTGCTTTCCTTTCTATCGCATGTAACTTCTGTCTATGAAGATAAGATAAAAAAGCTGCGATATGTGTCACATATATAAGGCATATTATATATTAGGATTCATGATATTCAGTCACTATAGAACAAGCGTATTTTAATTTATCGATGACCTTTTCCACGCGACTTATAAGGTCAAAGCATACATTTTGTTTATCTCTTTGTGGTATCTTGTGCTCGTATATTGTATCACGATTTCCTGGATACACAAATGTTAATTAATCTTATTAATATTTGATTCGAATTTACCTCTGCACCGTAGTGGTTTTTGTTTGTATGGCTTAGTAAAACAAGTAGGTACGAGGTTGGTTATTCAGATTATATTATTTATTTATTTTTTTATCACAATATGAACGAGACGTGAAAACAAATTTTTATCGTAATTCAAAGTGAAATCATTAGCTCATTCTCATTTAGCACTTCGAGTAGATTTTCGCTAATATCACGTAATAGTAAGCACACACATAAACCTTGTGACGTGAGGGTTATATGACTATACAAACTATCTTATTTTGGTGTTATATTGTCTAGAAAGTTTATGTCTTTTGACGTAATGAAATTTAAAAAAAAATCCTGTTGTTGTTGTTGAAAACATGTTCGATAGCCTAGGCACTACACGTAACGATTTATATTTGGACTAATAAACCAAAATTCATTTATATTCACTTCAGCGATTTGTTCACTATTCTTTGCACGACTATATTCATTTAAATTTTGGAAATAAATACAGACTTACTCAGGGATAATGTACCATAAACAATCACATAAATACAAATCTTATAACATCTTTCGATATCTTTTCTAAGGTATATTTTGAACAGAAGTATTTATATATTTATTGCAAAGAAGTATTTATGTATCTAATCAATAAGTTTACTTAAGTTATTAGTTACCATGGTTCGTGGCACATACACGATTTTTTGTTCAAAGCGATTACTGACGGCCTTCGCGATAATTAATTCACTAAAACGATTGCCAACTTTTATTAAAGCCTGCACAACCAGTTTTCATGTTGAAATCATATTGTTTTCAGTAACAATGCACTATACGCTGAAAAGGTATTCAATGCAGGTTTAAAACTCTTTTAAAATTTTATTTTTACGGAAGTAATTATTTAATGTATTTTATTTTATAATAATTATTTCTTTCTTTAAGCAGACAATAAGTCCGTATGATTATTATTGTGTTAGAATATTGTCCTAAATATTATTTTATTATAAAAAAATAATTAAAAAGCAGGTAACATAAGTTATAAGGTAACGGGCGGTCTTATCGCTAACAGGTAACCCTAATGTGGAACAATAAAAAAGAAACGCATATATATATATATATATATATATATATATATATATAAGAAGTGCATAAAGAATTAAGAAAAATAATACGTAACTATAACTAAAGTAAAATATCGTAAAATCTAAAGAAAAAATAAAAATATGTATAAACAAAAATCTAAATGCCAATCAAAAGGTTAACTGAATCACAATAATTAATATATATAAGTAGTAGCTAATTACGAGGCAGAAAAAAATTATCAAAAAGAAGTAGAATATTAGTAGGTTAGCTTTAAGTGATAAAAATTCACAAATCACCGCAACAAAACCACACTAAGTTTTTACTGAAGCACATGCAGTCCATTGCAATGACCCATGTAAGGGCAATCCAGTCTTCCCACTACCAGCATGCTGTTAGGCCTCCCTCGCACGCTCCTCACCAGTGAGCTCGTTTGGTTGTTGTGGTGTAAAAACAGTCCACACCTGCACAACCAAACTTAGTAAATAGTTTTAAATTATTATAACATGTACTTTACAAGATTAATATATAATTATCACGTTTACAACCAAACTGCCCAAGTTTGATACGTTTTATTCAAAAATTATTTAAAAACAGTTTTCTTTACAGTGGTCATTACGTTTAATAATTTACGTATAAACATTCTGGATAATTTATTTTCTTTAAGAACTTGTTTTTTATTATTTCAGTCGATACATATAAACTAATTTAACTGGATAATTGCGTTTTTTATATCGTTGTGTTCAGTAATTAATTTCGAAGTCGTGTTGTATGATATCTTGTTAACGAGTTTAACATTGCCGCAATAAGTGTTACGTCCACTTGAAAAACATTTAGATACTTCCGATTATTATGACCATTCGTGACTTCGCGCTCTGATATTTATCTCTGACATATTTTCTTTTTCGTGAAAAACGATTTGATGTTTATTGCCGAGGCCTAGATAATACAAAGAAAGAGCTTTAAATACTTAATAAAAAAGTATATTTAGGTACAATAAAGAAAGTGCACTAGCCCCCACACATATTCCCTGTGTCGTGGGCAGATAGTCTCATTCTTTTGACATGTTAACGGTACTTGACAATAATTTCTACATAATACTTCATTTCATAATTAAACTATTGTTTAACAATTAGAATATTTTCTTTCTATTTGTACGTAGAAAGTGCGTTTTTGGGAATCTTATATGTAGGTTTGCGTTGTGTATGATGTAGTGTGGTCGTTGTTTGTTTTCAAAAAAGTCTGCATATTCCTATTAAGTATATAGTAATAGGTTTATGATATTGTCTTTGGTTTTGAACTGACCACAGCGCTCGTATTGATAATACAGTAAAAAATAGGTGGTTTATGTTCCTGTTACGTTTTTAAATACAGGGTCACCCTGCGTAACGTCGCTCGTTGAACCGAAACAGCCCCATTAGTACATACGCTTGGGGCTAAAGTCAAAAGGGTTTTGCGGCAGGCGAAGCCCGCTAAAGTCAGTCGAATATATATAGATAGTATCGTCATAATCGTGAGTTAATGTCATTCCCATAGTACAGGGACTTTTAGTCCCTGATACTATGGGAATGACTATTGGGAATGACTTTAATGATTTTCGATTTTTTTTGTAAGATAACATGGTTGTTGAACTAGTTTTCATACAAATAACTGTTGTTATTTTAATACCAGTACAAAGTAAATATTTTAAAACGCGAGACATTCCTTGATCAAAATTTAAATATTCATAAGGTTTGTAGAGGTTACTAGTACTTACTGGGTACTCGACCGCATATACGACAAAAGAATACGATTATACTGAATGTTTTGAGTACGGCGCATTATGTTAATACGAAATACCTTTGTTGATTTGTCTATAAATATATGAAGCCTGGAAACCTCGCATTTGCAAATAAAGAAGTTGGTTTTAATAAACTAATAATCTTTATGTCGTATGTTATCTGTTATTTTACTTATATTTATGTTTCTCATTTCAGATACCGGTGGACAGAAATGGAAAAACAAGATCTTTAGAAATTCGAAACGCATATCCCAATGAACATACAAATATAAGAAGCTATTCTGCAGATATCAAAAACTCGTACGCAATAGAAAGCAGAAGTAGTGATGAAAACCATAAAAATGATTTAAAAGAAAAAATATATTTCAAACCGTATACTACGTTGATACCGAAGATTAATTTCAACATGGACAAAGTTGTCGACAGAAATCCAAGAATTTTAGATTTGCGTGAAAAATTAAATGAAATTTCCAAAAAGCAAGAAATGAATGTAGATAAAAAAACTAAAAGCCTGCTTAATGACATTACACAACAGCTGGTTGAAGACAAAGAAGGGGATGACTCAGGACCATATAGTTTATTATTTGATATTGATAGCCCTTCTACGTCAAGCAAAGAAAGAAAGGAGCAGTCAAGCAGGGTTGATTATGAAGACGCGGATTTACATTCCCGTTATCGTAATAAAAGTCCCAACTCAAATATTGCAGTTGAGCGGCTGCCTAACGTTTTAAATTTTGATAATAAGCCAATGAATGAGTTTGAGTACTCGTGTGAAAAAGAATTTAACCCAATACCTAAGAAAACTTTTAACACTCATTCCCGATCAGATCTTTGTTTACAATTAAAGTCGCATATACGAAATATTGACACGAATTCAAGTCCGAACGAAAACTCTATGACAAGAAATAATGAAGAAAACTCTTTAGATGACAGTTTAGGCATCCTAACACCGGATCAAATGGATGATATTTGCTACTTAGAAAATTCGTTTTCGCCCACCGTAGAGGGATTGCCTATATTTTGTGAAAATAATGAATATAAAGTTTCTCCAGATAATGGTGATACTCCGTCTACCGATAAGACTGAATCTAACTCAGCAGCATCGACAATTCAGAACGACTGCTATGAAAATACTATAAATTTAAGAAAATCTAGTGTCGTAAAAGAAACTTTTGCCCCAATCGCAACTATTGATGCTATTGAAATTACTTCCTGTGATAATGATGTATTACTGACTTATTCTAATAATTTATTAAACCATCCTGATGGTTGTTCTCCACAAACTATATTACGAAAAGAAGAATATCTAACACTAGACACAGAATCGTGTCAAGACATCTCCGTGTCTGAAGCATTAGAAGAAGAATTTTTACCTTCTATACACGGTAGTATACTAGAACCAGCGAGTTCTATGGCCGATACAACTGTGAACATGGAAATACCATTAGATGTTAAAAATGGTATGCCTCTAATCACAAACAGGATAGAACAAACACCATCACCTGAAGATTTGCCTTTAGATAATTCAGACGTAAATGGAGAAATAAGCACCTATTCTCAGTTTTCTTCATCAACTCTGCATGATTCCCAAACATATTCAGACAGCAAAAGCAACGATTATACAAAGTCTATGGAAACGTCAAAGGTATCGAATAGTTTTATAACAAGTATAACAAGTATTACGAGCCTAGATGGGTATCAGGGTGATGGTGAAATGTCAAGACCCGTTAGCAGAAGTGCTGAACATAATTTAGGTCCTCGTGAAGAAGTCATAGATATGGATTGGCAAAACATTGCGGTGCCTAGAAGAGTTGATCCTATGACAGATTCCGACTTCTTTACAGAGAGTGATGCTGATGGGTTCGATGAGCAAATGCAAAGGGGTGATAGACGCGCTCAAGTTATAGATGGTGCCTTATACGGAGGAAAAAATAAAAAAGCAAATCAGCCTTTAATAGTTAATAGAAGTGAAGATTCTTGTATGGAATCAAGCGGAGTTTATACAGATTTTGAAAACCAACGCGCTTCCCCTGTTTTTTTGAATGCTATAAATGATATGTCACCAGCTTCTACGATATCGTCGCGCTCGGATTGCAGCCAAAAAAAATTAGAAGACATTTATTATACACCTTTAAACAATCATCTAAATAACACTTTAGAGGAAAGCGATCAAAATATCGCATGTTTATTGAATGACGAAAATATAACACCCAAGAATACCAGTAAAAGAAATTCTATAAAAAGTGACAAAAGTGAAATTAACACATGTGAAAAGAATAAAGAAGAAAAGAGGAGTTTCACTTTAAAGAAGTACAAAATGCCGAAGCGTGATGTTCCAAGCAAGCTTAAAACGATGTTACAAAGTCGAAAAAGTGAGGTCGATAATAATGTTCAAAATAGTCCTAAAACAGTGAAGAAAACGGAAAGACGAGAGAGCTTTTTGAAAAAGAACGTAATTGACAGCAAAACTGATTACAGAGTTAAATCTTACAAAGATATCAAATCAAAAGTCGATTGTTCATTTTCTTTACAACGTTCTCAGACTTCATGTAGTGTAACCAGAATCATGAGTTCCAAATCTCAAAACCAAAATGCGAAACCAAAAAGGTAACTATTGTACCATAATATTATTTAATTTAATTATATCTTATAATGATTATAAGTACTGTATCTGCTTTGGGCAGTTTATAGACTGACCCTCATATTCTGAGTCGAGACATATGCTTACTCTCGGTTGTCAAAACTGTCAACGGATTACGTACCCTTCGACGAATATCGACGGGTATTTAGTAAACAATTTGCGGAGTGCCCTCTATCATCAAACAATGCAAAGTTAAACTGATAGTTTCAATAAAATAGTTTGCTTAATAGAATAATTACGAACCATTCGTGTATAGAAACCTTGAACAGCGCTATGTGGCTTTTTGGAACTAAACAAAAGAACATACATCGTTTAAATATTGTTAGTAAAGTATACAAATTATATGGAAATCGATGGTTAAAATTGTTGACTTACATTATTAGATGCTGTGGACAAATAACAATCTAAAGAAAGGCACCACAGTTTAATCTTTTATATAAAAGAAAAACATAAAAACTAAATCAGTGTATTTGCAGTCTTAAATGCTGTTGTATAATTCTGTCCAATTGCGTTTACACTGTAATTGAAAGAGACAGATATTTATGAATAAGGTTTTACTCCACCTTCAGCATTTTGTTGGAGAAGATTTTTCAAGGGATGCTTTTGATTAATATATTGATAATATTATGATCGACAGTCGTCACATGCGAATGCGGCTGGAGCTGGGGTCGGCGCACGGCAGCGGCAAAAGCAGCCTCCACAGCTCACAGAGCGACATCAGCGCCACCAGCTCGCCTGCACCCAAACACACCACCGCTCGCTTCCCCCTGCGTAAGTAGTTTTTTTTTATTATAGATGCAATAATTATATAAGGAATATTAAATTACGAGCACAGTACTTTTTAGGAATTAAATTTTATATCTATATATATAAAAATAAATTGCTGTTCGTTAGTCTCGCTAAAACTCGAGAAATGCTGGACCGATTTGGCTACTTTTGGTCTTGAATTATTTATGGAAGGCCAGAGAAGGTTTAAAAGGTTTTAATAAATATGAAAATGCTCGAAATTTAATAAAAACAACAATTTTGCTTTTCCTTTGATGTGTCCTGTCGTTCAGAAATCAAATTAAAATAATAGTTTAAAATTAAATCTGATTAGAACTTTTATATCTTTCTTAATTTCTCAGGACTTAGTTACTTATTTATCTAAGTTTATTTTATACAAAAGTTTAGGTCTTTTATTTATCGATTGAGGCAGTACAAAGTCTGCCGGGTTAGCTAGTTATAATTAAAAACAATTAGCTCCATTGAGAATCACACTGTCATAATGACAATCTGTGAACCAATTTTACAAAGTAAAAAAATCATATCCTCATTCTGAATCTAGTTAAAAGAATAGCACACATTTATGTTTTAAAATTATTATGATTCGACGAATTTTAATACAATTTACAGAATCTTAATTACCTACTACCAATCTATCGTAAAAACTTTTAAATTTCAATGTTATCGGCAATGAAATAAATATTAAATAATTTAATAGCTTTAACCTTGTTTTGTTTGTTAAAATCTTATCTGGTAGCGGATAATAATAAAACGCAAACAGCTTACACTAACACTTTTTAACATCTTAAGCCCCATCCACACGCTTGACAAACAATGGCAAACAGCCAATAGCAAACAGCAAACACGGACGTGTGGATGGGTGTTTGTCGTTGTTTGCCTGTTTGTGTTTGTGTTGGGCAGTGTTCGGCATCGGTGTCGGTTTATCTTGCCAGATCAAAGGATGTTTGGCAAACAGTTTGCTACGTATCCACACGTTTGGCAGCGATCAGTATGCGCGCGAGCTTGCGGGAGGCGGACGTATTTACTTGCTACACTTTTTCGTTTTTTTTGTTTTTTTGGTCTAAAGCAGTACCTTGTACGATTTCTATGTATTTTAATCATCCACCATCGTCTTTGCTTTCTTCTTTTTTCCTTTTTTCTTTCTCTTGCTTTAATTTATAATAAAAATATGTCAACCCGAAAGTAATAGCTGCTACAAGCTCGTCGTCCGCCATGTTTGCCGATTCGGAATGTTATGAACGTTCGCCAAGCATGTGGATGGCTGTTTGTGTTGGGTGATTGTGGTTGGTGTTTGGGACTTCGTTTGCTGTTTGCGGTGTTTGTGACAAACAGCCAGCGTGTGGATGCCCCTTTAGCAACGATAAATGAAATGTCAAATCCATAAATGTTATATATCAACTGTAGCTGCATACATTTATGCCGGTTTCTATAAAAAATACGAATAGTAACGGCTATGAATGGTAATTTTCTTTTATTAAATAGAACAACTACAATTTGTAGAAATCACGACTCATAATTTGTTAATTAACTATAACTTTAAATTTACAAAAAATGCGCCTGTAGTTTTTATGCAGCAAAAGTTGTATACGCAAACATTGCTCGATAGTATTAAGAAGCAAATAAATGATAAGGAAAATACATAAACATTATACATATATAAACTTACTGAATAAATATGTTTAAGTAACGTCATTCGACACACAATTATTATTGTATGTAATTTTTCCATTTCGGCTGCTATGCCAATAACATGCGATCTTGAACTCTTGCTTCACACAAATTTATGTGATAATTTGTTAAACAAATTAACATTAATATAAACGAAATATTGGAGTTTTCAGACCCATAAAAGGTTAAATACGTTTTTAAAACTTTTATACCAGACCCTAAGTGTATCCTTCACACTAAGTTGTTATCGAATCAGCTGTAGACCTGTGGCAGTGGGTGCATAAATCGATGCAAAGGTCACGAAGAGCAATACAAGTATTTAGGGTTGTCAAAACATCCCACATTGATTTTGTTGTGAAAATTTTGCGTTACATTTTTGTTTAGTTACATAAAGCAAGTTTTATTTGAATAAAGCTATTATTATTTTTAGAGCAGTAGGCGACAATTGTACTATTTAAAAATTTGATATATTAAATTCACTTTCCTGTTGATGGTCTTTAACAAGTCAATAACTGTCAACCCTATACAACACCGCATGGCAACTGACATTTCCTCTTGCAACCCGCTACTCGCTAGTCGCTAGACAAGACTCGAGAGGCGGCCAGTCGCCGACGAGACGCGACCGGCGCGCGCCGTCTGCGCTACTTTGTCGCGTCCGTGACGTCACTTACGCGAAAAATCAATGGTTACCTCTTCGACACTAAGGTTAACCGCATACCGCATTTTAAGGAAAATGTGATCTATGCCAGTGAAGTGCCGAACAATACAACCGCGAGTTGTTACAGCAGCTCCACAAAATGTGAACGGTTACTGTTTTTGAGTAGTGTCATAATTTCATTTCCTAGAATCTTCTATTATTTATACTTTCCATTTTGACGGGTTAGGCCTCATTTAGTTACTAGTAAAATTTCATACATCTAGTAATCTAAGATAATAGAAAGAGCAGTGTTGTTTAAAAAATATAATTAAATTAATCAGATAACAAAAGTTTTCTTATAAGATACTGTCAACTTTTAAACCCTTCATTAACTTGCTGAAATAACACCTGATTATACTTATAACTTGGGTATGCATTGAACGTAAACTGGTTGTATTAATGACATTCCATAGACAATATTCAATGCCGTTACTCGAAAGCAATCTATTGTTTACACTTCCATTAGGAGTAATGAGACAAAATACACATTATTTTGTCTATTACATCTAATACAGATAATAACTCAATTACACGCTATTGCATTAAAGCAGTGCAGTAATTTGTAGAAAAATAAAAACTGAAGTATTTCCGAACCAATTTGACTTAGGTTCCTTCAAGAGCGCACCAATTATTAAAAGAGAACCTTCTGGAATTTAGTGTCCATGGGCGAGCCAGACCTATTTGCTCCCCTCTATATCTATTGGAACATTACCGAATAGTTTAAAATGGTAACAATTACAAGGAAATGATTTAATATTGCCAGTAAAATTTATGCGGTTGCAAAACTGACGGAATAAGTTGCTGCGCACTTTTTACTCATTACAGTAAAACCTTGTGTAATTTTTTATCTCGTTAGGAACGTAATAGCACAAATGAAGGCTTACTATAAGTCAATTATGATCTGTCAACAATATCGTCTACGTTTGAAAATATGTATCGCGAATATGAAAAAAGTATTCTCCACCTTTCACTATTATATCTGGCCACTGCGATCGACACGCAATAAGTAACCGTTAACTTGATTGATTAATTTTACATACAGTCGTTATCCTTGTTCTTACCTTAACTTGTGCAAATTACTGGAATTTATTGAAAGCCACTCAAGGCTTATCATTAAACCACATGTCAATCACTGATAATGATATTTGGACAGTCATATAATAAGATTGGGAGTATATTGATACACTATGTCAAAATCTGGTGTTAAAAGAATTCTCTATTATTGAAGCTGTTAGAAAAAATATGATCAACTTAGTACTGATTATAAATACTACATATCAGGGCCGGATTTAGAGGTTGGGAGGCCTCGATAAACTATGTTAAAATCTGGAGTTACAAAAATTCACTATTATTAGAAAAAGTATGAACAATATAAGTACTACTTATCAGGGTCAGATTAAGAGGTCTGGAGGCCTCGGGGTAATAAAGAAGTGGAGGCCCCCTGGCCCTAAATTATTTTCCAAATAAAATGATCAATTTTTTTGTCGAGGTTTTCAATCAATAATTTATATTGAAATCAAGTAGATTATTTAAGTATTAACCAAACATACAAATATAGTGTAAAGTGTTTCTTTATAACGTCTTTAGTTATAACGAAAAAAAATGCTCGGTCCCTTGAAATTCATTATAAAGAGTTTACACTGTATATCATAAGTTGTTTACTAGAGTTTACTAGTCTGAATTTAAAACAATTTTCCAAAGTCTCTATTGTGGGGGCTCTTTTGTGTGTGGGTTACCCTCCCCTAAATCCGGCTCTGCCACTTATGTTATTAATTATGACTCACTAACCCGCTTACTATATTTTTTTTTTAGTCTACTTTACTATTGTATAATTCTATTGTGACATGATTATTTATGCACTTGTTTACCCTCAGTAGGTATTTATTCTAGTATAACCAGGTATGCCTGGAAGAAAGCCCTTGTTAGCGATAAGCCCGCCCGTTGCGTAAAACCTAAAAAGTTTTTTATACGTATGCTTAAGGTAACGTGTAAATAAATAAACCATATATGAGCCGTATCGGAACTTGAACCTTATGTGGGCAGTCATTCATAAGAGCGTGTTCAATAGCTCAGATCTACCATACGGTACCGGCCATCCTAGTTAGACGCGGAAGGTATTAAATGGTCTAGCTAGCGTCAGTGAGTGAAATCCACTGGAAACCGATGCAGTGTAACGGGTTATTCTCGTCGATGGATTTGTTGACGAGCGGAAGACGTTGACCCCGCCGTCGAAGGCGAAACTGACGTGCAAACTTGCAAACATTTGGATGACAATAGGAACTGTTACCGCTTTTTTATAAAACCACGATGACATTCAAAACTTAGGATCACGTATCGAATTAGACATATCTAACGCACTATCGGAAATTTGAAATTTTGTTATCGTATTTTATCTCAATAAGATTTCGACATCACACATAAAAATACCAGTAGTCATAAGTAGGAGTTTTAGTTTTAGTTTCTTATTAATCTGTTCTGTTTTTAGAAAAACAAAACACTCTTTACTAATATAAAGGGGAAAGATTTAATTGTTTGAATTGAATAGGCTCTAAAATTATAGGAATTTGTGGGCAGTCAGAGACCCCTGGCCGCGACCATCTCCAGCTCTGGAGACGCACACGAGGTCTGTTTTGCCGTCGATAGAAATGCCGCCCTAGAACATGCAGGATCCTCCTCCATACCCGACGGTTTCCACGGTGCAGGCTGGTGTGAAACGCTCCCCTGGTCGCTTGTCGACTCTCTTACCCATGTCTATGGTGTACAGGCACACTCGGGTTTCGTCGGGGAACAGGACATTCCTCCACTGGTCGAATGTCCACGGCACGTGCGTTTCGTAAAATCGCTTCCTGTTCGTCCGGTGGATGGCAGTCAATTGGGGGCCTGTAGCAGCTCTACGGGGCAGCAAATTCTTCTCTCACAGCCTTCTTCTGATAGTGGAGACGCTGTCTGCTGTCCTTCGAGTAGCTCGAAGCCACTGCTGCAGCTCCACAGCGTTGGAGAAGCGGTTCCGCAAAGACGTCGACACAATGTAGCGAACATCTCTGACGCTAGTGCAGCGACGTCTCCCGGATCCATGTCTCCTCTAGTCCTCCAGATGTAACCTCCAGTCTCTTGGAACCGTTGGTATACCTGTTGCACTCGAAATCGGCTGATTTTCAGTTGCCGAGCAACTTCAACCTGCCGTAGTCCGGTTTGAGGTAGGGCCACCACTTGAGCTGCTTCTTCTGCCATGGTATACATTTTCACTGGGTTTTTTATTGTCGAAGCTCTTCAGGTATGACCTCTGTGACGTCTGGATAACGAATAACCCATAATTGACTTTTACCCCCTCGTTTTATACGCGTCCAGGGTGGTACAATTAGTGAGCCTCCAAATGCGTACATCGCCACTTTTTAATCAAAGTGCTGGCGATTTGTGGTTTTTGATTTTCCGTAAACAAATGATTATTTTTTTGAAAGCTTATTAATTGAGCTTTTAAATGATACTCATAATGATAGGGTACAGGAAGGATCTTAGAAGTTATAATCGCTTGACACGAATTTTAAGAAAGGTGCGATTTTTTTGACGCCGAGTGTAGATTAACAAATGATCATGAAACAGATACAGAAATCTGAGGCCCAGACCTAAAAAGGTTGTACCGCGACTGATTTAATTTTTAGTCTTAAGTTAGGCTAGATCGTAATGTTCCATGATGTCTTAGTAAAGACACATGTATAAAAAAAAATTTAAGTCTTCACCGAGAAAAGCTTTAGGCTGTACACCGTGCTACGGCCTACGACCGAATCAATGTGGGTGGGACTGCAAAGCACAGCTAGTAATTTATAAAAATAACGCATGTATATCACCGATCTGTAATATAAAACTTGTGTTCGTGATATTCTCCAACAAATTCAAGATTGAAGATAATTATACTATTATGAAAGCACAATACGCCGCTCAGTATCGCGATAACGAAACTGTTTGATTTTATTAGGAGTGAAAGCCAACAAGATTCAATTACTTTACAATGTACAGACTCGAAGCATACTGTCGTGATTCAAATAATTATCACTTTCAACGTTTATTGGCCTAGTTTGACAATGACAATTGCCCTAAAAGTAAAACGACTTGTCTAAAAGCCTACATGACACGACATTTTAACTAATGTTTACGTAATCGTAAAAGGTTTGCAAACAATAAAATTGCAATGCAGTTGTAACGGATGTATGTTGGAAGGAATGTCGGCTGAGATTTTGTTGATACAGCGTTATATTAAATTGTTGATGATGATTTATACCGAAAACAAGTTTGAAATGTTTGAAGGTTTCACGCCTCAGATTTCTGAATCTATTTCATGATCATTTTAAATCTAATAGGCAAGTAGGTGATCAGATTCCAGTGCCTGACACACGCCGTCGACTTTTTGGGTCTAAGACATGTCGGTTTCCTCACGATGTTTTCCGTCACCGTTCGAGCAAATGTTAAATGCGCACATAGAAAGAAAGTCCATTGGTGCACAGCCGGGGATCGAACCTACGACCTCAGGTATGAGAGTCGCGCGCTGAAGCCACTAGGCCAACACTGCTCTCACACGAAGATTAACATTGGTGCAATTAAATCTAAAAAGTTCATAAGAGAAAGTCATGTGAAACATGGTGTAATGGTTGCAGCTCCTTACAAACATGTGTAAAACAAAAACTAGGCGATTAAAAAGAGTGGCGGAGAGTTTATTGCCAGTTCTTCTCATCGTTCTACGCCCTTGATTTGAGAACTGGTAGTAAATGTATTAGAAGCATTAATTTTTTTTTCTTTTTAGACTTTCATAAGTGTACATTGTGTTACCTATATGAATAAACGATTTTGACTTTTGACTTTTTGAAACGGCTTAAAGAATTACACATTACTGCTTGCTTCCGGCATGGACTGTATTCCATGTAAAACTTTCTACCAATCCCTTGACAATCATACCGGTGACGTGGTGCCAAAGTTTATGCAACAGCTGTATCGTCAGCTGTTCCACGTCCTGAAGGCCATGTGTAATGTCGTTGAAATAAAAACATAAAAAGTATTAATTGATGATGAGATAACACTACTGTCTAATTACCTCACTAGAGCCGTATCGCATGTTACTAAATTTCACATTCACCATTCTCTTGTCAATCAAAATTATCACCTTGTTATTAAATGTTAGGGGTATTATATCATGCAGGATACTAACTAAAATATTATTTCATTTATCGGAATTGAGTCTCCGAAATCGCCATATTAGCTGAGTAAAGAAAGATCAGGTTTCATAGGATTTTATCAGTTCTAAATTCGAAATTATCATATTATAGAAAATTATAAATAGTTTTATTTTTGAAATACATTATTGTACATTTCGTGTTAACTCTTTACTTTTTCTGCATAAACCAACCTAGGAGTTCAGGCACCTCTCTTTCTAATTCTTCGCGATTTTAACGGATTAAACAGTACTTATCCGGAGCTGGATATATTCTGTAGTGGGCTGGGCTGATCGGTTTCAAAGAAAGCATTGTTAAGTGCCGATCTCGAAACCTAATCCGCTGTTTTGCTGGTAATTATTTTTTTCTGCTTACTAAATGTATAATTTTTTTTGTAACTGTTATGTTTTATAACATAAACCGTAGAATTTAGTACTATGTATGATGTGGTAAACTTTAATAAATAAATAAACACTGTATAAAGTTTGATTAAAAACTGAAAACTTGGAATCAACTTTTAAAATGTCTTCAGATAATCAAACCATTTTCAACGGACTTCAAAATATAAGGTTCTGTTTGACCTCTTAAGATCCGTATTCCAGTCGAAGTTTCATTCAACTTGATCGTATAACATTTTAGCAGTCGAAAGCATGACTGCCTTTTTGTACTTTTGAAACCACAATACTGAACAGACCGGTTTTAATGTGGAGTAGAATGTACAGGTGATGTAGAGAACAGGTCCTGGTACTGGTTGGTTTAACTTTTATCTAGCCACAAGCATACAATACAGGTTCATCAAGCATGAATGCGACATAACAAATGCCTTTTTAATCGCTTATATGGTCATTATCTTAAACGCTCGGAAGACAATAACTTGACAATTTGAGTGTTGCAATTCTAAAATTAAAATTACACATCTTAACGTTATCTGAGTTTTTGTACTTGAGACAAAACTCTTTAGCGCTTTCCCATGTCTAATTTCTTAATATTTTTATGAAATTACGACGAAGTTTTACATAATGTCAATCGTCACCTGTGTCTATTGGTAATTATTACTAGCCGTAAACTTTCCTAAAGGTATTTTACGGTCGTGCTTTTCCATAGGAAAATCTACGACATATTTTTGAACTACAGTATGTAGATATAACGTTAGCGGAATTAATAAGCAGAAAATTGGTCATATTAAAGGATGTGTATAACATGTATTATTTCGCCATACTGCTGTCGTATAATCTAGTAAAGTATTTTAAGATCTATCAAGGAAGGTAATGGAGTATGTAATAATAATTCAAAATGAATAAATAGAAAATTAAAACCAATTTAAAAAGTTGGTCGATGTGGCAGTGTACCTTTAAAGCTGGCAGCATTTCCTAGCTGTATAACGATACTTATTGGTTGAGCGAGAAAAGCACCAGCTCTGTGGTCACCGGTACTATCTATTAAGGTATTTAATATTTATGGTAATCAGTAATGGCATATGGTAATCTACACGTCTTCCCTCACTGTACACGAGCCTGTGTATGTAACTGACTAAATAAAAAAATATTTTGCTAAAAGCGTAAATCAATTTACTATTAATATTATTTTATTGTGAAATCTGTATTGTATGTAGGTTTAAGAAGTCTTTAAGAAGTTACAAACCAGTGAGAACAAATTAAGATTTTATTTGATTCGAATTAAAAAATAAGAGATTATCAACACCAAATTCGTCGAACCAAAACTGTTATATAATTAACTATAAAGTTTGATACATGGAATGTAGATTGTCTATAATTAATAAAGAATGATTAAAATACACTACTAAACTAGTTGGAATACATTTTCGTTAAGGTATTTTTGCCTATTCGTGAAGTAATTTGTACAACAAGTTAATTATTCCAACTACCTCTAAGTTAACAGTAAACGCATTCTAATTATTGTATTTAATTTGTGAAATAACGAGCCACTAGAGGAGGTGGACGTAAGTTACGCGTTGTGACTGTGTAATTTGTTACGTGACTTCAATTATACTTTCGATCGTTTTCAGTTGATAGCCATGTCCAGAGACCATTTAACGACGGTATATGACTAAATTTATCAAGAGCCACGTGTTCTAATGGACCATAGGATTGTTCTCATATCTGTGTAATACTTACTAGTTTGGAGAAGCAATCGCAAGGAAACCGCCTTTAATAATAATAATAAAAGCCTTTATTCACTAACCAAATATGTACATATAATTTATAATTTACACTTCGTTACCAATACATATTAAAACAAAACAAGTTATTACTCAATGGGCGGCCTTATCGCTAACAAGGTATTTCTTCCGGGCATCCCCGTATGGAAAAATAAAAAAGACACCTACAGAGGGTTAAGTACAAGAAGTGCATAAATAACAAAAAAAAAGAACATAAAATAATATGTAACACTAACTAAACCTAAACTAAAATCTGGAAAAAAAATAATATTAATAAAAAATGCAAAAGCATATTTACATAATTTTTACCCTCAGCGATAACGTACATTTTAACTACATATATATATATATTTTTTTATAGCTATCAGCATAGCTATCTGACATAGACCTCTCGCCTCTTTCACGAGCTGATTGATATTCTCCATCCTTCTGACAGATCGTCTTCCCATCTTTTTATGTGACGGCTTATTTTCATTCTCCCATCTCTGGTACATCATTCTATGACGTCTCTCGTCCATTTCTTTTCATGTTATGAAAATTATTAGGAATTAAAACTACATATTTGTTTCTCTGATAAGCCGGATGCTGTATCCGTCTTTGGATGTAGGTACATTAAACATAAATATGGGCTCGTGTACAGAGGGGGAACACGTGTAGATTGCCATATGACATTGCTTATTACTTTGAGTTATCAGTCGCGCCCTCTTTTGATGATGTTATTTGCAGTGAAACTGCTATTATAGCTTGTATGGGCTTTGATTAATAGTTTTTTTTATTTTTAATTATTACTGATATTGCCAGGAAAAGATTACGTATTAAAGATAATTTAATAAATAGATTATATTCTATTTATTAGAGCAGTTATTCTTAAAGTTGCACGTTTACGATGTATATTTACCACTGAAATTGGAAAACTAGAAAGATGCTATTCGGTTAATGATATATTACATGAATACGGTACATGATCGCTATTTTGATACAGTTAGGTACGATAACGTTTTTTTAGTAGGATTCTATAATATACGTTTTAAAGAGGGCTAATCAACATAATTAAATTTGTTTATACATCAGAGATTAATATACCTTTAAATATATATAAATATTTTAAAATTTAAGACGTTTACGAGTGCTTTGCTACATGCAATATGTAAGGATTGATACTATATTAGTCGTATTCTTATACCGCTATTTACCTTATCATCCAGGTGTTCTACTATTTCGAGTCGAGTAGACTAACTACTATTTCGAGTCGAGTAGACTAACTATAATGACTGCAATTCCAACACTTTGTAGATCTTAGTCACAGGGTAGTAAGCATTAACGATTCTATCGAGGCATTAAACTATCAATAAAAATCACATCGAATTCTTCAAAAGGTTTGTTAAAATGTGCACGTTGATAATATGCAACTTATAAAGAGACGCTTATAAAATATTTAAATATAGAATCCTGTTTTATTATGTGTGAGATTTTAATCGCATTTAACATGGGTGGCCAACACATTGACAAAACGTTACTTCTCGTATTTTTAGCATTTCTATATCTGTTATCTAATTCGGGTCATATATCATTCTAAATTCGTGTCGCGGCTAAAACTGATACAATTTTAGGCACTATATAAGTTTAATGGATGTTAAAAGGTTTATTTGACTAGAACGCTCTTATTCTGGAATCGCGCCAAGTCAATGATGTTTTGTTTATTACGAAATTCCGCCAAAACTGTTGCAATACTCCGACCTCATTCTCCCATTTTGTTTATGTGAGCTAGTCGCATTTTGATTGATCCTAAAATATTATCAATTTGAGAGCTCGTAAATTCTGCTATAAATTTATTTTCTAGATTATAACAGATCATAGAAGTACCACAGTTAAAAACAAAATCGTTTACATAGACAAATCAAAGGCGGCAAAACGTGCTTCAATTTTCGGTTCCTTTCAAAGTTCGGAAGATGGGCTTTATCGAAAACACATTACTGCTGTAAAACTGAGCATCGAATTCTTTTTCAAATTTAAAAATAGGTTTAACAATTACACAGGTTTAACATACACTTATAATAAAGTGCCGTGAATTATATACATGTACCTTCCAATTGACACCAGTACTTTAATTCCAATAATTAACCCTATCTCTGTAAAGAAATCATATGTACAATTAACGGTTTACAAATAAATTAAATAAACATTATTCCTGCCCGATGACCTAGAACTAGAAGTGAATCTCATTTGAGTATCTCATATCGATTCGCTTGAATGGGCTTTCTGTCCTATTAACCATAAAATCTGAATACTGGGCTACTCCGATTATTAAGACCGAGATCCAATGTTCAGCGTATCACAATAGTGTTATTTGTATTCCCGAACACACCACATCCGGACCCATTGTGCTGTTTAATGTTATATGGGTGAGTCTTCGGCACTCTGAAATTCATACGAACATGTTATCTTTGGTAAATTTATCTTTTCGTCTATGTTCTGTCTATTAATACAATGCTTTGTTTTGTGGAAAATTTGCTATTGAGATCTGCATATAAATATTTATGAATGGCAATTAAGTCATTGTTTTGATCAAATATATCTTGATATTTTGCTTTGTTCATAAAATGCCGTAACCATATGAAAATTCCAAAGAAAGTACACCCTTATTTACATTTTCTACTAGCTGATCCGGCAAACATTATGCCATGTATAGATATTATTTCTAGGAAACTTACTATTGCTTGTAATAAAAATAGGGGTTGATCGTAGAGGGGTGAAAATTAGGGGTTGTATGTATTTTTGTATGCTGTATGATAAAAAAAATAATAACAAAAAAAATTTCTAAAAAATAAAAACTAAATTTTTGGTGTGGACACCCCTTATCACTTAGGAGTTTGAAAGATAGATAGTAGCCGATTCTCAGACTTACTGAATATGCATAAAAATTTAATAAGAATCGGTCGATCCGTTTATCCGGAGTATGGGAACGAACATTGTGACACTAGAATTTTATATATTAGATATTCAATATGCGATTATAATATTTTTAGGTTTGTACATTTTAAAAGTGCTAAGTTAAATTATTTACGATATTTTAAACAAACCAAATATTTTCCCTATTCTTACGTAAAGTATAAATACCCAATATTAGATACAAAAACACTAGCAGCTAATTCGTCAAGTATTTGCTAAGTAAATGCTATTTTAGTCGATGAACACAAGTCATTGTAAATAATAATTGCAAACGTATTGCGAAGACGTGTCTTACCTCGCTAAACTTTATGAACAAGGTGTGTCTTTGCACAACGATGTGTGATGGCCGTGACTAGTTTTGACCAAAAACAATGGCATAATGAAAATGTCTTGGATATATTGTAATATGTTGAACTAGCGAATTTGTTTAAAAGCAAGTTACGAAACGACCACCCGTAAAAATTGATTTTCGATCTTCAAAACCCATTGCTTCACAACTGTTATAAATTCTGTCTTAAACTTCTGCATACATCTTTATGTGCACAACAAATTTTCCACAGAACAAAGCATTAAATTTGTATTAATAGACAAAACATAGATAAAAAATAAAATTAGTGTTCTGTGCCTATGTCATGTTTCGGTCTAAAACAGGGTTTCCTGTGTTTCGTTACTTTGCGAGCAAATGCCAAATGCGGACAGAAAAATTAATTGGAGTCCAGATATTTCGAATGTACTACCTTAATGTTGATAATCACATGATTAGCCCCAGTTGTACTTATAATTATTGTTTTTGTTATCTTTCAATTATTCTCAAATACAATTAGACCTCACCTATGTGTTTATCTTTATGAATAGGGAAAATTCAAAGCACGAGGTTTGCACTTAGCAACACATTGAGTCATACATTATTTAAATATACTGTATGATAGGGTCACCCTCACTGTCCCCCAGTCATGTCAGAAGTGTTGGAAAAACCCAGTGCAAATTTAGTTAGGAAACTTATATGAACTTAAAATCTAGTTATGCTTATATTGGTATGTAATTGAACATCCGCTGTAACTAGGGGACCTTCAAGAGTTGTTTTTCATTTATTTAATTAAAATACATGATAGGTATTATTCGTACGAAGTTTAATGATGTACTCGTAATTTTATATTTTACAATTCTAGACTACAAAAAATTCAACTTTACTTTTATATGGTGCTCGTAAATTTTTGTAAATGTTCTCTAAAAATATTGATAAAAACGGTAGAATTAATTAAATACAGCGAACACTGTAGCAAATTAATTTAATTTTTACTTAGTACATATAGCTAGCTAAGTAGGTTATACATTTGTACATAGTCTTACAGTATTGATACTACTACATTATTAGTGAATTACATTTCAAATGTGCTACAGTGCTAAGTTACTTTGTTTACGATATTGAAAGGAAACCAAATGTGCACTAGAAACACATGTAATAGCTAGCTAAGTAAACATAAAATATCGAATTATTCATTTAATTACTTCTATTCGCATTATTACCAATACGACAGAAAAAACTATTTAACCATAAGGAAGTGAGGAACCGATGTATCGTGACTGCAGCATGCTCACTATGCATAATCTTAATAAATTAGTAGGTGGGGAGCGACCACAATATCTCTTTACTTAGTTCCGCGCTGATCGTGAACACAGTGTGTAGAAGTTGAGGCTTTTGACCTATCAATGTGCTTAGAATATATTATTGTATTGTGACTTTTTGTGAATTTTGTTCTCATACATTAATTATATTTACTTAAAACGTCTGCTTTGATATAAAAATGCTTCAAGTGTTTTTATTAATTTAATTACCGCAAGATTGTTATCAAATTGTTTATAATCCAGAAAATAAGCAACGGCAACTTAAAGTGAACTAAAGACATCTAAATCTAGATTTTTTAAACTACTTATTTGGGAACGAGGTTATTTATATAATACTATACGTTTAATGTAATTATTAATGAGCTCAGCGAATAATAAATGGATCATTAATTTGGATTTAAAAGAATATATTGCACACTCATTTAAATTGAAAGACAGAAATTTAACCTACTTGCTTAAATTTCATAACTTAAAGTTCAAGACGCCCGCGCATAATTTTTTGTCTAGACATTAACA
Source organism: Pieris macdunnoughi (assembly GCA_905332375.1). NCBI lineage: Eukaryota > Metazoa > Arthropoda > Insecta > Lepidoptera > Pieridae > Pieris > Pieris macdunnoughi. Next base: position 217,549 of record CAJOBZ010000032.1, on the reverse strand, counting down.
CACAATATGCATTTTGCTATTATCTGAAAATAATTCCTTAAACCTGTGTTACGAATTGTTGCACAATTGGAATGGTTTATGTTCAATCTGTCCTATTTCGTGGTTTGCAGCTGTAGCTGAATTTGGCAGTGTGATATTACCACGCCCAACTCACGCGCAATTTAAGCATCCTTTACATATTTAACGCAGTCGCCTGGAAATTTGTCTTCATTACAAGACATAGTTGGTTCATCTATTTTTGTTTAGTTTTTGAATACCACTGTATGTAAAAAAACTGTAAAATTTAGATAATTTGTAAATATCTTCGGTAATAACTTCTTAGAGATTACATTCTAGTTGTTTTATAGTATAAATATCGTTTATGACTTTATACTTATGATTTATAAAGCCATTAGGAACCTAGTTTTTTAGTTTTCATTTTTTAAATTAATGTATAACTGTAATATTTATTATCTGTCTATTACTCGCTATGATATTGACATATTGTGAAGAATTACATTTAGCAATCTTTTTCTATCTCCAAATAAGTTATTGAAAAACCCAGATAAGTTTCTTGGTCATCAATTATTACCATCCTATTTATTATTAAACATCGTTACAAATTATCATTACATAATGTGAAATAACAGATTTAGATTTTTTTAATTATCAATTATAATAATCTTAATTTATTCGTAAGATTTAAAGCTATTGAGAATGGCACAAGTGTCCCCAATACGCTTTATATGTTACAAGTAACAAGACTAAATAAACAGCGTGTAGCTCGCATCAGAGTGTCTGAAATATCGCTGGAAAGGACACGAGCCATCCTAAGTTATTTAACCCTGAAGCATAGCTAAAATAACTATCCAACTGGTGACACGGTTGTGCTAAGTAAAGAACATTGTTAAGTTCAATGTCTAATGTATATATAAATCTTTGCTATTACACGCAAATACGTTAATTAATGTGAAAAACGATATATCAAGTATTTACTTCGACGTTATCATTAATATTTAATATTATGTATTGACTCGTCTAACAGCTTACAACTTTCTTTTTGTGAATGATACGTTTTCTATAAAGTTGTATGATTTCTAAATCATTTTATGTTTCTCTCTTAAATAGGTGAGTTTAAGTGCTTGCTGTAGTCAGTGTATAAACTTCATAGTCAACATTTAAATAAAGAGTTTTATTCGGATACAAAATAGGCTGCGAGTAACAAGTTCTTAGAAGACCTTTTTAACGCTTAATGCGCTTAGAAACCATTTATTCTTGAGCTCCTGAATACGAACTGTAACGCCGATAGTTGTTGTTTGTGAATAGAAACGTGATATAAGGAGAGGTTCTATTTATCCTGGTCGATGCAGTGAGTCGGCTACAGAAATAGATTAAAGCCACAATAATATCAGCGACGTCGCTTTCTTGATCGCGTTTTACCACGTGTGCCTAATGTCGTATGCTTTTAACTGTTTGATAGTTTATTTACTGGCATCTGCTTAAAATATATTATAAATACACTGCTCTTGCAAACAATGTTTTGCGCTAAACAATTGACAGTCTTCAAGAATGTTTTGAATTTCAAAGCAGCCCAAATTCTCTCTCTCTCTATGTCATTACATTAGACCCTTATCACACTCATTTGTATTACCTTCTATGATAATTATGACACTTACTCATTGTACTTAATGCAGGAAGCACAGACGTGTTTGATAATGTGACAGTGACGAATCTGAAGTACCCAGTGCTTAAAACTAAACGAAGTTCCTAATAGTTTGTATTGAGGTTAATATGTGCTGACTTAATGAAGTTCTTCAAGTTTCTGAAGATGGGGGCACACGGGTCCAAAGAGAAGCTCTATAGAAGCAACTCAGAAAAACATCCGTCCAAATTACCTGTTCCTAATGATAAGAAATATAAGATATCCGTGAACCGTGAGAGATTCGGCTCTTTCGGTACCAGAGGTGAGTTTCTTACTTACAAACATATTTTACGGGTTATATTTAATCTTTCTGTATAAAAATTCTCAATAAATATTGAATTGTCTAATATTATTCTCCTAGAGTTTCTGTTTAAATTTTTTATTTAAATTGTAAAAAAATTGTTTTGTTTTGTCTGAATAAAACATGTTTATTAAATTCGCATGTTTAAATATACAAAAACATGTTTACATTTAGAAGGTATGTATACAGCCATAAATATCGCATTTGCATCACCGGGCCATTAAAAGTAAAATGACGATAACGTTAAAATAAACGCGACGCATGCAATGTGCATTAAGTTATGAACGGAAGCCTTTTAAATAGTTAATCTTTTCACGTGTCCAATGATCCTATAAACTAAAATATGCAGTCACTTTCTAGAAATAAAATGAACTTCAACAGTCTATGTATATTTTTCCACGCACGATTTTGTCTGATTGCATTGTTTAGCGAGTTCCCACGACGGCTGTTTCTTAAACATCGAAGTAAGTAGGTTTTGTAATGCTCTGTTTTATTAACTGAAAATATTGAACAGATAGTCAATTAGTTCTCCGTTTATTGATTGTGAAGTAAAGGAAAGTACGCGCATGTTTTTAGAAGCGTTATTATTACTGTTTTTACATTATTAATTACTGTGAAATACATTTCAATGATTCCCTCCCTAAACAACAAATGACTTCGTAAGGAAGTAAACCCTATTCCGATATAGCCCAAAGTCGGTGCTGAATTAAAATATAGAATTACGTAGCTTTACATAACGACAAAGGATACTGGTATTGCATAATTCTCCATATAAAGACATATGTGTCTGAGAATGTAATTAACAAATATAGTCATTGGTAGTTAAATCAGGTCATTAAAAATTATTCTTCGCTTAAAGCTATTTACTAATTACATACAGTAATTTCTCAACAAGTATTTAATTACCACTAAAAGACGTAGTTTTTAAGGGCCCTATTAATTTTAATATGTAGTAATCGACGTATAAATAATACTAGTATAAGAGGGTAATACTATCTCTCAATAAAGAATAAATTAAATGTTTAAAAAAGTAAATAAATTATTTTTATAAAATAAAAATAATTAATGTAGTATAGTCTATTGTCTTCTATACTTGAGTTCTCACGAATTGTATTGTTGGTTTACAGCATATGAAAACAAGGAGCTAGAATTTGAAATTAAACAAAAGGCGTTTATAAATTTATAACCGATTTCAAAATTCAAAAGACAGGACATCGTAACCTACATTAAATAATGTTTTAAAAATAAAACCAGTCTAGGCCTCTTTAGATCAAACTAGTTCGGAAAAATTTACAAAGAAAAGTACTGTTTTCGTAATCTAGTTAGTTTTGTCTTAATACTTTAAATTACATTTTAATGTATCCTGTTCCAGGAAATGGGAAAAAGAGGGAGCCTACAACCCCGGCAAACCGGACGCCGACTGCCTCCACCCCGCAGCCGCCGCCAACTCAAGGTAATTCGGTGCATTGTAATATATTAAATACCAGTGGTGAGGGGAAGAACAAGGAATACAACCCTTGCTTAACGTTGACACGCCCAAGCAAGACTTGTTACATTTTATACGTGGTATATGCAAGTAATAAATACTAGATCAAGGGTAGGAAAATAACTCCATTAATTACTTGATTCGCTATAATTCACTTATTTCACTTCACTGACTTTACATAAACTGAACACTTCAAAGTTAAACGAAGAAGAATGCCCGTGCGTCACAGCTTCTTTTATATTCTATTCCCTAATCGTAAACAACAGAATGAAACAAATTAGGAGCTATATGCGCGTTTATTGTTAAAAATATGTTTATATATTTAATTAAATTTTAAACTAATGAAATCAATATTAAAAGCTAACAGAAGTAATAAAGACACCTAATCTCTATACTCATATTGTATACATTTAAAATATTGCGTTCGTTTATACCTTTATTAAAGTCTTTATTTCTCTTTATTTCTTTGCTCTTTTTTATTACCTTACTGTGGTTGCTTGGAATCATTACTGTCCTAATATTAGGGTTATAGTTTTCTTGGTATTCGTAATAAAACAAAAATAATACAATCACTGTAGACAAATTCAAAGTTTAAAGAGTAACATAATTTTTATCTCAGTAAGGAATCTACTTTCGTCATAATTAAGTCTACTCTTAACATTATCTTATGTGTTTTGCCTGTGGCTGTTTGCGACTGTTTTTTGTTTCATAACATCTTACGAAAGAAAGTCCTATGGCGCCGCTGTATGTAACTTAAATTGTCTTTGATAGTAGCAAACTTAATGAGTTTAATAGAGCCATACAGAAATAGGATCATACAATATTATATTTTGAAAATAATTGCTTCGTAAATAAAATACAGCTTTTAACTTAAATAAAAAACAATTGACAATCAATGTTAACATAGTCAATTGTCAAATTAACTTTTGAAACGTTCCTATATTATAAAAGAAAAAATAAATACTCCAATCATTATTCAACCTTTCGTAATTTGCTAGCTACGAGTATATGCAAGTCATAAAATCATTACATAATATAATATAAAATGAAGTCACTCTGTCGCATATGTTTGTCTGTATGAACGTGATAATCCCGTGACTTAAAATCGACCAAACGGGTGTACATGGTTGTACGAAAATTTATAAATAATAGTTGAAAAGATAATTGTCGGAAAAATTATAGCAAAAATACACGTAATGAGTGAGTGAGCTTCGGGCGGCCGGTTATTATATGAAAATCTCTAAAATTTATGTTCCTTTTTCCAGCCAAAAAGAATGGTGTGGTACAGAAATTGTCGTCGTCGCCAGTGGCCGTGCGTCCGCGTACGTCTCTGGCGCCACCGCCATCACCCAGAAAACCTGTCCCCAATAGGACCACGCCACAGAGACCTACTACACTGCCTGCTACTAAAGGTTGGTTTATAATAAGCTTAAATAAAAATACCTAAATCAGTCTGAGCTCGTCTCTTTCTGCCAATTTGTGATTAAATGAAGAGAGAAGAAGAAGAAAGATAGATCATTCTACTGCTGCTAAGACTGCTTAAATTTTTACTAATATGTCTAAACTAAATTTTAAAATATTTCTAAGAGTATATTCGCAACCACTTGCGTAAAAATATTATTAAGAATAAAATCGTTGAAAAATATCAATATTTATGACATTAATTTTATTTCACGTTCAAAAACGATCTATTAATATCGTAATAAAACTTTAAAATACGAAGAAATATAATTATTTATGTAACTGTTTGTTTTACTGAAATATTTTAGCCAGCGTTGTAAAACATATAATATACAATCTTGTGTGAACGCGTGCTGCCATCTATTAGATAATACTAGAATCTCAACGAATGAAAATTATTGAATCGTTATGTTAGTTCAGCGTATGTCCGATAGATGTCGCTGAACACAATATTTTCTTATTATATTTACGCAACATTAAAGAAACTTTTTCTTAAACTAATTATAATCTGTTTTCATTCCTGTATTTAAATATTTGTCTAAATTTATTATATAAGTACTGTACAACAGTTCCTTATCGCTCTATTTAACGCCTTTGAGGCAAAATTTTAACAGCAAAATTATTTCGCTAACGGTGTTAAAAATATTTAAATAAGTACACTGAAATTTAACTCACTACGCAACTATTAACAAACAATGTGTCTACAAGAAATATTACTCAGCGTGTATTATTAACAATACTTAATTCGCTTTAAGGCAATTAAGATGAGAAATTAATTTAAATTCGGCGCTCGTAATACGATACCCACATCAGATATGAGTTTATATAATCATTGTATTCATGTCGGGGAAAAGTTATGACGGCGGCGTCTGAGAATTAGACTAAGCTTTAGAACGCAGATCATTCCGTAATATTATTTATTTAATTACGATTATTGGTTGGGGCTTTATTCAAAGTTAACTGTAAACTGTACACTGTTATGAATTTAATTACATATTAACTTAAGTAGAAGCTTTTGAATTTTTAAAAAACATATTTCCTAAGAGTATTTTTTTTAATACATATGTCTTCATTAAGGCATCATAGAACATTACTTAAATAACTTAATACTAATAATAATTTAGGTCTAACCTTATGTACAAAAAGGATATTTAACATAAGAAAGTGTCCAATAACACTTTTCTTGTGTTCCAATTAGTTACTACCGTTTAGCACTTATGACTAACGTGCAATAATTTACTAATTCTCTAATACTCACTAGGCCCGTCGTGTCAAAAAGTTGAATAAGATATTCTTAGTATATAATAATAAATAATCCTCACCACCAGCCAATAAAATAATTACGTCATATGTTATCCAATAAATCCTGACTATTATATCTTTTAGTTTTAATAGTTATTAAGACGATAATGAATAGAAAAACAATACAAACTATACAAAAGTAATCTCTGGTGGCGACCTTCTTTTGTTTAAGCGAATGAAAGTTTTTTGCTGCGGTAGCGGAAAGTACGCGTAATAGTCAAAGTAAGACATTGTTGTCCGCGCTTTCGGCTCATGAGCACTGTGGTTCAAATGATTAATGGTCCAATTAATCAAAAATAGCTCTTAATACGTGCTCCGAACAAAAAGTTTCTAAATAATTTAAAAGCTTCATTAATTTATTGTTAGAAAATTCATTAGTATGACGGCATACGTTTTTAATTAAATCTTTTATATACAATGAGTCCTTTACACAAGTTCGTGTCGTTTTTCCAATCGGATAGCAAGAGTCGTAAAAATCTGCTCAGTCAGCAGAAATTTGCAAGTGAACTTAACATTAATGGTGAAATTGAAGTTTTGAAGAATCAATGTGGGAAACTTGTCGGATATAGAGTGAAAGGTAAAAATCGCTTAAATATTTTTCTATGAATTTTATTAGCATACAAAATGTGTTTGGTGGAACGTCTAGAGGGACATACAGCACAGCAAAGACACATATCTGTGTTAAATTATTAGTTCTGAATCTCATCCTATGGGAGAAGAGAAACTCATTAAGAGATTGCTAAATTCTTGTAATGTTCTACTCATCTGGACGTCTCCAAAGAGTTTCAGTTAGCTTGCTTTGATAAGACAGACAGAAGACAAAATACCATCCGTAACACCTCGACGTCCGTCGTTCCACAACTGAGCGTTTCTTAAAGCAGTTTTTCCAATCCAATACTATGTGGATCCATCTGCCCTCTGAAGTATTTCCGAACCAATTCGATTTAGGGTCCTTCAACATAGCGTACCAATTTTTAAAAGGCCGGCAACCCACTTCCGAACCTTCTGGCAATGTGAGTGTCCATGGGCGGCATCACTTAACATCAGGTAAGCCTGCCCGTTTACCTCATTATATAAAAAAAAAAAAAATGAGCATTGGTATTCCAGATATATTACTATGTAAGCAATGTGTACCTGCTTAATGTTTGCATAGTATTATTATACTTACGTAGTCTTGTTGTAATAGGCGTAATGTAACTAAAACAAGTGTATAAGAATCACTCGACTTCGACGCTTATAAATCGAGAAGAAATTTTGCGTTATATACATAAATTTGACGAATATTTAAATGGTCCCAATACTTGGGATTGATTTGCTCTGGTTCAAACAATTTATATGACTTAAAACTTAGCGATTAAAAAGCGATGCGGAAAGTTTCTTGCCAGTCCTCTTGTCCGCTCTACGCCCTTGACTTGCGAACTGGTAGTAAATGTAAATTTACAATTAATTTAACTTCCTTTTTGACGTTCATAAGTGTACTTGTTTACCTATATGAATAAAGATATTTTAAAGTTTGAGTATACTTGGCTCACACTTGATAGAGGAATGTTTTCAAACAATTGCAAATAGGAATCAATGGGCAGGTTAAAAGCTAATGCACTGAAGTGTTTGACGTACAACGGAAATGCTATGCCATTTTATAAACGTACCGATGTGGGTGGCATCTGATTGACCGACCGACATTTCCATTTTGGTTCGCATTCATTTGAATACAAATAGCAGGAATCTTACTGGCTCTAGGGGATCATTCCTTGGTTACCTACCCTACAAACCTAACAATGTTATAAAGTCAAACTCAAAATAACTTTATTCATATAGGTAACATACACTTATCGACGTCAAATCGGTTCAAAAGTCAAAAATTATTTATTCATATAGGTATTAATAGAAATATACATTAAATGCTTCTAATTTTACATTTACTGCCAGTTCTCAAATCAAGGGCGTAGAACGGAAGAGAAGAACTGGCAATAAACTCTCCGCCACTCTTTTTAATCGCCAAGGTTTTTTTTTACACAACATTTGTAAGGAGCTGCAACCATTACACCATGTTCCACATGACATCTTAAGTAATAAATAATAAATTGAAAACAAAGATTTGTCCTCTAGCAGCAGGAGGCATGGTTGTAAGACAGAGGCTGTATTATGAATCTAAAACCATCCAGGGCTCCACCCAAACGCATACAAAAAAAAACATTCAAATCGGTGCAGCCGTTTAAGATGAGTTCAGTGACATACACACGTACAGTAGATATATATATATATGTACGCTATCCTATCTTTTAAGTTAGATCAAACTGCACACAGTGTGCAAATTTGATTGAAATCGGTTAAGTAGTTTAGGAGTCCATAGCAGACAAACAACGTGACGCGTAATTTATATATATTAAGATTAGAGCTTTTTTAGAGATAGACTAGATCCTAACTCTTAATTTTTTATATTAAATTCGTACATTCGAAAGCGTCCTACGTCAATAGAAACTTCTGAAAATAAGACACTAGACTAGACAAGACTAAATACTAAAATGAAATAAGTGTTATGGTCTTTAGTAAAATAATATTACTCTGGTTCTAACTTTAAGCTTGTTAGCTTTGGTAAGATACAAATACAGAAACATTTTACGTTTGAAATCAATTAGAGAGCGGATCACGTGTTCCCGGAATTTCATTTGCGGCTCACGACATTTACTGAAAACGTGAAAATTTACAGTGATTATTCACTAATTAAATCTGTTATCAATATTCATGAGTAATTAAAAATAGAATTGATTTATTTCCAAACATTGTTAAATCAATATTTCGTGCTATACTTTTTCTCTATCTATGTAAACATAGTCTTGGCTTAAACGTAACGTAACGTGGCTTAAGGGATGGTGATCCATCCCTGCAAACACTGGGCGACCCGATCTCCCCTAGTTTCCTAAAAGCATATGGCCGATCTGTGAAGGATACTTGCTGTGTCAAGTATCTTCACAAATCAAGAATGGGCGGGGAGAGGCGGACGCAACCGCCGCATCGATGTCGGTAAGCGGATAAGGCTCTGCTGTTACCGCATCCCGCCTAAGGCGATTGTTGGTGGCGCCTTGGGGTTTTAGTGGGTGTGCACAATCGCGACTCCCACATAACCCTCCCGCACTAAGCAGTCGCACCGCGGCCCGGTAGGGTATGCGCAATGCATTTCCCCAAGTAAAAAAAAAAGGGTCCGTGTACTTATGTACGCGCGTAAGAAGTTATACTTCTTTGGCAATATTAAAAATAGTTTGGCTTTGTTCCACCTCCAGTTTTTGATGTTTCACAGCGATAAGATGAAAACTCTTTTTTGTATTCAATTTAGTGCAGTTACACTGATTCATCAATTGTTTTTTGTCTCTTTTCCTTATATTTGCTAGATAAAATCAGAAAAATTACATGTTTTGATTAAACAATGTGGTTAATTTTTTTAATCAAAACATTACTCGATAATAATAATAATACATACGGATAGTTAACCTCAATTGTATTGAAGCACTTAGGAAGGTTGATGAGCACAGTTTTTTCACAAATATTAATTAGTATTGGTTTAAATATTCAATTTAAATCACTTCTGATTATAATTCAAAAAGCATCGCTAAATTTCTTTGAAAAAATAATTAAAACTCCTTTATTTGTTTAAAAGGTAAATGACAAATGTCATTATGGTCATTCAAAATTGTTGGCATACGAACTTCACGCATATTCTATTTCTTTTTACTTGTAGAGTGTCTTATTCCTATCTCGCTCGCACACGCTATAATCACACTCCTAATTTTGTGTCACGGGTGCGCGCGCATTGTAAAATTTCACTCTCATAAATTTTTCATAACGCGCCTAAAGAAGTATAACTTCAAAAATAAGAAGAATTTTATTTCTATGTTCTCTTGCGGTGAACGCAAAGTAAGGAAACCGGCATGTCCACAATCCCAAAAATTACAAGTGTCGGTCCATACCATAGCAATATGGGGTTGTAGCGTCACTGGATTATTATTTAATATATTAAAAATTAATACAATATTTCTAAAACAGACGAAAGAGATCGCACCTCATGCTGCAGCTTCATAGTTGAACTGAATATGTATATATGACAAACAATTGACATTTTTTTTTCTAAAAAGACAAAAGATATTTCCCAACTTCGAACAGTTTTTATTGGAAATTTCAATTGTCGTTATTAGTATTCTTCTTTATTTCTACAAATATTTAAAGTTAATAATTAGCCACATAGACTCAGCCATTCTCGAATTTAGCGAACCATTTTTATATATACATATAGATGCGCTAATATTCTTAAATAACGTCCGAGTTCAATATCTTAATTACAAGTCGTAATTGTTGCATTATATTCTTTATTTAAATGAGCTTTTTTAAAGTTTATATACAGAATGCAGTCTGTATATAAACGTTATAAATTTACGACATTTGGATGAAAACCTTAAGCGCTGTTTACGCGCATAACATTCTTTACATAATTCGTTTAATAACGTTGCCATACAAATTTCCTAAGAATATTTAAAACATACGCGTATACTCTGTCATTGTAGAACTGCATAACCTACGTAATCGATATTTAAAATTGCGCAATGACTCGGAAATGACAGCTTGAAATTTTGAAACCCGCGATTCGTGTCGATACTCGTGGGTGGATGTTTCTTTCTACATAAGAAAGTGTGTTGCGGTGTGCCGTGTGGGTTTAGAAGATAATAGTAAAATGTCGTTTATAACTTGCATCTATATTAATAGCTTTTGTAGCCCACATTCAGAGCTCTGTCTGAATGATGAAAATTACTTTGAGTAACTTCTTTGTTATAATTTTCCGAGTGATATTGATATGCTATTTTATATGTAAAAAATGATAAGACTTTACTGTGGTGTAGTTATCATTTAACGCTATTTTTGAGAAGTGATGTAACAGCAATCCTGGGTTGATTCCCAATGAAGCAAAAATCTTTTCGTTCTCGAAAAATATCACGATTGAAACAGACGCAGATATAAATGATACAGAATATAAATTTATATTTAATTTGATTTTTTTTACTTATTTTTAGAATCCCTGAAACTGCAAATATTACGCAAAATAATATAATATGTATACGTAAAAACTATACCACATTCTTTAATTTATATATAACGTATTTTTCATACATCGACCACGACATTGAATGTTACTCGGCCATCATTCTGGATGTCATCGCATTGTCAGATCTCTTCCTCGTGTTAATGAGCGTTCAAAGCGCACATCCAAGAATCAAGACACTCCCACACTTTATTTATTACTTCCTCACTAATTGTTCTTAGAACTGTATAAAAACAATTAAATTTTTTCTAAATTATAATTTCTTAATGTCTATTTCACAGAGGCTCGTTTCGTGTTAATTTCCGCAAAATTGATAAAAGATTGTGCTGTTTTTTGGTGAATTTCTTCCGTTATAGGTGATTGAACTTATACAATTATAACAGTCGTTCAGACGAGAATTGAATCGAAAACGAAAAGATTTTTAATTAGCTGTAGAAATCTATCCATAAACTATTTTCTTCTTGGCTTAGCAATTACTATCACTATTAGTCTATCTCAAAAAAACAAAAACAATTGTTTATATTAGCAATAAATAACATCGACTCGACCTCCGTCCATTCTCGTATGTTTTGTAGCCAAGACATTTTGTGCTTACCGGGTTTGCGTTTACCCGTAATTTTGCCCTTCATATGGCCTACAAAAATCGATACTGCTGGTTACAGAGGCTTTATATGACTTCCCTCTTCTTGGTACGGAAAAGCTATACTTTTATATATAATCTAAATCATAAACTTCTAAAACACTCTTCCATCTCTTTCCATCACAGCGTAAACACAATGTATTTAAAAGAGACGAATGACCTTTAATTAAAACAGTGGAAACTGCATTAATTATGAACACTGTTAAAATTCTATCGAATACTTATTGAACATTGCCGACGGATACTTTAAACTGATGTTCTTTGATCTACGATGAAATGCCATTTGGCTTTACATTCATTAGAGCATTCTAATTAAATTTTTGGTGTCGGTTTTCAGTACAGCGTTAACGAGTAAAATTTCACATGATGTTTTCTTCGTATTCGATCCATACGGTTACGTTTCTTTATGTATATGTTGTGAGCAGTTTTAGCCGGCTTAACTTTCTCGACTCTCAAGCCTAACATCGTGTGTTCGATGGCTGTGCACCACTTGATCGCCTGGTAAGAATGTGTGGCGACGAAGGTTGATCACTATAAAAATAATTGAGGAATAACTATGGAATACTGATACTATTTCTAAGGGTTTAAGCGCCGGGTTCCTATTTAATAAATAAGATATGAGAGATGAGACTTGCCAGCTACATTTGTAATAACAAAATTTAAATCGGATAAATAATAAATTATTTGCTATATTTGAATATACGAAATGATATTTGATGCTTCGCTGAGGTCACTTCAAGTACTCCATTCAATTGCAAAGGCATTCAATTGCCTAACACATCGTTTTCTTGATGTAAACCTCGTAACAATTTTATGGTTCCTGTACAAATATCCATAATAATATGTGGAGTAGGAAAACATTGCGCGGATGTGCAATATTAATGTATTTAAAAAAAGATATAGTCTCGAAAGGGTAATTTCACACTTAGAAACAATGGCCGACGTAGGACTTGCTGTTTACTCAATCACTTGCTCTATCTACCAGGATTACAGCCTTCATTGCAGGCCTAGGCCCTATTATTATTATTATAAGCCCTATTGGCCAGCTGCCCACAAGAAAAGAGCGTGCCAATTCTCAAAAGGCTAGCAACGCACTCGCGAGCCCTCTGGCATTGAGTGTCCATGGGCGGCGGTATCACTTAATATCAGGTCAGCCTCCTGCCCGTTTGCCCTGTTCTATAAAAAAAAGTTCTAAAGACATATCCTAAATTAATACAATCTTAATTTGATTAGAAAGTTATTCTTTACCCTGAATCACTTTCAAACGTAGAAATATTTGAAAATTAGTTGTCAAGTTTGATGATTTGCTATTTTAAAAGAGTACCGAGAGTTTTTTTACGCAGGCTTTTTCTCTCAGCCTACACCCTCTGTCTTCTTTGCCGATAAGTAGGGATGTCTACCGATTCAAATTGAATGACGTGGAATAAGTGATATTTGTATCTTATATTCCATAATAAACAGTCATATTAACACCTTTAAGCCTTCCTGTTAACACCAAAGAGCTATAGACAAAGTTGGATCTAATTTTTCAATACACAATTGTAGTTTTACGAATAATACAAAGCTTACCTTTGTAAACAAACCGCTAATCATATATGATTCACTCATTTTTGGCAGTAAGCATAAAGGCGTAGTAATATATCAATTTGAACACTCAGAGCAACCAGATGCGCATTTTATCGTTTCTGGCCAGTTTTCAAGTGCCAAAAACCCATTAGAGGTGTATTATTATGTGATTAACTTTCGGATAACAGTATTTTTGCGGAGAATAACGACCCTTAGTTGTTCTGTTTATATTCGGAGAAAGTACTGCCATCTACAGGTTGACAAATAAGGTATAGTTTGGGAGTTTGTAGGAGGTTATTTCTGGAACTATGTAATCGATTTAGAAAGTTTTTTAATATCAAAAAGCTACATTATTTGATTCGACATTTGTGCCTTTTCCAAAGTAGTTATTGAGTTATTAAAAAATTCTATTTGATGTTAGTTTTAAAACGTCTTAAAAAATCGAAGGAGTTTAAAAATTCGTTATGTATTTTTTGTATCAAAAATATTTGTGTATATTTAATGTGTGCATAAACAATGCACGTTTGCTACATGTTTGGTATCTATAGTCGTTTTTTTTAAAACAACATGATATATATTTACGCTTATAAATATACCTGCTATAACCGATAACGAACTCAAAGGTACTTTGCCAAATTTGCTTGTAGTGGCTTTCAGCCAAGAGGTGATCGGATTTATACTAGAGACAGATTATTAAATATAACTACGGATAAGAACGCCGGGAATTAATTTTTAAAATTTACAGTATCCAATGGTTAATGAATAAATATAAATATTTAATTAAATATTTGAGTTATTTTCATATTTACATTCATAGTAAGATTTCCTGACAAACTAGGCTTCGTTTGGGAAAGGAAATTTATGAGAACAAAAATAAAAATGTCTTTATTCTTAATAAACAATTCATTATAATGTGTAAGATTTTGGAACTCTTTTAAGTAAAACATACCTGTGCCAGCGTTCCTAGGCAACATTTTACTATTAACAAACTTAATAATAAATTCCATAACAATATTTATTTATCAATTACTTTTTTTTAAACTGTTTGTAACACGCGTGAGTGTGTAAGGGTGTGGGTGCGTTATTGTTATAGTAATAAAAACATCAAAACAAATTAACATATATTTTTTTATAGCTGAGATATTTATTAGAAGCCATAGACATGTAAAAATAAAATACCAGTGTGTATGTAACACAGATTCTGTATTTGCATAAAGTAAACATAAAAATAATCGAAGTTTCGAGTCGCTTGACTGCTTAATGATTACGAAGAAAGCTGTTCATGTAACAGTTCATATATGGTAATATTGTTATATGTATTGATTTCGTAACACAATAAGATAACTGAAAACCCCGCATTACTTGAATATTACAACTTGGAATACCTGCGGGGCTACTCTCTAACATCATAGACTTAAATTGACAATCTATGTTCCAGTCCAATAATCAGACGTTTCTTATCGTCAATATCGATCTCGCACTTTTGAAATTACCTGGTAACAATACTTAATTTCCGCTATTGATGGGGTAGGCCTGCTATTCATTTGAATAATTCTAAAGTCCCTAATGTAGAATTACATTGTCATAAAACACAATTTTGAAATTGAAATTGTAGAGTAAACCTCCTGCTTTCAATACTCCATAGTTTCATTAATATGCTGTAGTCGCAATCAATTTTGGAATCAACAAAAAATCGAGTTAAAATTATGTGGAAGCCTTGCTGTTCACTGTTCTTTAGAAATGTAAATGCTATGTGCTTTATAGACGTTGTTTCAATGACAAACTGTCCAAGAATAGACCACGTACCGTTATGGCTACCTTTTCACATTTTAACCGTAAATACGGACGATTAACTGATTTACAGTCTGAATTATAGCAGCTATAAACTTTATAATCACCCTTCGTTCTGCTTCTATAGAATAAACAAAATGTTCTACCGTTCTTATAAATATTTTAAAATTCGAACTCGAATGACACTTGCGCCTCCTTTGTGCCTACTATAAATACGTTAAACGCAAAATCATTACTCCTAGAGTATATTCATATTAATTAACTGTTTATTAACAAAAAGAGACTGATTATTTTCTTTATAATACTTTCGGAAGATTTAGGACTCCAAGTATGTACATTGTACCATGACAGTGAGTATTTTCAATGTCACCACAATCAATCATGCCGCGTCGTCGTGAGGCGAGGCGCGGTTCCGTTCTACCACGCTCATGGCTCGACTATTTACGTACCTTTCATTAGTTCTGAGAAGCAAACTTGCGAGGAAGTTCAGTTTTTGTATCGGAAACTGTTGTACTTCGTCCTTTTTTAAACTTTCCCTGTGTTCCACCATTTTAACATGTGCGTACAGATGGGACTTTCTAAACGTAATTAAATTCTATTACTACGCTGTAAAATTAACATTGTATTTAAAATGTTTTCTAAGTATTTAAGTTTCAATTATATTAATTTATGTCCAATATATGTTCCTAGAGGAGTTCACAGGAGCGATGTTGTGTATCTTATGTATTTAGGGTCTGTTTCACAATGTACGGATAAGTTCTACATAAGTTCCAAATTAGCTATTACTTATTGGTAGGATAAACACTATTGTTGCGTTTCACGACTGTCAGATAGCGCTATTCGTCACATAAAGTCCATCATAGGTTATGAGTCCGATGAATGTCAAATAGCACAATTTATCTTCCCAAATAATTATGTGTTGCATAGCTATTTGGTACTTTATCCATACATTGCGAAACAGGCGCTTAAAGTTATATATTTTATCATATTTTTTTTGACATTATCGTATTGGCTTAGGTGCTATAAGGATAGTATTATATTATAAATAAATTTAATAATATAAAAAGTTTTGTACCGTTTAATATGTACCACGGAATAATACACCCACAACACAGGAATATCTGTAGTATAGAGATTAGAGTCTGTACGATTCGCAACCATGTATGTATTTTTTAAAGTATTATTATTTATGGTATTTTTGCCTCGCGTTGATGTTGCCTGTCTCTTTTTTGGGGATTTTTAATAATTGGTCATAGTGGTGGACGAAGAAGGCCACACAACAGCCTACTACATAAATCCTGCTGCCACCCAGCGGATAAATGCGTATGGGTTCTCTCGCTATCCACTCTTAACTTGTTTACTATTTAATTTTACAATATAAGTATCGGTTATTGTTACGTATAAGTTGTTAAAGAATGTACGTAAATATGTTGCGATGAGTGCGCTAAATTCGCGTATAAATGAGATTTTAAAATTCTAATTTCGAAGACTGTTTTGAAGTATCGTGCGAATTATACTGAATTTATGAACTTTGGCCAATTCTGCTAAGCATTTGTATACATCCGTTTGGAAACGTGTGTAAATTGTAAAATAGTGTTCTATTTTCTGATAGTTTACCAATTGATTTTACGTTTGTATATATATAAGATCTTTTAAATCTCTCAATGGTTTAGAGATGATTAGATTAATATTACGCTTGCATCATTTGTATGCATCAATATGTATCAATATGTAACACCAAAGAAAATTAAACTTTTACTTTAATTGTCTTTGGGAACACTGACATAGAAACGAGACTATGTTTTTAATGTTGAACTCACGTTGAACATTAAAAAGAAGAAGATAAGTTACTTGGGATATGTGTTTCGACACGAACGGTACCGACTTCTTCAGGTCATCATGATGGGCAAGGTCGAGGGGAAAAGACGCGCTGGCAGAAGGAGGAAGTCGTGGCTCCGCAATATTAGAGAATGGACGGGAGTGGCCAGCGTAGAACAGCTGATGCGCTTGGCGAAAAATAAGAAGGAGTAGGACGAGCTGACCGGCAACCTCCAGTAGTGGAGAGGCACTTCAAGAAGAAGAAGAAGAAACGAGACTGCCTTATGTCAAAGTTTATTACATTTTCGACATACTAGGAGTGGACTGAGCGTTGAGCATTGGTTTAGAATTCCCTATGAGTTCACAGCTACTTGAGGCATTTAGTAAAAAATAAAATACCACTAGTAATCCTACTGTATTCCACAATTTAAGTCGAATGAATCGGGCATACAATTCCGTTGTTTAGTGCTTGCTTTCTTTAGATATTTAATTATTATTCCTTGCTTGGATTTCTCTGGTGTTGAGGCCATTGTTACTGTTGCTCATCGTGGTGGTATCCTTTTAAGCAAACATTGGTGCCGTCGAGTTTCTTGTCCATTCTACGCTCTTGAATTGAGAACTGGCAACGTTAATTATCTGATATCTTCGTCATTCATAGATGTACAATAGTTTCACGTTGTTTTTTTTTTCTTATCAATCTATTACAGTAGCCGAGGAAAGTATCTAAAATAACTATTTTGGTTCTATTTCTTAACAAGCTAAAACAAATTAAAGTGGTTTAATGAACCTATTGCCATAGTTTCCAGTTTTATGGAGTTAAATATTCTCTTGAAGAGGTCGTTAAGAGAGCTATTAGGTAAAAATTAACGATTCCACAGAAACTTGATTGTTTAAGATTCGCGGTATATTATGCAATCAAATGTGACCTGAATTTGGTAGATAGAGTTTTGAACGGTTTTAACGATTATTGCATTATTAAATTAAATAGTAATAGCGTCTATAGCATTTTACAAAGTACTTACAAACATTTCAAGTTATACTTTCTGGCTTAAGAGATCACACATTATGGAGAGATCATTCGCCTTTTGATAATAAAAAGGATTCAATTATTTTAAATAATGTTGTAATATAACTGAAGTTTGTTATCACGTCATCGGAGTGATACTTTCTTTTTATTATTTAGGCTAATATCATATTTCACACTAAAATTGTGTTAAATCTTTAATTTGTCTCGCTTTTATTTTACAAGATATTTGTTTAAAAGTACACTTCCCATGAATTTTGCTGAATACAAGGTCATGAGAATTTTTAAAACACTTGGTCCGAAGGAAACAAGGTAGAAAAGCTAGACTAGTTTTTAATATATCGAGCAGTGTTGGTCTAGTGGCTTCAGCGTGCGACTCATCCCTGAGGCCGTAGGTTCGATCCCCGGCTGTGCACCAATGGATTTTCTTTCTATGTGCGCATTTAACATTCGCTCGAACGTTGAAGGAAAACATCGTGAGGAAACCGACATGTCTTAGACCCCAAAAGTCGACGGCGTGTGTCAGGCACAGGAGGCTGATCACCTATTTTCCTGTTAGATTGAAATATAATCATGAAACAGATTCAGAAATCTGAGGCCCAGACCTAAAGAGGTTGTAGCGCCACTGATTTATTTATATATATATATATATCGAGATATTACATTCATATCATATCATATCATAGTGTGAAAACTTTATATTTTTATAATCACTATCGTGTATGTGTATTACAGTAAAAACAGCTTCCCATTAAAATCAAAAAAAGTCGGAAAATATCTTGTACCCATTGTTCTAGTTTAGTCTTTACGACGGTAACTCAGATTTTCTTTCACATACCTACTTATTGTATGATCGTAGATTATACAGTCTTTTGAAGTCAACTTCAATATAATTTAATCATATAATAAAAAACGCCTAACTTATGTCCAATGCTTTCTATAACTTGCTTGATTTTGATCAAAGGAATCTACGAACGATTATTTAGTAATGTTAATAAGATTTATGAAATATATTTACTATTAACCAATGGTATTCATCTCAGTACAAAGTTGTGTACAACTGTTGTGAGTACAGTTTTAACGTTATTTTTAATAACGGTGGAAGACGTTACCGGTCAGGCACTGGCGTGTCCGCACGGTACTCCACACGTAATCATCTTAATTCCTTATTATTTCAAGTACAGTAATCATTGGTATATAGTCTTTAATTTAGTATGTGTTAATGACGAGGATATGAAAGGGAATTCTTAGATGGTTTGACCATGTGGAACGGATGAAAAGCGGTTAACAAGTATACAAGGCAACTGTGGATGGTGAGATCGGGTTGAAAGAGTAGCAAGTAGGGTGGTACTAGAGCAGGGACAAGTTAAAAGTACCCATAATCGACGAGCATGCATGGTGAATATCATGAAAGTGCATGAAGCGAGAGAGATGTGTCAGGATCGTAGCATGTGGAGATCCGTCTCTTCCTACCCCTTCGGGAAAAAGGCTTGAATATATAAATAATAAATAAATCTATTCTTATTCATGCTTATAAATAGGTTACATAGTGTATGTTTATATGTTACAATTAAAATTAAAATATGTTTATTATGGAATATAAGATACAGCTGGTATCACTTATTCCACGTCATTAAATTTAAATCGGTAGACATCCCTATTCATCGGCAAAGAAGACAGAGGGTGTAGGCCGAGAGAAAAAGCCGGCGTAAAAGACTCTCTTTTAAACTAGCAAATCATCATACAAAATGACTATGTCAAACAAAACTTATTTCAAAACAAATATCGCAATTTAATTAGAAGTAGCCTGTTCTACTTGTCCCTGGCCCTTTTATCAACTAGATAATCGTTAACTTTATAGTAAGCCTTTATACACAGCTTTCCTTTAATACATTTCTTAAATTTATTAAAAGGCGAAGATAAAAGAGCCTCAGGGATTTTATTAAAGAAAAGTACCCCTTTTCCCAAAAAAGAATGACTAACTTTAGATAGTCTAGTACGGGGAAATTGCAGCCTGCGTTTGTTCCGTGTATTAACATTGTACGTATGTTCTATTCTAGTAAACTTATCACTATTTTTGTATACATACCTAATATTTTCATAAATATATTGCGAGGGAAAGGTAAGGTAATTTCCTTGAATTTATCTCTCAGAGATTCCCTACATTTTAAATTATAGATAGTATATAGTCCGTACATATCTAGTTTAACGAACAGCAATTAATAGCAACCAATTGATATTATTAATAAAAATGTCAAGTCTATGCCACAAAAGGGCAACGCTGTGTTGAATAACAATGAGAGATATGTATGAAGGATAAGGCAGCGATGTCCTCCTCACCAACTTGTGCTTTGATAACAATAACTCTAAACACGTAACAGTATTGTGACGCGCGTCATTAAATTGATTAACACGCGAAAAGTACGTGACAATAATAATGAAAAATCGTTGCAATGTGTACGCACGAGTGCGTACGCCCAGATTGGATCTCCAGATCATAATTATTATTGTAAGTGTAAAGAAAGTTAAGTTTCCATCTTATGCATATGTATGTGTGTTAGATGCAGTAGACCGCGTAGTGATAGACTTCTTACAACGAACACTGCGACTAATTTCGTATTCTAAAGAATTCAGTGATTGACACTTATAAAATCGATTTTAATACTTTGAACTTTATACGTCTAGAAATTGAATACATAATTGAATTTTCACGTTTGTCAACGTATAGGCGGATATGCACAAGCTGATGTACGGACATTCTGTACACGTAACAAATGTTTTCCGGTACGGTTGAGAATTAGTACTTATGAATTACTGTATATCAACAAACCTATATTGTATAATTTTGTAAATGTAAAAACTACCGAGTTAGGGAAAGCGGAAGAAGCCGTTCCAAATCGTAGATTGAGCATAACGTAATGATAAAAATTGCAACTTGGATTTGTTATCTATAGACATTTAGTTAAAGTACATTTTTAGTGTAGTTTATTACTTATAAAACTTTTGTATATACTTGCTAATAAAATTTGATTTCTTTTTTATTTATTAAAGTTCACCACCACATCACACATAATGCTATATCTACAATATAATATGTTGTTATTTTATCACTTATAATACCACAAGAGCTTCAAGCAACTACCAGAGAAAATTTTCAAAAAATTATCAGTATAATACCATGTAGGTTGTACCACGTGACGTCGAATGGTGCAATTCTATTGGTCGACATTTGGGTCGGAAAAATAATCTAAAATATATGACAATTATGGTAAACATTCTTTTAGATTTTCCATGATATATTCGTATGAGTAGTGTTTTACAAATTTGAATTTTCCACTAGCTGAAGCCAAGATGTGCTTAGTTTGATTGCAGATTAATCTTTCTTCTTCTAAAACCAATGTGTGGACGTTCTTTTCTTTACGTTTAAAAGTAAAACTTTATGTTCATACAATACTTCGAATTTATTAACATTGGACATTGGTTATACCTGGTATTTTTCAAGCGATATCAATTTACTATAAATACTAATATTGTAAAGAGGAAAGAGGTTTACATATGTTTGTGTAAAATACTAAAAAACTTATTAATCAGCTGTTTAACCAGTCTATATATTAAGACAATATTTATTTATAAATTTTATTAATATAATATTTAGTTACTAATTTTTATACTAATTTTTATACGTAACTTTCTAAATTATGCTGGAATATGCTTTGATATAACACCATGTTATATAACCTAGGTATCTTACGTCTTGTTAAAAATTGCAACCTTCTAAAGAGTACCGCTACGAATCATTATAAATGGCGGCTATTTATTATTCTAAACTCATTTAATATTCAAATAGAGCACTATGTGGAACAATTAGCATTTTAATGTCTAACCTTATGACGTCTGGTAACTGATTCTCTATTGATTTTGACTTTCGAATACGATATTCGCTAAATATTTCATTTTATACAGTGTCCAGTTTATAGGATCCTGTATTAATAAATCAAACATCTTTAAGGGATATAATTTTAATACTTGAAGAAATTTTACTTGTGTGGTGTGAAGAAAAGACAGTTGTGGTGGAAAATTACTTTGCTCCTTATTCACAACACCATTTATGTAAATAGATAGATATAATGACCCCAATCGTAGGGTATATATATTTAATTGTTTAGAGGTCTATGGTCACGCCTAGCTGGCATTATATAGCGATAAGTTTAAGCCGAAAGTTTGAAGAAATCGCGTATAAAGGTGGTGCTAAGATCAAACAGACAACCTCACGTTTAAAAACCGCAAGCTTAACCACTTAACACTGCTTTCTTAATTCTTATACACTATAAACAAATTTTAAATAGAGAATAGGCTTTTTAATTCAAATTATAAAATATGGATCTTATTTGTCAATTACGTCACAATAATAATTTTCATATATTATAAAATGTATTGAGTTGGTGAGTTACGTAATGTGTTCGAGTTTCGACACATTTTTGGCTGACTAAAGCAAATGTTAAATCTCAGTATCATAAGTAGTCTTTATAACAAACTATTATTTTCTTCTCATTTCTTTTGAAAATAGCACATTGTCTTGTCGACAAATGTAACCATTGATTGTTAAATATATAAAAAAGTATGTGTATAGAATAAACAACGATGCTCAGTAATTCTTATCTACACTTTCCTTTTGAGTTCATTGAACTGTTCAGTTGAAGAGTGAAAAGTGCGTAGTGTGTGCAAATAATGACACACTTAAAGAATTACTATTTTCTAGCATTTTATTTTTGCTCGCGTTTTCTTTTTTGTGCAAATTCATTAGAAACACTAAGCAATTGTATGTCACACTTTACTATCTGTCCCGGCTTCACATTACATGGACAGGGTTTTTATTATATTTAAAAAAAAAAATATATATATATATAGTCTTTGAGATAATATAGAATTGTAATAGAGCAAGAAATTGAACTAAGTATGGTATTTCTTAAAATTATTCTTAAACATACACATCTTTCCTTATACAGTTAACTATTTATAACGTCCTTCGTTATAACGAAAATTCTCTATAACGTAGTAGTCAAAATTATTTGGTTTAACCCAATACATACATTAATTCCTACCTCCCTATAACGAAACTTCTCTATAACGAATTCAAATTATAAGTCCCTGGAAATTCGTTATAAAGATTTTACACTGTATATGTATATATTAGTATATGTTGGAAATATACACTGTTAACAAAAATTGTGTTAAAGTAATTTCGCTAACACAGTGTAGTTAACGTTTTCATTAACAAAAAGTTTAAAAATATTTCGGGTTCAATTGATAAAATTATACTTAAGAAAATAAAGGTAAGCTAAATAAAACAATGAACCCGGTTTTCCTAACGATAACAAGTGTTTAGTTGGGCTGTTCGGCCAGTGCCACATACGTCGTTCAAACGAACGCTCGCGTCGCTCGTTGTTATTGTGTAGCAATGTGGTTTAGGGGTAGTGTAGTGTAGTGATGTGCCCTTATGGATTGTCCTTAGATAACATGAGCTAGCTATTGGATAAAATGTTTTTGGACGGAAGAGGTCAGTTTTTATTGTCTATTATTTGCTATGGAAAAAACTATTCATTTTTACAAAAATACATACCAATAGGATAATGTCGAAATTCATATTTTTAAGTCGAATGTAGAAGTCGAAGTAGACATGGGGAGAAATTGGCTGTGCCAAAAATCAATCTGGAACTGTTTCGGAAAAACACCTTTTGTATGGCAATTAAAGTTTACGATAAATTACCAAAAGCATTAAAAGATCATCAGACTAGAGTCTTTAAAAAGCGACTTAGTGTATTACTTTTCACCTTAAAATTTTTGTACCATATTTTTGCAATAAATAAATTATTATTATTGTTATAAAAAAATTCAAACCTCATTTGTTTTATTATACACTTTTACGATACATTATTGTAAAGGAATAAATTTATATCGAAAGTGTTTATCTATCTCGAAAATATAACGAGCATTAATTTACCGTATTTACGTTACGTGAGTTTGGGCCATGGCCTTAATTAATGCCGGCCGAGCTTAATAAAAAATATTTTAAATTAATACTTAAAAAGCTACTGTGTTCCAACAGAAAATAAACTTTCTACACCTGTCAAAGCCATTCTTATATACGATTGGCATATATAAATATCTTAAAATAATGACAGTGTAACAATTATTTCTTCCTACAGAATTTTTAAACGTTATACTGTTTTAATAGATTTATACTGTTACATGCGGCTACTAAGTATTAATAAGTACAGTTTAGCTACGGTACCTAATCCCTAAGGACTCTGTCCATTTAGAATGTAGCGCACCAGTGAATATACTCGCAAAATCCCAGTTTCGATAAGTTGGAACCGCTGCAGTGATACTTATTTTATTAAGGAAACTAAACAGATACATCACTATACAGTAAAAATAAAATAAACACATTGGACATATCCACAAAAAGTTTCACTGGTACGAGTAACTTTACACGAACATCGAGGGCTTTCTACACCTCGAGTGCCAACTTCCTAACTTATGTCAAAAATTAAAATCTAAAAAAACCAATGATATGTTTGTATAATGATCATGTCGATTTCGTATTCTACACTCAAACCGAATTAGTAGACGAATTTAAATTGTTTACTTTTATATCTACAAATTTTATATATAAAAATATAATAATAATCAGTGGCGCCAACTGTTTTAGGTTGGGCCTTAGATTTCTGCATCTGTTTCGTGATAATTTGTCAATCTAAAAGGCAAGTAGGTGATCAGCCTGTGCCTGACACACCGTCGACTTTTTGGGTCTAAAGCAAGCCGGTTCCCTCACGATGTTTTCCTTCACCGTTGTCGCGAATGTTAAATGCGCACATAGAAAGAAAGTCCATTGGTGCACAGCCGGGATTCGAACCTACGTCCGAGACAGGGGTGATAGTCGCACGACAAAGCCACCTAGTCTGGTCAATAGTTCTGTTACAAATAAAAATTTATTTTTATCAACTTAATTATTTTGAATTTGGAACAGAACTTATCGCTGGACACATACAATTATTAACTTCTAATATACAGTTACGTTAAGATTTTATGTACATTGTTTAATGGCAATTATTTATTATTAAACTAGTATGGTGAAACTGAAAAAACAATACGATTGTTCCAAATCAATCCAACCTTGATTTCTCACCTTATAACGCCGCTTTCGTAAAACGTTTATTATCTACCATGTGAGAAACTTTCGGTTAATTATTATCCGAATTTGGCCTCCGTTTTAATTTAACCTAGACATTATCGTTTAATATAAACACGTTGTCTTTTACCTTGAACACGAGCCAGGATTTAAAATTTTATATTCGATTACAAAATAACCGATAATTTTATTTCTTCCGGGGCATGTTTCGATGTTAATTTTACGTGTCGAAATGTTATTCTTGAATTTATACTGATTAATTTAAACTTCAATATTATATACTTTATTATATTTTTCTCGACATTGTCGTATTGGCGTTGTGTGTAAGGATATTTTATGCATTTGTGTAATAAATAAATAAATGGGAATTAACTTACAAAAAATCCAATAATAATCTGAGACATGTTTGAATACAATATTAGTGTCTAGGTCTTCATAAAAATACTTTAGGGAGCATTCAAGTATTACGTAACGCAATTTTTGGAGATTACTGACCCCCCCATGTAACTCGCCGTAACGTTTTTCAGTACCCAAGTATAGTTACTATTATGTGGTGTAAGTCGAAAAAAATATTAACAATAACGCGTGATTTAATCCCCGCCCCGCATAGTAACGTTTTACAAAAGGATAAAAAATACGTTACGTAATACTTGAACGCTCCCTTATCTTAGTAAAGTATTTATTTATATCTTTTAATGTAAGTAGTTTTTATGGTAAGTATTTATCTCTTTCTTTTTCGATTTTTTGAGTAAAATTATTGAATTACGGTGAAAACTCCATTCCTTAGGGCAGAGTAGTGTGCTGTAAAAAATCATAATTGTTCCGCCAGTAATATAGTATAGTTAATATGCATTGAATGAGGTAAGTTCATTTCATGTATGTCGTGTGCGTCCTTGCCAGATATTAACCGCAGTTAACTGCGCCTAAATAACTTTGACATTTGCACTGGTTCAATTTCATTGGCATCGTAATGTGATATTATTCGCTAATGCTCACATCCGTCTTGTCAATTTCCATTGACTTGTATATGTTTATTTGTATGAAATTGCTTTCCCCTGAACCGACTGTATTAATTGATCGAAATGGTATTTATCTTCAATATTAATTTTAGTTTATAAACAAGTAATACATTGTTATTTTTCTTTGACGTTTCTGTATAAGTTGGACGTCCAGGTTCGACTCGCTACGCTCGAGAATGTCGAGATGACGTTTTTTTTTACAACTTTGTTGTCCTCTCCTTTTTTTTACGTCACTCTCAAATTGTCAGATTAGTGGAATAGACACTTTAGGATGTAATTAACTCACCCTACCTTAATCTGACGCGCTCGAGAATTTCTGATGGTCAATTTTTTTTTACTAATCTGATCCTGTATCCTTCACGGGCGGCCTTATATATGGGCCTCATGTTTTGTGGAGGTACTTAACCGGGTACAAGGTATCCCCCTGTATATTAATCTGCCGCGCTTTAGTAAATCCCGAAATCCCCGCTTGGGCTCCCCTACTATTCTATATTTAATATACCAGAACCATAGACTCATAGGAGTCACATCTCTATGCTCTGTTTGACAGTTCTTGTTATAGTCATATTTCAAACATAGTAGATATTTGTGTTTCAAACCAAGTGCAAAGAAAATGACAGGTCGTTCCGCTTTTAAACAACACGCTTGACAATTGCGTGAGCATAAACATATATTGCAGAATTATATGTTTATTTTTGTTCCACGATACTGTATATTTCTATTACAGCCGGGTTCCATCCATAACTGTTACGCTTGGTCGATACTTCTATAGAAGTTGTTTTAAAATAATAATCTACGGCTCCATTATGGTTACTAATAAAACATTTCTATTGGTAGATTGTAACTTTTTCTCATAGATTTTTCCCGCTATTGACTAAAATATCTGTGGTAGCTAGAAACTGATAAGTGAAACGATTTTTGAAGATATTCACATTGGTTTGGTACAGGTTGATAAAACAGTTTAATATTTTTGATCACTTGTTCCTAAACACAAAACTTTGAGTGTTGGCGGCGTGCCAGAGTTAGATAGCCATTTACAGGTTTCGAGGTCGTATAAAACGTACTTCTATGATCCTTTGTTTTCTGCATTTTCATAATAAATCAATTTAGATTCAAGTAGGAAATACTACAGTTTTTACTGGGCAAATGGAATTATCTCTAGTGACAAATGGTGGTACAGAATGGTAATCGCAATGGTTATATTCAACATATTTTATTTATAAAAATAATAACTTCATGTTTTCCATAGCCGCCGAACCACTCAATACATCCAGTGGCGCGGCGCTTCAAGCCTTTATGGGTCCTGCATAAGGGTCCTGCCATCAGTCTTCAATCTCCCATCGTCTTTGACGCAATATCTCTACCACGGTCTGCCTCTTAGCCATTGAATCCCCGTGAATTCTAAAACCATCTTCATTATGGTGTTATGGTATAATTGATATTGTGTATTAATTTAATATTAAATTAATCATGTTTTGATAGTTTGTGGTAAAGGCCAGTAATACATGTAAATAATAAAACACCTTTTACACAGTTCTACAATTATGTTGGAAATAATGCTTCCTCATCAGAAACAACATTCATTTTCGCTCCCTTCTGACATAAACATGTTAATTGCTTAGTAATTAGCTTACGTTAACAACGGTACCAATACGATTTAGGTACCTTCAAGAAAAGAGCGCACCAATTCTCAAAACACCGGCAACGCACGCGCGAGTTCTCTATCATTGAGTGTCCATGGAGGACGGTATCACTTAACATCTGATTAGCGTTCTGCCCGTTTGCTCCCTATTCTTTATAGTAATAAAATAAATATTAATCAAATTTGACTTATTTCGTATTTAAACAAAATTAAACACTGATTTTCAATATATTATATTCATATTTTTAACATACTCAGAGTTTAGAACGAGATTTAGTATAAGATTATTACAAAATGACGTTGATATTTGAAGAGAAATCATTTCATAACAAACTTTCGCACATTACAAGCGGATGCATTATGATGGCCATGCGCAAAAAGTTGTGCCATCACTGCCTATAATGTGTGATATGAAAGATTTGACGATCGCAATAACGTTAATGTGATCATTGTTTGTGCCTAATTAATACGTGGTCATGAACTAAATTATAGTCAAGATTCTAAACATATTAGTGTTTCAACTGACTAAAAATCAAATTGGAACGAATAGAAATAGTTGCTAAACGGAGAGTGAGGTCGGGTCGGTAAGTCCTGGACTAAATCCAGGACGTATTAAACTCAAACTCAAACTAAACTCAAAATAACTTTATTCATATAGGTAACCAAGTAGACTTATGAACGTCAACAGAAAAGATGTTAAATTGATTCTAAATTTAAATTTACTACCAGTTCGGAAGTCAAAAGCGTTAGAGCGGGCAATAACTAGCAAAAAACTCTCCGCCACTCTTTTTAATCGCCAAGTTTTGAGTCTTACAAATTGTTTGTAAGGCAAAGCAGACATTTATTTGAACTGGAGCAAACTAGAGAAGGGACAGGTCAGAAGTACTCGTCTGTAATGTCATGAAAGTGAATGATGCAAGAAAAGTCGGGACCGTAGTGGAGGTCCGTGGTCTCTGCCTACCCGGGAAAAGGCTGTAGAGATAGATTGATTTAGTTGCTTTGCAATTATAGCTGTAACTTTGCAATATCCGTTTTATAAAATTAATTTAAAAACTAGCGGTTATCAATATATTTCTAAGCAAGGTTTAGGTATAAAATTCTTAATCATTTTGTCTAAATTGACTGAAATGTAATGATTATAGTAGAAGACGTTGGAAAAAATATTGTCCGAAATACACGAGTTTCACTGTCGAAGCTCCGGTCTGAAACCGGTGTGATATCAACTTTTATTTACACAAAAATACACTTTACTAAATTATATCGTGTTCATAAAAAATTTACAATTTATAACTTAGAACTTGTAATATTACTAAATACATAAAATTTATTCTTAATACTACACTACAGTACTTTGGTTTCGTCAGTTGTATGTGAGATTTACCATTGCATTATGCAATTTTAATTTCCGTCCATGCTCAAAGTGTATGGTTCACCAATGCTGTCAATAACAATTAAAAAGAAGCGGAAGTTGGGAAAGTGACCGAGAGTACCCTGATTAAGATAGACACTAATTACGACACACAAATGTAACGTCGAATTAAGCTAATGGATAATTGATTGTAATAGATTAACATATGTAAATTACTACATAACAGTCAACTATCTCTTTTAGAGTTGACTCCTTTTGCAATAGAATTTTAACATATATTTTAAAACGCATTGTTAAGTGTGAAACTTAAAACAATGGTATGAAATATAACCTCGGTAAAATTGGGTCAGAATTTAATTAGGAAAAGTAACGTTCAAGAACGCGAATTTGTAGTCCTTTCTTTTGTGACGAGACGGACAGATGTGCTTTTATGATATTACCGTCTCGATGACAGCTTTATTATAAGCTATAAACTGCAAATGATTCCTTAAATCATCTTTAATATCCTTTTATACCTGTCTGTAGCAAAAAAGGTCGTATGTATTTCTTGTCTGTAAATTTTTTTACCGATTTTGTTTCACGTTTGTTTATGGCCTGAAATTCAACATATATTTCGCAGATTTTTAGCTTTTAGATTCTTCGTTGTTATTAATTTTAGTTCGATTAGATTCTCTTGAGGCCTTTTCTTTGTATACTACATAGTATGGTATTATTATTATTATTTGGTATTATTATTATTATTGTATAATGAATCTCATATATTCTTTCGTATCTAAAATTGTATTCGAGAAACAGTTTGCCACTGCAATATACAGTACAGTAATCTTAAATGAGATGTGCTGTCATAAACTATTTTCATTTGCGTTCCGCCATATCGTAAGTGTCGCCGCCCGGTGTGCAGAAAGATGACCCTGCTAGGGCGGGCGGCCCCCTGACACACAAAACCAACTAATTTTAGATTAGTGATTTCTTCGGACTAGACGCAAACGTATGAATAATATTAATAGAGCGATTCGAGAAATAGCAGTGTAAATGAACTGTTGCGAATGGTTTTTTCGTTGCGTTACGTTCTTTCATTAATATTTATACTGAAAATGTTTCATTGCACACTATACAATTCACGCTTGATCGATTCATTTGCATAACAATAGTGTAAGTGCATCAAGTGCGCATTAGCTCCCAGGGTCGAGATGAAGTCAATCCAGTATGATTTAATTAATCTACTTTTTTATATAGCAAACGTGCAGAAGGCTCATCATATGGTGAGTGATACCGCCGCCCATGGACTCTCAATACCAGAAGGCTTGCAAGTGCGTTGACAGCGTTTCAAGAATTGGCAAGGTCTTAAAGGACTAGGGTCCTTTCCATTTTCCATTAGACTTAGGAGTCGAATTTGTTCGAAAATCAGTGGACAGCTGGTTACACATAGTGGTGGAACAAGGCAAAAACAGCCTTATAAAATACTCACTTGTAGAAGATTACAAAAATCCGCTAGATTCCTCAAAATATTGAAACGAGATATTGCAGTTTGAAAAGAAAAGAACGCATTGATGGAACATTGCGTCCCAAAAACATAAATGGTTAACTCACTTTAGTTATGAATGATGTCGTTATTGACTTCACTCACAAAAGAATTGTGACCTATACGATACCTAATTTAGTGTTCATTCTAGCTCATGACTTGAATATTTTATACTAACAAACCTACACCTATACAATACATTACTGTAGGATTCCTGGAATAGGAGAATGCAATTCAATTAAAGATTTAAATTACATTATCACGCCTTCTCTTTACCATGCATTGATTTGATTATTATGAATTTTGATATACCTAAAAATGGAACATGGTAAAGGCGCGTAACTTCAAAAAGGTAAACGGATTTTTTTATGAAACTTGCATCGTCATATTTATTGAACTATTTGCAGATTTGGTGTTTATAATTGACATTTACATATCATACAATTTATATACGTTGTGTAATATCTGATTAACTTTTACTGGTCATTAAAAACAGGTAGTCGATTTATTTCTAATCAGAGTTAATGACTTCAGTAATTATTTTCAATTTAAATTTAATGTGTCTCAGTTTAAACAAATTTAGTCTAAGAAATAAGGAACATTAGATATTATATATTATTCATAGTCATATTATAAGACATACATTCAATTTTCTCTCCAGATAACTCGCGCGTTTATTTGCAAAAAAATAAAAAGCCCTTTTTTCAATATGAGGTTATTTTACTGAAGTATTAAGTATTGAGGCATTGAAGTATTTCCGAACTAATTCGACTCAGGGTCATTCAAGAAAAGATTGTACCAATTTTTAAAAAGCTGGCAACGCATTCGCGAGCCCTCTGGCATTGAGGGTGTCCAAGGGCGGCGGTTATTAACATCAGATGAGCCCGTTTACTCCCGTTTATAATAAAAAAATATGCTTTATAGTTTACTAACATAGGTTTTAACTTTGTGTGTGCCTTCCAGGATTTTGTTGAAATATATACGTAGTTGGTCCCAAAGTTCTGTCACTAGCACATTATTTCTACATTTCGAGCAGGATTTTATAAAAAAAATTATTGCATTCTATTTTGGAATGTTTGATTATTGTTTTAAAACAAAAAACAATAACTTTCCGTAATTTTTCTTGATGGAGTGGACATTGAAAGTAAACCGAATAGTTGTTATTGCGTTGCACCGCTGTGGACACTCGCCGAGTACCATTTTCAAGTTGCTCAAAAATTTGAATATAACGCTTAGGTTTGTGTACGGTACTATTGATAGGTACCTTGAAGTCTCCAGTGTTGAGGACAAGAAAAGAACTGGCTGGCCACGCTCCGCAAGAACACCAGCAGTAATCAAAGCTATCAAGGCGCGGATAGTAAGAAATCCTGTCCGAAAACAGAAGTTGATGGATTTGCAGATGGGTGTCAGTAGGAAAACAGTAAAAAAGGTTTTAAATGAAGATCTTGGTCTACGAGCATACAAAAAAAGAGTGGGCACTTACTTAATGCTCGTCTAAAAGCAATAAGGCTTAAGAGATCGCGGGTGTTGTTTAAGCGGTACGCGAAAAACCGAGACCGTGATATCCTCTTTACGGACGAAAAATTTTTCGATATTGAAGAGAAGTACAATAAACAGAATTATACAGTGTACGCTAGGAGTTCTGAAGAAGCTGAAAATAAAGTTCCAAGGGTGCAACATGGACATCATCCATCATCAGTAATGGTTTGGTTGGGAGTGTCCTATTACGGGCTAACTGAGGTTAATTTTTTCGAAAAGGGGGTCAAAACCAGTGCTACAGTGTACCAAGAGACGGTTTTGTATCGCCTTGTCAAAGACATGTCCAGCACCCTATTTGCGGGACATCACTTCGTGTTCCAGCAGGACTCTGCGTCTGCATACAAAGCCAAGACCACTAAAGCCTGGTTTGAGCGTCAAAACATCGTCTTAATTAGACATGAGGATTGGCCTTCCTCCAGTCCGGACCTTAATCCTTTGGACCAGAAATTATGACAGGGCTTAGAGAGGAAGGTCTGTGATAAACCTCATGAAAATTTGGAGAATCTGAAGTCATCTTAAAAAAACCAGTGACTGAAATCGACACGAATATGGTGCGTGCTGCGATAGACGACTGGCCGCGACGCTTAAGGGCCTGTATTAAAAATGAGGGAGGTTATTTCGAATATTTTTATGCTTTTTTTATTCCTTAATTAATGTACTAAGAATTGATATATCACTCATTACAAACTGATCAGTACTTTTGTTTTTATCATTATTTCCATTTATGACAGAACTTTGGGACCGACTACGTATTATGGTTATCAAATGTTAATACTTCTGTAAAAGCTTCAAAAATATATAAGTTCTATCGATTAATATATTCTATAGCATCGCACGTATAGCCGGATTTAAAACTCAAATAAATATAGTTTTAAAGTTGACACGTTCCGCGAAATCGTAAGGAAATAAAGCTGTTTGTCTGTCAATATCCGAATCAATTTTAAACACTACAAATATTTGTTTCAATGAGTGATTTTCACGGACGTTAAAACGAGGGTAAGCTAATATTTGTTGTAACGTCCCTTTAATGTTTAAATACTTATATGTGATTAATAACGATAATATATTATCAGTGTTAGCTTAGTAGTTAATCGTGACTTAGGGTCAGATTCAAAAACGAGACTTAAGCTAAGTCTAACTCCTGTACGTCAAAATAGTTTGGATTTCTCGTGTCTGAATCTCACCCATAACTCTCAAACTCCGTTACCCGTTTGCGGAGCAATTTTTTTCTAAGCTCTGTGAATTATTCAATAAAGCTTTTTATAAATTTGACGAATACTTAAGTGATCCTAATCCTTGGGATTGATTTGCTCCAGTTCAAACAATTTGTATGACAATACTTGGCGATTAAAAAGAGTGGCGGAAAGTTTCTTGCCAGTTCTTCTTACCCGCTCTACGCCCTTGACTTGCGAACTGGTAGTAAATCTAAATTTACAATTAATTTAACTTTTATTTTGACGTTCATAAGTGTACTTGTTTACCTATATGAATAAAGATATTTTGAGTTTGAGTTTGAACACGCTGAACAAATCATCCTGCATTAAAAGCAAATGTGTCTTTGCTATAAAATTAGTTAATACATAAACGTTTATAACAATAATTAATAATAATCAAGCCACATTTATTCCTTGAAACATTCATGGGCTGATGGAAAAACTAGGTAATTAGGTGGAAAGGGCCACCAGGGAAAAGAAAGAGAGGTCCACCTCTTGCACGGTAGGTTGAGGTGCTTAGAGAAGTTGGTGGGGACTATTGGGAGAAAAATGCTCAAGATAGAGAGAGATGGAGCTGGTGGAGACCTATACTCTAAAATGTTAAGTGTTTGTATCTTTAATAAAGATGTTTGTGACGTTTATATAGTACTATTACCGATTGTCTTGAACACGTAGTATTTGATACAAATCACAAATCGCTGTAGGCCTAACGTTCTCAATAGCTGATAATTCGAGTATCCAGGTTTTATACGTGTTTTATCTACTAAATAGTCGGCTTTTTAGTATGTGCAAGTGCTATAGATTCACGAGTCGATCACGCCATGATTGATTCATAGCACGTTAATGTACCGTTACCCTACTATAAGTAGTCTTTGTAGAATACTCGTGAGATGCAATTATTTTGACGTTAACGGCAATTGTCATACACTGAAGTTTTTGCGTATCATCGCAGGCCCGATTGCTATTATTGCTGCAATCAAACAAGACATTACAATAAAAAACTAATATGATCTATATGTAATGTCTTTTATCTATAAAATGCCTATAAAGTATTTTTTAGTCAAAAATTCATTATAATTAGGTTTTTAACTTTGTAAGATTATGTTTTTACTCTCGGCGAGTAATCTGGTTATATTTAGTGAGGTGTAAAGTTCGCAATTTTTAGTTGGGAAAATATCGAAATTCTTCATACGAAGCTGCAAAATAAAGCAGCACTATCGAATTAAACAATTAACTTTTACTTAATTTATTTAATACATGAATGTAAATTTCATAAAAGGACGTATTACATTGTATGAATATTTACTTCTTTAGCACAATTTAAACAGAAATAGACAGAAACGATGTTGATGAGTTAATTAGACATTATTTTATGTATTAGAGGTTTAGAGTAGGAGATACTATAGTATTTTATACTAAATTGTATTAAACGGTATTTAATATTTACTGACATTCGAGTTCGTTGCACGTCTTAGCGTTGTAAGGTTTCCTATTATTAATATGTTTATGTGATCTTAATACAATTAAGAGATACACATTAACTTATGCATACACTTCGCTGACAGTCGAACAACCCATGAAGCCAAGACGACGGGTTGTTGTACGGTATTCATTAATAATTTTCATCAGGTCAATTCGGACAGGCTAGGCCTAGGAGGCCATTGAGACTGAGCATGTATATGTCGCAGCCAACTTGCTTAATAAGCCGTTTAATTAACAGCCTAGCCTCTTAACTAAACAGCGCCGTTTAACTAGCGGGCTGAAAGATAATCAGCCGTAGCGTTTGTAACAACATTTAATAAACTGGCTGGCTAATGCTTAGGCCATTCGTATGATAGAGTGACCGTGTGCCAGAAATAAAACAAGATGATAAATCTGACATAAAAAATACATTATAAATTTAATTACTTGAGTCAGTCACAGCTAAATTCACATTATTATTGTCACTACACTCTTCCATTGTACTTGTTGTTTTACATAAAACTTTGGTAAACACCATCAAAGTTGTGGTTTGCCGACGCCATATTGATAGTTTGAAGAGTTTCGTTTCAAGTTTGAGAGTAGCAGAAAGTGGAACTAAATTTAAATTAACAGTCAACAGGCTAGGCTAGTAAAGAAATGTCATCGATCCATGTTATTTGCCATTTGATCAACTGGCTGATTATATTTCGGGGCACTAGTTAAACGGCGCTGTTTAGTTAAGAGGCTAGGCTGTTAATTGAACGGCTTATTAAGCTAGTTGGCTGCGACATATATATTATAGTAAAGAACAGATGTGTGCGCATAAAAATGCATTGAGTATTCCACGGGGAGATGACTTAAAATATATGTACTATTTAAATGTGTGATTCCCTACCTTAAATCATAAAGAAATTCTATTAGATATTATGACTGCTATTTAAACAACCTACGCAATAACAAGCTTCGTAAATTATGGGATAATAGAAAATACATTTTTTTAAATAAATCATGACAGTAATAACACAGGTCAAGATAAATTGCCGAAAGTACCGGTGTGGGTTTGTTGGACAATGTTAGGGTTGTTGCGTAACTATTTGCGTAACAAATTTAGTTATTGGTACGTAACACTATATGGTGTTTAACCGTTATAACCGCTCGGTGTACAAACAGAACAGAAGAAGAATTTATTTATGAACATGTCTTAGATTATTATTTAGTGCAAGTAATTTTTTGCATCAGTAAGAAAACAAGATCTGCCTTGCGATTCTGTAACTCACAGAGCGGTTTTCACAGCGGCGGTCGCGCTCAAATCAGTCGTAAAGCAGTCATTTTACGATTTGGCATTCTGATAAACAATAAACTACAAGCTCCCTCTTTATGATCTTTTTTAAGTTGCTAAAAACAGTTTTACAGTTAAAGCGTAATTTGAGTGTTATAAATGAAGATTATAATGGTTAATAAAAGTTGATATTTAAATAATTTCGTTAAGATTGACAGTGATATCAATTTGACTGTCATACAGCAAGCAAAATCAAGAAAATTTCTGCAGGAATAAGGGCTACGTCAATAAGACGACTATAACAATGGAAATATAAAATATACCTTTTGTTTGAAATTATCATACTTTCTAATTTAGATTTATAACGCTAGATTTGCACATCCTTATGTCCTTGTTAATTTGATAACTCAACAATGCCGTGCTCCAAATTGCTGCCCACACACAGACTGACCCTACTGAGTCCAGAGGGTTCACTTAACTCACAATAAAACTGCTCATACATATTTATATCTTTAAAGATATACAAATCCTTATTAAATTGACAAATACAGTGTATACTCTTCATAACGTCATTCGTTATAACGAAAAACACTATAACGTTAAAAATTGTAAAATTTATTTGGCTTAAACCAATACCCATACATTAATTCTTCCCTCTCTATAACAAAATCTCCATACCTACCGAATAAAAATGCTCGGTCTCTTGAAATTCGTTATAAAGAGTATACACTGTATATCGTTGACTTTCGTTATTTTTTTAAACAAAATATATACGTTTTTGTGTATTAAGAATGGTAGAAAACCCTTTTTAATTTAATCTATGGCCTCACCACTTCTTTCTTTTTACCACAGTTTTTGAAATATGCCAACTTAATGTTATCTGTCTCTAAATATGCTTAATTGTTTTAATTCTTATTAAATACTTACGCTAACTTAGCTTACTTTTCTATTACCTTTATCGACTAGTAAATTACCAACTAAATATAGAATACATAATATATAGCATATCGTGCTAATACGAATCTTTCGCTTTAAAAATAACGGCAACAACTGTTATGTAGTATATTTGCAGGAGGATTATTAATGACAGTTCTCAAGATAAGTTGTATCAACCAAGGTCTTTTCAAATATCTACTATAAGAGTGAGAAAAGAGGATACTTTTTTATAGAACAGGGGCAAACTGGCAGGGCTTACCTGGTGATAAGTAAAACCGCTGCACATAGACACTCAATGCCAGAGGCCTTGCGAGTGAGTTGCAGGCCTTTTTTCTAGGACCCTAAGTCCAATTGGTTCGAAAATACTTCAGTGGATACCTGGTTCCACTAAGGTGTTTTGCGCAGTTTAAATAACGCTCAGTTGTGGAACGATGGAAATCGAGGTGATATGGATGGAATTTCGTATTCTGCCTTGACGTCCGATTCATGACTTTATATGCGACAATTTTCGTAATTCGTGCAGGTTAATCAGAACAACTCTGAACACTCTTCGGTAAATGGGTAGAAGATGAAGAGAGATTTCTACCCAATACCAAGAGATCGAGCCGCTAGGAAAGATTAAAAAAAACATTATTATTATTATAAATCTTACAACACGCTTTATATGTAATAATTAATTAAAACTGTCAAAATAAATAAAATTTGTCGGAATGATGTTTGCTTCATTTAGTATGTTGACGGAAATAGGATGTTGGTAAATGGTGCAGAACATCAACTAGGATAGTCAATGGAGCGCGTGGGAAACTGGCTATTTTTAAAAAGACTCTGTGGTAGGGCTTTTTAAGTTTAGCTAATAGTTATAAATCAGTAATAAGGGTAATTTATTCGGATATCTGAATTTGTTTCATTCATCATTGATTTAGGCAGTGTAAGCTTCGTGGCTTGAGGGTGTGACTTTTGTCCCTGAACTTTCAAACCCCGGTCGTTGACCCTTTCTATGTGGGCATTTATGTAAATGTTTTTTGTACTATATATATTAGCTGAGACCGTAGTTTCCTTTACGTTATTTCGGTTTATATAGCCTTCAGCGGTAAAAGGTCTGTCCAACACACACAAAAATCATTTCAGACCTTAGATTTCAACAAACGGACTGATAAGCTAAACTAAACAATGAGCTAAACTAAAAAATGAGCTAACTGAAAAATTTGCTAAACTAAAAAATTTGCTAATCTAAAAAATGAGCTAAACTAAAAAATTTGCTACTTAAAAAATTAGCTACACTTATTCAATTTGTTAAATATTGTTAAATTTTACTAGGGCCACTGACTGTCCAACACACACAAAAATCATTTCAGACTTTAGGTTTCAAAAACCGGACGGATTCAAACAAACTAAAAACTAAACAATGAGCTAATCTAAAAAATGAGCTAAACTAAAAAATTTGCTAAACTATAATAATAGCTAACTAAAAAATTAGCTACACCTATTCGTTAAAGAATACAGTTAAATTTTACTAGGGCACGCGTAATTTATTACGGGCCCTTGCGACGTAACCGAAGTGAAATCGAAAAACTATTCACGAATACTTTCAACCCACTAGATTCTACTTGTCCTCGTACCTTAAATGTAACGTCCGTTTTGGCCATAAATAGACTGATCCCACATTCTCGTACCCGTTATTCATTATCATACATGTTTCGTTTCCTAGATAGAGTTTGTAATTCTTCCAATACTGGTTATGTAATACGTCTAGACGACGACTACTTTCGTTATTTTAATTGGGCTATACATAATTTATTAAAATCTCTAATATCGTTTTTATGTTACATAAGTTTAAGGGTAACACAGACACACACAGACACAATCGAAAGTGCGAACTATATAACAAAATCCAATGTCTTCAATTGACATGAGTTAATTCGAATGGATAACAATATTAAGATTTTAAAGGCCGGCAACGCATCCACTAAAATGGGTCTCCATGGGCTGCGATGACTGGTCTTTTTTTACATAATTGTAGTATAATATAAGGGCAGTCATCGCAGCCCATAGACACCCATTTTTAGTGGGTGCTTTGCCGGCCTTTGAGGGAGGAGTACACAGAAGAGATACGACCGGGAGTCGATTTCACAGTTTGCCAGTTCCGTAGGCTCGCTTGCACCCCTATACTAAAAAACCTTTTGAACAGTGCATCAAAAGGTCAGAAGAAACTATGAAATCACTAAAATCCGGATTGCAATCTTATCCTAAACGTAACAATATTTGTTTAATAGTTAAACTATTTTTAGAGACTTTTTTGTCAACTTTGGCGAACCAATGATAACTCACTTGCTTTGATAAAGACGTTAATACTAAAACTATTCAATTAAACTTTTTAACTATTTTTTTATTATTTTGTAGTTTTCAGAGATTTCAATATATTTCAGTCTTTGAATCTTGTATAAAATGATCTATATTTTCAAGTGTGAAACACCAAGTGAAATTGCATGGTATCATTTAACATCTCTCGTGTTGCCCCATTGGCCCATCGCATCATTAACGTGAGATCAGCTTGATAAGAGACGTATAAAGATTCACAACACTCTACTTCTGACGCGATAAAATCAACAATGAAATACGTTCTGTTGTATTGTTTTCTATTGTGTTTGTACCGTGTGAAATATATTGTGTAATTAAAAACAAACGGAGGAAATAGTTGTTGTTAAATAATGATCAAAGACTTTTTGAGAGATATATATATATATATATATGAATAAAAATACCAGGGGGTGATAACCAAAGATTGCTCAATGGTCACCA
This sequence comes from Pieris macdunnoughi, assembly GCA_905332375.1. NCBI lineage: Eukaryota > Metazoa > Arthropoda > Insecta > Lepidoptera > Pieridae > Pieris > Pieris macdunnoughi. Next base: position 177,418 of record CAJOBZ010000032.1, on the reverse strand, counting down.
TCAGCGTAAATTAATCAATAAAGCTTTTTATAAATTTGACGAATACTCAAATGATCCTAATCCTTGGGATTGATTTGCTCCAGTTCAAACAATTTTTATGACTCAATAATAATTGGCGATTAAAAAGAGTGGCGGAAAGTTTCTTGAAAGTTCTTCTTACCCGCTCTACGCCCCTGACTTGCGAACTGGTAGTAAATGTTTTACAATTAATTTAACTTCTTTTTGACGTTCATAAGTGTACTTATTTACCTATACGAATAAAGATATTTTGAGTTTGAGAATTCACGTAATAGAGTACATAATATTACATCCGTTTGACAAAAAAAAAATCGTTTCAGTGACACGTTTGTCGTAATATTTTTTCATACAACATTCGGACGGATACAATTGTTATTGGGTTTGTAAGAACCTGACTTGTCAATCCTATAACATGCTGTGTTTGTGTGTGTGTGTGTTAGTGACATTTCACTAATGTTGAAGATGGTTTAATAGTTTTATAGGTGCCCCTATTTATAGTAGCCATAGTAAGCAACTAACTAATGTCAAGGAGTATTTTTGTATTTGTTCTGTGTATCGAAATAAACCAAATTGGTCTAGGATTTTGTTTTAACATTATAATTTGGGATCGGATATCGCCTTACCACAAAACATTAGTGTACGCCTGACAGTATGGTAAATAGAAAATTAAATATGATTAATTTATTTATAGAACCACCGCGAGTAGCGACAGCGGTAGGGCCACGGGGCAAGCGGGCGCAGACGCCGCAGCAAGCTGCCAGATCGCCGCCCGCCCCGCAGCCTGCGCCTGCGCCAGCCCCGCTCATCCCGCTAACTGCTGTCTCCACGGAACAAGCAGACGCTTTGGCTCACGCCGCAAAAGGTGTCGAAGCCCTCGGTGTATTGGTGCAATACTTAGTGTTCCGAGTGAGTACTATAGCGTTTACATACACTTTTATTCATATCTTGCATAGAATTTCAAAACGTGAGGTTTTTGAAGTTATACTTATTTTGGGGCGTTAGGGAAAAATGATGAGAGTAAATTTTTACGATGCGGGCACACCGTCACAAATACCGAAACCCTGAAGTTAGCATAGTCAACATTTTAAAATAAAAATTGTCCATTTCTTTAATTATTTTTTTGTGATATTTAAATAAACTTTATTTAACTACGTACATAATGCGTTATAATAACACTTTTAATATATTAAATAGATTTTTTCTATTGTTAGTGTCGTTTTTTCTACAAACGTAGAATAAGGCGAAAAATATAATTTTTAATAAGATTTTTATCTTGTCACGCCAAAGAAGTATAGCTTCTAACGCGTGTACATAAGTACACACACATGTTTTTTTTTGTATAAGGGGTAACTCACTTCTTTCAACTTGCGAGAATTGGTCTTAGGGGTGATTTTTATAAGTAACAATGATTGCAGCTGGATGCACTAAACGGCAGCTCATGGCGGGTAGAAGCCGAGCGGTGGCGTGGCGTGGCAGCGGCAGAACGCAGCAGTGCTGCTCGCGCCGACCGCGACCGCCAGCAGCGTGCGCAAAAGGACCTCGACACCAGTATGTATAATGTCTTGAAACTGAACAAAATGTCTTCAAACTTTGTACAAGCTGCCATTTAAATTTATGTAAAAGGTATTCTTAATAGCAGTTATGTTAGCTACGTTATTTTACACTTAAATAATAATATTATGGAGTATAAATTAGTGTCAGTGCACGTTATTCCTAAAAATGTGGAAAAAATAGTACACAAGAACAGAGTGTCTTCCCCTTAATAGAGACAGTTTCGTATATTAAATATGGTTTTTAGTAAATTAGGTTAGTTTATAATTACCCATTAATAATAAAAGGAGTAAAAAATTAATAAAATATTTATTTATATAGTCGCAGAATGCCTGAGCAAGATCTCAGAGCTAGAGATGGAAGTATCTTCAAAGGAAGAGGCGAACGCTCGTTTACAAGCCACACATATAGAAGAGGTCTCGGCCTTGGCCAACGACGTTAAAGGACTGAAGGTTAGTTTTATTGTTTAAAGAAAAATAGGTTTAAATTGACTCAAGAATTTTCGTAAATATTTACGAGTATTTAAATGATCCTAATCCTTGGGATTGATTTTCTCCAGTTCAAACAATTTGTATGACTCAAAACATGGCGATTAAAAAGAGTGGCGGAGAGTTTCTTGCCCGCTCTTCTTGCCCGCTCTACGCCCTGTACTTGCTAACTGGTAGTGAATGTAAATTTAAAATCAATTTAACATATTTTCTGTTGAAGTTCATAAGTGTACTTGGTTGCCTATATGAAAAAAGTTATTTTGAGTTTGAGTCTGAAGATATAATGTCAAAGCGAAGCGATGGTGTCATAGCGCAAAAACAGCGGCATAACTTTCGACAATTAATCAACTATATTATTTGTCGAAAGTTATGTTTTAACAAAGCTATTTGTTTACTCCTGGCGAACGATACGTAGGAGTTGCATTCGATATAAGGATTTCTGAGTATTGTAAATTCCTATTATAGCCTATAATTTGACAGAACCCTTATAATTCCTATGAATTACTCTACGTAGCTATACAAATTTATTGTAAGAAAAATTTAAATACCAACTAAAAATCATAACAAAATTGTTCTACATTTTCTTCAGTACTTGTAAGTAAACAACACACACCGCACAATAGAATCGACCACCGTCCAGACCTTGGACAAATTTTGTATTACAAAGGAGTTTCCGTTATTATATTTTAATAGCGCGTACGTTAATAAGCGCCGAATTTTGATATTCAAAATATTAATATATAAAATAACATTTTCAGGACACTATTGATTCCCTAAAACATGAGGTAGCAGAGAGTAGGACGAGGTTGCATGCCCACAGTGAGATTGAGCGTACACTACGTGCCCAGCTCGCTGCAGCGCGAGAAGATGTCGACCAGGGGCCGGGCACTCCATACCCCTCTGGGGAAACAGGGAAGAAATATACCTGTGACGCGGCTTGTGACCCCATCTGTTGGGAGGCTGAAGAGTGTGAGCTGAGGATACAGGCTAACGAGGAATTGAGCAAGGATGCTACTGAATTAGCCGCAGAGGTAAGGTTTCACATTGATATCTTAGCAGTAAGTTTTTTAATTAAATTTATTTATTAAAGTTTACCACTATCATAGTACTAAATGTACGGCATATGTTACAAACTCTCTTATCTAAAATATATGACAATTTTAGTAAACATAACTGTTAAAAAAAAAAAATATATATATATATATATACAAGATAAAATAAGAATACCAGAAATTTCTGTTAAGCAGAAAAGAAAAAAAAATCAGCAAAACAGCGAAGTTTTTCGTTTTGATCTGACTGACTTGATGATTGCATTACCCAGGATATTATTTATCTGTATTAATATTTATTTATTTATAGTATATAGTAATAGCTGTACTATATCCATATTATAAAAGGAATCACATAGATAATATACAAAGCCAAAACCGATTAAATTGATAATCCAAATACACGAAACAGGGAAGATAAGTCAATTAAGTACATTTATCGATAAATAAAAAGATAACTGAAATTAAATATAAACGAACTACCTATTTATTTTGAAGTAAAACTAAATGGTTGCTAAATAAAGTTACATTCTTCCCGCTTCGTAACATATTTCCCGACATCCTATATAGTATGTTAATTTTTTTACAATCTTCCACAGAAATAAGTAAATATGTAATGCAAATCTTTTAATAAAATCCATCCAGTAATTAAAAACTACTAATCCGATTTTGATGTAAATTAACCGTTAAACACATTTTGGTTAAGCATAGACATAGACAACATTTATTACAAACAAAAACACACACAATTTAACAAAATTCAAAGAAGAAATAAAATGAAATGAAAAGAGATAACAAAAACAATAGAAAATTAAAAAAAATCCCTTTTCCCATTCGGTTCGTTTCAAGTGTGTAATGCGTGTGTGCTGTGGCTGTAATCGGCCCTCCATTTGATGTTTAGATATCATATTATATGGACAATGATACTTAAGAAATTTAGCACACACGATTCAGCATATTCAATTGCAACCAAATTATGTCATAGGTCACCGTTCTTTTCTGAAGTCAGTTTGTATGTACCACAGGTTCGGTCTCTACGCTCGGTGGTAGAACTTAAGCAAGCAGAGGTCGCATCACTGCGGGATTCTCGCAGTGAGCTAGCTGCAGAGCGCGAACGGCGCGCCGCCGCCGAGCGTGACGCGGGCAGTGCCCGTCAAGCTGCAGAGGAATTACGCGAGCGTGGCGCTGCCAGGCAGCGAGAAGTCGATCGCCTTAGAGACGACAATCGCCGCTTAAGAGAAGTCGCTGCTCGTGATCGGGACCACGCCGCGCGTCTTTTGGCCCACAACGAAGAGCTCAGATACAAACTTCGACAGAAGTCCCAGGTATGATTTACGTATAAATACAAAATTCAAACAAATTTAAATAGTTTTGTCCCTGTGGCAGTGTACCTTGTTATTCTTTGACTTTTGTTAGCGATAGTCCAAAAGATATTAAGGTTATTTTTGTTTGTTCTTCTTTTTTAAATTTATTTATACCGAACTGATTCTGTAGCGTGCCTACGGGGCGATGACTTATCATCGTTATTTCGTGATGATGTAGCAAAAGCTGAGTACATCACTTTCTCCAAGGGACAGCAAAGTTTTAGTGTACCAACATATGATTCCATATTTCTGTCCCTGCTTTGATTTCTATAGCATTGTCGTTATACTGCATAATCTTTACAATAAATCGAATTCATATCGGAAATTACAAATTTATATATTAAAACTCGAAAACTGACTAAATTATATTTTCAGTTATTTAGTGTATCTCTGTGATCCAGCCCAGCTCTAAGTCTTTTGGTGATATCTTAAATCAAGTTTCTCATATTGTTATTAAACACAGAATGCTTATGCTTTAGCGAAAGGAAACCACAAATTTTTAGTTAATACTTGAAACACTTGAATACTTGAAATTGTGTCACAGAGGCGTAAAAATACCTTGTTATTTTAATAATTTTTATTTTTCATTATTTACTTCTCGGCACGAAACTTGTCCAGATAGTGTAATAGATTGTTCGTGCATAAGATTTTAGTAGATAAAACATAAAATACCTCTACTAATGACACAAGCCAACACATATTAATAAGAAAACAAATTAAAATGGTGTGAATGCCAATAAATTTTATAAAATATTTTCCCTTTCAGGTGGTCTCTCTGCTAGCGGGCGGTGCGTACGTAGAGCGCAGTGGGTCTCGTCCCCACACGTGTTCGTCCGGGGACTCATCCCCTCCCGCGTCTCCCCCCGCCTCCCCTTCTGGTTCCCCCTCGCCCTTAACACCTCCGTTGCCCGCTGTCAAAGGAGTTGTGGAGAAACACGACTCTGTCAGTTGGGTGCTCGAGATAGAGGAGACGCCTGAGGAGATGGCTTCCAGGTACGGCTGATGTTTAGTGATGCATGAATTATTGACTATCCTCTGTTTTATTATCGTATGACGCGTACGTAATCACAATTTCACAACTGTCAACTATACTATAATATATACTAGAACCGCCTTTGATTTACTTGTAACTTTCTCCAAGGAAACATCTTGAACAATTTTTTGTAACAAAATAATTTTGTTTTAAACTTCTAATTACTAAAAATAAATCGCTTATTTCATCGAAAAAGGAATTTAGATCATTTTGCTATTTTATGTTTAACGTTACGTGCGATTATAACTGCGATAGAGTTTATTATACAAATATTAGTTCTTTTTATATGACATATTTAGTAATTTTATATGTATTTTCTTTCGGCAGACTGGCACGCAAATCATCTTTTCGCTCGTCGACATCCAGTGGCGTGAAGCGACGTGGGGAAGGCTCCCCTGCCCCCGCGTCCCCTGCCCCTAACGCGTCTAAACTTTTCCGGCCAGGTGACTTGGACTTCCCTCCCCCGCCCCCGCCACTTAAGGAAGCCGCCGGAGAGGCCATCTATATATACGACGAAGGTCACTATTGAACCGTTATTACCCGGCTCGAAGGACCATAACCACGGAGAGACTGATTCGTTTGGAAAGTCTACTTTACTCACGTATGATATGTTTCTGAACCTAACTAATGCTTAGGTGAACAGATTGAGGATTGTGATCAATGAATACTTAAATACATAGACCAACTTTGTCTATTGAACATTGTCTGAGGGAAAATTTCTTGCCGGATTATCACTGGATTTATTGAAATACGGAAATGTTTAAACGCTTTTTTATAGAACTATTGGTGATTTATGTTCGCAGTTGAGTCAGATTGCAATTGTTTAGTGTTACGGGTTGATTCCCTAAGCTGAAACTTTAGTTGTGGAAGGCTATATTTTAATGTTTCAATGCTTTCTCACATATATATATTGATCGGCTACGTTTTGATAAAAAATGTGTACATTGCACCAATAAGACGAAGTTTTAGTTTCATTTGGTCTGCATTTTCTGGGACGTGTATTTGCATGCATTTTAATAAAACCTTAAGACAATTATTGTGAATGAGTTAGTGTTTTATGAGTGGTCCAATATAATCCGTATTCCACCGATATTAATAACGCGCTTTCTAGAAGCATATTTTACAAGTTTAATCGACAATTGTCGCGTATAGAGCTTCGATCTAACAAAAGTAAACCTTGTTTGTTTAATATTTGGTAAACGCGAGTACTACAAATATTGGTAATAAACGCATATTTATTACATTATGTATTTAACTCGACGAGTGCCTAACAGCAATTGTGGTCAATCTGAGACATGTAAACTGAACTGAGTTTCATCATTGGAGTCGAGACAGAATACGAAATTCCACTCGACCGTTCGTCGTTTCACAACCGCGTTTTTAAGGCAGTTTTTGCCACCATTATGTGGAACCAGCTGCCCACTAAGAGTGTTTTCGGACCAATTCTACTTAGGTTCCTACAAGGTACCTCTGGCATTGAGATCCATGCGCGGTGGTATCACTCATCATCAGGTGAGCCTCCTGCCCTGCCCCCGGTTCTAAAAAAAATATATAAACAAGTCGAGTTAGGTAAATAATGTAATAAATTCGATTTTATCCGCTAAAGAAATTCGTTGTTTGATATCGAGTAACTTGCTGATATGAATTAAACAACGACAATTCATTCCCATATTTATAAAATCTCTGTATCGTACAACTAATCTGTCCCTTGTTATCGTGAAAACAATTTAAGAGAAAGAGACACGCGACAATTGAAATTTGTTCGATTAAACTTATATTATACACAGTAGAGGTATGACTATATTGTCTTAAGGCATATAATCCATTTGTAACAGTTATATTAATTACTATTAAATCTTCTCTCGACTCTTTCTTCCATTATATTAAACACTTCTAGTCTTATTTATCTTTTCTCTTATATTTATTGGTGCAATATCGTTTAAAATTGTTAATGATGTTATGTTAAGATAATGGAATATGCAATACGCCGTGCTCATATATTGTGGCAATGTTATTACGTTAAGGATTTCGTATTGTCTGAGTCCATTATTGTATATTATTATGATAGTTTATCTTGGTTGTTGGAATTGTTTTTATTTTCATGTACAAATAATGATTGAGAAATAGATGTAAGTAGTTTACGGATGTGTAGTACGGATTTTCACAATGTAGGCTATATTTATTTAAGATTTTTGATAAATCAATGAACCAAAGAGGCAGTCGGTCAGCTTCTCTCTTTGCTTTCGTTTGCATGTCATGTGCTTGTCAACTGTCAAGTTTATTTATTTTTAAGCTATGTATAAATAGTATTTCCATTCCAAATAATTTCATGATTAGGAGAGTATCTATTATGAAGGATTAAATAATAATATTACAATGTGACGATTTGTTTTATTCATCGCCGTAAATTATAAGAATTTATTAAGAAGTGGCTTTTTTTCCCTGAGATCGTAGGTTCGAACCTCGGCTGTGCATCAATATGGAATTTTTGTCTTACCGTATCTGTCGTACGGCGAAGGAAAACTTCGTGAGGTAACTGGTATGCCTTAGATTCAAAAAGTCCACGTATGGCAGGCATAGAAAGCTGATCCTACCTACCAATAAGAAAAAAAAATGATCACGATACAGAAACAGTAATCATCTAATACCAAGACCTAAAAAGGTTGTAGCGCCACTAATTCATTAGATTATTAGTTACAAAATGAAATGTATAAAAAACGTATCTATAGAACGTGGACTCATGTTTCGTGGCTACGAAACTTATCGACAAAATAAGAATATTTTCAGCCAATAATAACATATCCTCTATTCAAAAGTATAGCAAGCCTCAAATTAGTATTGATTGGTTAGACTTCCTTTCATGTCACTGCAAGGATAAAAAAGTGACAAAATATACTTAACTACGAGTACATTAGGTCTAGGAGCGTATAAATTCGATTTTCATTCAGAATTTACTATTGAAGGATGGAAGTCATTGACATAAGTAATTTATCAATTAGGACAATTATCCTAATTATTACGTCCGCATGCCGACGCGGGCGTCCTGCGCAAGAGTTGACCAGTTGAACTATTATTAACCCATGTGAGCAAGATTTATGTACTTATAGATAAATAGACAATTATACAAATTAATACTAATTGCACTGTGTGTTATCATCAATAAAAATGTACACACACTTTACCAGTCAGCGACTGTGTAGTTAAAACGTCCTATTTATTAATATTGAAGAAACATGAGAATTTTTATTATTATTTATTAAGTAAACTAAACAGATACATCTCTAAACAGTGAATAAAATAAAAGTAAAACATAAAATAAACACATTGGACATATCCACAAAAAGTTTCACTGATAAAAAATACAATAGAAAGTAAAACAAGACAAAACATGACAGCACAAAATTTATAAATTAGGAGAACGACAAACAAACTAGCAGCTATAAAAAAACAAGGAAGATACAAGGCTTAAGACATTAAGTGTTTTAACTTATACTTAAATGAAGCAGTAGAGGAGTGCGAAAAAGGGTCAATGTTAGTGACAGAATCCAGGGCAGAACACATCCTGTGAAGAGGCTCTCGGAACCCAATGTTGGTTCTGTGAGTCGGAAGGTTAAAAGTTCTGTGCGAGCGCAGAGATCTGGCAGGAACGTTAAATGGTATCAGTTCGAGAAGATTTTTAATCAAAGATATAGATGATTATGAATTCAAATACGAAGTACATAATTATTAAAAAGTTCGTTGGTTTATAAATTAACAGAATTATAAGATATTAATTACTTAAAATACTAATTCATCTGCTTTAATCACTATTTAATCATATGTTAAACCATTTCATGAAATAAACGTCGACCCGTACACGACGTTTTATATTGTGTCCCTATTCAAACAGAATTGAGTTCTAGAGAACCAGGGAAAGGTAGAGTCCAAATAACATTGTACTTTAAGGTAATTGAAAAGCCAAATAAATTACGTTTGCGAAGAAATAGAAATTCTTTCCGCGTCTTTCAAAATAGTGAAACGGAGGCATAAGACTCTTTTCTAAACGGGTTTCTTTGTATTAGATTGAAGAGCTATACCAATTACAGGCCCTTCTTTCCCACAATTATAAACCAAGTGTATATTTTTCGTAAAATTTAACTATATTGGCAGAAATTGCATTCATTCGCTGTCAAATTACCGCTACGCACAATAGTTAGATATATCAATATTTCCATACTGAAGACATTAGAGTTATGTACTTTGTTTGCTACTTTGATTACTAAGGTCACTTAAAATGTGAGAAAATGGTTTTTAATATCCACCCTCAGACCTACAACACGCCACTATAGCACTTACTAATTCATAAGCAATACTATACTACAGTATAATTTATAATAGCAAAGTTTCATTCCAAAATATACTTAATAATATATGTAGCTTTCAAATCGGCATTCAATTGTTTGTTATATTGCTCTTAAATATACACATTTCTCAACAAAACTGGCTTAATGGCAGCGTATTTATTTACTTCATTAGTAAATATTACGAGCTTGTTAACATACTATGAAATATTAGCACATACTTAACAAAATTATCTTATCAGCTAAATGTATCTATGACTTAATAATTAACGATTTTAGAACATATGGATAGTTATAATAGTAAATTTACAAAATCTAGATCTACGGTCAAGCTGTTTCAAGTCAGTGTTCTGAAATAATTTTGATATTTCAACGTTCATAAGTATACAAAAGTTACTTTAATTAATATTTTGCCTATTTACAAATGCTATTCCTAAAAAATAACAAATGAAACAGACGAATATATTATTTTATTTATTAACACCTGCTCTGTGCCCATTGCCATCATAGCTTGAAGACACGATTGCTTGCGATCCCCGTCAAAACAATAATAGATTTAAAGGCATTGGCTAATCACTAAGTATTATAACTGCAATGGGGAAGTCTCGCCGCTAGTAAGGGAACAAATTTGTTAGTAATGTAGTAAAAGAGTTGCTGCGTATAAGCAAAAAAAAATCCTCTATGGCGCTGAAACTTGGACAATACGAACATCTGAAAGGAACTAAGACGTTTACAGATAAAAAATCGAATTGTGAAACTTTGTTACCGTGAGTTTTTTTGGATGCCAGAGGTCCAGAAAATATAGAAAAACTTATCGTGACTGGCCGATCCCCTACTCGCTGGACTGATCAAGTATACAGGTCTTACCATCACAGAGATTTTATCTGTGAAATTTAAATTGTATTTTCTTTTACAAATTTGGCAAAGGTCATCTAGTCTCTGCGTCTACTTCAACCCAGTTATCAGGTAATAAAATGCGCTGAGTACTAATTGAATAATGTCAAATCCTAAACAAATAAAGATAATTCGGCGGTGTCAAGGAGACTAACATAAGGACACAACGCTATCAGCCCCTATATAAACTTATGGAAACATGAATTCCAACAAAAAATCGCAAAATGGTCAACAGCGTGGTTGCGTTTGTATTTTCGCTATTAATTGGTAAGTAATAATCAAAATATATTAAAACTAGCGTTTGTCCTCGCTTTTACATAGGTCACTTATAAATAATTTGAAAAGTCTATAACTAAGTAAAAGATATTAAATAATATGAAGAAGCGAATTTGTTTTTTACCACGTTGAAATTATTATACAAACATATGAGGTTTTATTAAATTTATATATTGAAAACTGCATTCAAATGCGTAAAGTAGTTTCAAAGAAAATAGTGTAGACACGATATTCTTCTATACTATGACTTAAAACCAAAATGTAACAGGTTTATTTCCAGTTTTACAACTTTCAAAATGCATCGTGAAAAAAGTAATACTATATAAATAAATTCTTTGAGAATGAAACATTCAATCTGTTTCGCAATATTTAATACAAATTTGGAGTATTATAAATTAAACCGAAAGTTGCTAATGTGCTATTTTCTTTTTAGTTGTGGGTTCGGCCGTGGACGGCGAAGATAAAGACGCTAAAATAAGGATTTACAGGTAATTATTTTTACTTTTCCGACTTATAGAGTTTGTGAGTATGTGATATTTGAGTATTAAGATTTATGCTTACAAGCACGTGTATTTTCAATTATTTGTTTTAATTACTGGGTAACTAAGGTCCATATTTTAATTCCCAAGTCACAACCTCAGTAGAAAAAATGGTTAAGAGCTCTTGAAACTATATTTAAATTTTATTGACGGTCGGACCTAAAAGACAACGCAATGATTCTTTAGATACATCATAGGGAAAATCTACGTTTCATCATTATGGGTTTAGCAATTTTTCAGATATGGGTTTACGTATTTATATACGTAGTACTCGTACGTGTATACTATGTATATATAGATAAATAATGTGGATTTATCTACCTATACATAGTAGTCTTGATTTAGCCCGAAAAAGACGCCATGGGTGAACCACTAGGCGAACCCAAAACTAGGCGTTAAACAGCAGTAATTTGTAAATAAAGATTGCCGTGCCTTCTAAAGCCAAGGACTTATTATCAATTCTGCTAAACCTATGTTAGTGTTTAACTGGTCTATGGCAAATATTTTGCAAATTCCGAAAAAATATTACGTAGTTCATAAACCTACTTTCGATAACTTAGCGATAACTGGTATATGTTGAAATAATATAGTCACTTGGGTTTTCAGAACGATCGGTGACTTTGAAGAAATACCGTTAATTTCATTGCAAAATATTTTTAATTCGTCCTGGTACAACTCTACTAGGAGTACAATTATTTTCTGCCATGGTTTTACAGGTAAATATAATTTTATAACATATTTAATTTTATTTATTTATTATTATAAATGACAATGCATTGTAGAACGGAAGATCAAATATCATGGACGCTTGCAACGCGAATTACAAGTGCGTTGTGTCAGTGTGAGTGGGTTGATCTTAATTCGATACAAATATGTATAGGAATTATTATTTTGCTGTTTAGTAATGATCCAGTACCTAAAACCCGATTTGTATTTTTTTTTTTGATCATTTTTATTTTTATAAACTAGCAGCTGATCAGCATTATGTGCCTGACATATAGATTTAGAATTTTGGATTTTGGAGTTTGCTGTATACAAGTTATTAGATATTATTGGTCGTTTAAAGCTACGTATTATTCCAAATTCAAAATTTGCCCATAGTATGTAAGTTATTGCTTCTCATTACAATTAGGCTATGTTCAGATGGCAAAAATTTGAAGCGCGTTTTCAAATCGCGCGACTAGACATTGTGGTATATTCATACAACTGTTCACATGAGCGCGCGTTAACTCGCGTTAGCGAGCGTTAACGCGGCGCTCAGAGAAAAAGTCTCTATACGCAGGTGATCGCGCGTTGACGCGCGCTTAGAGTTTTATTTGTGTATATCGCTGAATCTGTATACGTATTGATTAGACATTTGAATCGATGTACTCGTAGTTATGTTTCATTATAGTGGTATACATAATTTTAAGATAATGTATAAAAGATAAGGTACTATTGATACACAAAAATATATAGAAAATACTGTATACCGTTATATGTATATTTTCACTAACCATATACTGTGTTAACTTGAATATTAAACAGCCCACGTGCACTTGTACCGCATTGGCCAAGACTATTCCAAAAGGACACAAGTGGAATCGATTTGAATTTTCGTAGTTTAATTTGTTTCTACGCTGTCGCTGTAAAATTGTGCCCTGCAGGTTTCCCGACCGGTCCAGCGGTACAAGGCGTAATGAGAGCGTATCTGGAACAAGGTGAAAGTAACGTAGCACTTCTCAATTGGGAGCATTTGGCAGCAAATTCATTGTCCACTATTCCCAGCTCTTATATCAACTGGGCTGTGCCTAATGCTCGGCAGGTGAATATTTTCAGATATTTATTTCATACAAATTGATTTTAAATGTCACTTTAAAACCAATCAATTAGTCAATTCTTATAGTAAGAAGTAGTGATAAAATAAAAAGATCCCCTTTAGGCAAGGTTCCGAAGATACTGGCAGCGTTCCCATTGGCCCATACCTATAGTGGTAGCTGCCAGCTCTTCAGTATCCTGTGATGTCGACAAACCTTTTAGCTATTTCCTTAAAAAGACTTATAGCGCTAGGACCGCAATGACAAAAGGTCTCGACACCAGATGGGACAAAATCATATTCAGAGCCTAGACCTTGTATTTGCATGCTTTAGCTTAAAACGGACGCAATAAAAATAGACGGAAGGATTGGTCTCCTATTGACAAACTATAAATGTTAGATATTTATTGAATTTTGTTTGTCCTTGTAGTGGTTCATTAAAATGTTAAGACTTATAGCCTGTTAATAAGTGTTTAGTTTAATCCTTAATGTAATTCCAAGGCAAGTCTGTGGTAGTGCATTCAAAACCCGGCTGTGTCATTGGATTTTTCTTTCTATGGCCATTGCATTCCCGCTCAAACAGGCTTAATAACTAACATGTGTCAGGCACAGAATACAAATGATTAATTTTATAATAAACGCAAAAGCCAAGAATCATAGAAGGAATGTCTGTGTATCTGTATATATGTAATGAATATAACCGTAAAATATATCTAATTTTCAAAATTCCATTATCTTTTCGAAAAAGATATTAATGACGTCACCAAATTGAACCTTTACCTAATTAAATTAACATAATTTATATATTTCTTTTAATTGATTAGGAAATATTTTTGAATGGCAACACATAATTGTATTATTAAAAATGGCGTTCGCATCGCACAGTGATTGAACAATCAATAGTTAGCAGACAAACAAAGTTAATTGGACAAAACAGGATTTTGGAATAGGACAAGCGTATGATTGCTTTTAAAAAAGATAAATTTTAAACCTAGCTTAACGTCAGGCTACTTCTCAATTGGGAGCATTTGGCAGCAAATTCATTGTCCACTATTCCCAGCTCTTATATCAACTGGGCTGTGCCTAATGCTCGGCAGGTGAATATTTTCAGATATTTATTTCATACAAATTGATTTTAAATGTCACTTTAAAACCAATCAATTAGTCAATTCTTATAGTAAGAAGTAGTGATAAAATAAAAAGATCCCCTTTAGGCAAGGTTCCGAAGATACTGGCAGCGTTCCCATTGGCCCATACCTATAGTGGTAGCTGCCAGCTCTTCAGTATCCTGTGATGTCGACAAACCTTTTAGCTATTTCCTTAAAAAGACTTATAGCGCTAGGACCGCAATGACAAAAGGTCTCGACACCAGATGGGACAAAATCATATTCAGAGCCTAGACCTTGTATTTGCATGCTTTAGCTTAAAACGGACGCAATAAAAATAGACGGAAGGATTGGTCTCCTATTGACAAACTATAAATGTTAGATATTTATTGAATTTTGTTTGTCCTTGTAGTGGTTCATTAAAATGTTAAGACTTATAGCCTGTTAATAAGTGTTTAGTTTAATCATTAATGTAATTCCAAGGCAAGTCTGTGGTAGTGCATTCAAAACCCGGCTGTGTCATTGGATTTTTCTTTCTATGGCCATTGCATTCCCGCTCAAACAGGCTTAATAACTAACATGTGTCAGGCACAGAATACAAATGATTAATTTTATAATAAACGCAAAAGCCAAGAATCATAGAAGGAATGTCTGTGTATCTGTATATATGTAATGAATATAACCGTAAAATATATCTAATTTTCAAAATTCCATTATCTGTCCGAAAAAGATATTAATGACGTCACCAAATTGAACCTTTACCTAATTAAATTAACATATTTTATATATTTCTTTTAATTGATTAGGAAATATTTTTGAATGGCAACACATAATTGTATTATTAAAAATGGCGTTCGCATCGCACAGTGATTGAACAATCAATAGTTAGCAGACAAACAAAGTTAATTGGACAAAACAGGATTTTGGAATAGGACAAGCGTATGATTGCTTTTAAAAAAGATAAATTTTAAACCTAGCTTAACGTCAGGCTTACGAGAGAAGGTTTTAGGGGAAATTCTGTCCCGTATAAACTATAGTTATCGAATAGCTGTTAAATTTTGTGTCATTATATATTGATATATTATATATTTCTTAAAGTTCTTACGTTATAATTCAACGATAATAAAACCTAACATATTTTCTTATAGAGAGTAATAACGGACACGTTTTTGGAAATATTTTTATGTTTGTAAAGAATAAAGTCGAAATTTTGGTCGTATTACAAAATTCTTTTATCGTTACAATGCAGCGTTATCCTTAAGTGACATATCCTATATTTATTTTCAAAATATACAATAGTAGGACTAATATACTGTTATACTTAATACTACTTAATACTATTAAGTATTATTAATATATTTGAAATATGTTAGGAATAAGGGGCTATATTTTATATAATTCATCGAGACATAACTAGATGTAAGATCTTTAAAATTTATTTTTGTCACTGTATAAATTAAACACTTAAATAGTAGCTATATATCTATAGCTCCAGCCGTGCGAAGCCGGAACAGGCCGGATATTTAGTTTAGCAAATTAAGTTACCTTTTTTAGTCGCCTAGAGATAGATTGTAATAAATTAAATACTTGACCGTAAAAAACATAATATAAAAAAACGTATTGAAGAATTTAAAGAGTAGTTTTTGTATAGAAAAGTTTATGATTAACAGTAATGTGAACTAGATTTATATATTATATATAATAATTCTGTGTATAGTTAGGTGTAAGCCTGGCTGCGGCTCTGGGCAAACTGTCGGGCATCGTGGACTTTAGCAGGCTGTATTTAATTGGGCATTCTCTTGGAGCACACGTCTTTGGAATTGCGGGAAACAATTTAAGGCTTAATGGAATTCTTTTGCCGTGGTAAGTGTACAATATCAGGAAACATTTAACTATTAAAATTACGGTTTACACTTTTATATTGAAAATCGTGATGGTTGTGTGTAATTTAATTTTCTTGCAAATAACTGGATTTTGAGAAAATGAGAAATGTCGAGACAGAGGCGTTCTTATTATTTATTATAATAAGTTTATTGTATATGAGCAGTGTTGGCCTAGTGGCTTCAGCGTGCGACTCTCATACCTGAGGTCGTAGGTTCGATCCCCGGCTGTGCACTAATGGTTTCTTTCTATGTGCGCATTTAACATTTGCTCGAACGGTGAAGGAAAACATCGTGAGGAAACCGACATGTCTTAGACACAAAAAGTCGACGGCGCGTGTCAGGCACTGGAGGCCGATCACCTACTTGCCTATTAGATTTAAAAATGATCATGAAACAGATTCAGAAATCTGAGGCCCGGACCTAAGGAGGTCACTGATTTATTTTTTTGTTTTATAAGTTTATTGTATATTGCGAGTGGTTGGACTACCAGCGAAATATCATAAAAAATAGAAATTTGGTGGAAGAATGGTGTACTGTTTTTCCAATATAAAAGTTATCATCAGCGGACGGAAACTCTATGTATGACGTTATTGAATGCATAGTAGCCGCGGGTTTCCGTCGCTATATAAATATTCTTTTTTTTTGCAATAGGGGGCCACTCCCAATACCAGAGGGCTCGCGAATGCGTTGCCGGCCTTTTAAGAATTGGTACTAAACAAGAAATATTAAATAGTTACTAAACACCTAATCACATTATAGGATTGTTGGATTGGACCCAGCCGCTCTTGGATTTGAAAATAAAGCTACTTCCATGCGATTGAACCCTGGCTCAGCTCAGATAGTTACCGTGATTCATTCAGACCCAAGCAAATATGGATCAAAGCTGCAACTCGGAACTGTTGACTTCTGGCCCAATTACAAAGGAGTAGGACATGTCAGGCAGCCAGGGTGTGGAGAGAAACCATCTTCCGTGTTTTCACCAGAGGGTAAGAATACAAACATTTTTAAAAATCTAAGCAAAGGACGGGTTATTAATTGTTTATTTCTCGGTCGATTTTGATGTTTTGATAGACTGTTCGGCAGATGAAAGTGATAAATTTGAAAGACGTATTCTTTATATAAATTAGTATATATTTAAATATATAATTTATATAAACAGTGGAATCTCTATAACTCGAACTTCGTTAAGTCGAAAAAAATTGCCACGTCAAAATTATCACGTCTTACTTGGAATTCGATGAAATAATATCAAACAAATCCAAAATGACTATTCGGGTTCGGGGCTTCTAATCTATTGTCTTCGTCTTGTACACGTTCATATTGAATTGTTATTCAAGTCTACAAATCGAAAAATACCCTCAGAAATCACGCCTCTATAAGTCGAAATTTCAGCAGTTAAGTCAAAAACTCGTTAACTCGTTAACTCGATTTTTTTCAATTTCCCTTGACATTCGAGTTATAGAGATTCCACTGTATTTATATATAAATATGTTTAAAAATATTATTATAGCCTAGCTCGTTGCTCGATTTTAACAAATAGTGTAGCAAGTTCTATGCAATATATTTAGATCATAAATATGCTCCCAAAATACCCTGCTGGGAAGCGACTACTCTACGAAGCCATAATTCAAAACAGCTTAAATAATACTTTATTTATGTAGTTAACTATGGTTAATTTTCCACGATATGAACAGTATATCTATAATATAAAAATGAATCGCAAAATGTGTTGGTAAGCGCATAACTCAACAACGCCTGGACCAATTTGGCCAATTATTTTTTTATAATATTCCTTGAAGTACGAGGATGGTTCTTACGAAGAGAAAATTTAAAGAAAATTGAATGAAAAAGTCTAAAAACAACACTTCTATATTCCCATACAAAATATTCGTAATAATACTTAAGTCAATTTGAACTTTAATACCATATCATAAAGTTCAAGTGTTAGTGGAGGGGTTGAGGGAAGGTAAATTTTTTTTTACATAATGTATTTGTTGTCTTATCAACTTTCTTTTTTTATCTTAGCTAGACCGGTGTCCCGAATAGCAGAATAAGTATTTAAAATAAATAAAGAATGGTCTGTTAGGCAGTACGATGTTCGCCAGGCCAGCTAGTATAATATATATATATATATATATATATATATATATATATATATATATATATATGAACAGTATAGATATAGGGATATTGTTGCTGTTTTAGGTCTCCAGTCAGGCCATAATGCCAAGTATATATAGTATATTGCGCACCTAAAAAGGATACTTCTTTGGAACTTGGTAGGAAAATGATAGTGCCTACGCTACGCTACCATTGCTGTCAAAATCTGATTGTATATTTTATTCATCACACAATACATGACCTTCTGTATTTGCAAGTTTAGTTTAGGTCGACATAGGAGTTCGGCGTAATAACACTATAATACATACATAGATTATCATACAATGATGACTTTATTAGTCATCATAACAATGAAATATACAGTATTAAAATTCCTAACCTACATAGTAATAATGAATATAATTTTAAAAATAATAAAAAAAAGATTTGAAACAAACTTAAAAAGTTTGGTCCCTGTGGTAGTGTACCTTTAACGCTGGCAGCATTTCCTCACTGTATTGCGATACTTATTCGTTGAGCGAGGAAAACACCAGCTCTGGGGTCACCAAAAGTGGTACTCCAAAGAGAACAAAATTGAATTTGGAGGAAAGACTTATATTTGATTTTATCATGTTTGTTACAATGGTACACAACATTTTATTTTAAAGCGACCAGATCCCTTACTATGCAACTTCCAATAGCGATTCCGACTGCAATCTTGATCCCAATAATGAGTTATTCTTTCGCACGATCCGCCTCTGATATTGAGAGAACTACATCGAACTACTGGCGCTTTCCCGGCTCGACATATTTTTTAAATAGCGTAAATAAATATCGTTTAATATTACGTATAATATGACTTTTGGATAAGGTTACTAATAGATAGCATTATATTAATACACTAATAATATCATTTCTTTCGTTTAATACATTTTTTTTGAATAGTTTCAGTATTCTAATATATTTACATACAAATAAAATAGATTATAATTTAAAGTCACGTTAAAACAAATACTTAGAATAGAGGAAATGACATGCCAATTACCAATAACGCACCCGGGGATTACCGGCGCTTCGTCTCTGAAAAGTAACCACAATTTATGAATTCAACTCCAAAAGTTCTTTAAATAATTCGAAAACATTTTGACGGTAATATGTCACATTAATGAAATAAGTTTGCATTGAAACAAAAGCTTTAAACTGCTGAGCCTTGAACTAATTTTATTTTCAAAGATATTATGTCAATATAAAGATATAATGGCTATATCTATGATTGTTGGGTGCAAAAGAAGTTCCTTAGAAACCTATATAAAAGAAGATACTTCCTTCCTTACCCTACTTAGTTCTTGGATTTAAGGGTATGATTCACTAGAACTTCGTAGGGATTTAGCTAAGATTATGGACCTGTACGTTCCGGACAATTATCACCGCTGCCGGAAACATTTGCTGTGTATTCGACTCGCACTGTACAGCGTCAACAAGCTCCCATTCCCAGATTACTCTCGCAGCTCAATAGTTGTCTCGACTATTCGCCGGAGAGTGACCTATATGTGAAGTGTATGGGGGTATTATACTATGATTTAGAAATATACTTAGAAAAGATTAATAGATTGCAAATTTATAAAAATGACTTAATTGTATATAAATAATAAATATAAACTGTGTTAATGGCTAAGCGTGCCTAATCCTGTCATGGATAAATCACTTTCGTGCTTTCAAACGAAAAGAGTTATTAATGCAGAGCTAGTCTTAGTATGTATAATGTGTTAGAGCATCTAATCTTAGTCTAAAATTAAAATTCGTGTATAATTTAATCCTATAAGCCCTGCCGTTGGTAAATAAACTATCCCTAAATGAAATATTTTTCCAGACCTCTGCAGTCATCACAGAAGTTGGGAGTTGTTTATTGACGCAATAAAGCATCCAGGGACAATCATCGGATCACACGCCAGGAATTTTAAAATTTGGAAACGGTATTCTCTCGCCCAACGCGCCGCCACCACTATGTCAATCGAGACATATACGAAGAATGCGTAATTATTTTTTAAATATTTTACAAAATTATCGTAATTTTGTCACTGATTTATGATATTTCAATCTTAAAACTTCTTGTGGAGTTGTGTGCGACACTCATACCTGAGGTGGTAGGTTCGAAACTGGCTGCACCAATGGACTTTCTGTCTATGTTCGCATTTAACACTCACTTGTACAGGTAAAGAAAAACATCGTTAGGAAAGAGGCATGCATTTTTAATGAATATATAATTTTAAATTTTTAATGTCGACGCCGTGTGTCAGATACATGCTGATCACTTATTTCGTGATCATTTAGTAATAAGCAGTAAGTCATAAAAAGGTTGTAGCGCCACTGGTTTTTTTGAAATCACATTTAAAACAATTCTAGTTATTATTTATTATATTCTTAGTTCTTTTTTAAGGTTTAAAACGAACAAAGTAAATGACTGGTGGCTTACATTTGAGACCTTTTAATAAGAAATAATTAAGTATATATTGATCGTCACATTTTTGTGTAAATATTGTGCTCTTCTTTTCAGGATACCAGGAAACTATTACCTCGTAACAAATGCTCAATCACCCTATGGTTTAGGTGAAAATGGATTATAAATTATAAATACTTGTTCATTCATTAAAATTCAAGTTACTAAAGTGATCGAAAGAATCGATCTCTGTTGACAGACATCATGTAGTTATTATAAATAATAGACAATAAATAAATGTGTTTAAGAAAATTTGGCTTTCATTCAGTATAACGGAACTTTGGAATCTTTTAACTATTGAACTTAATAATTCAAAGGACTTATTTGAAATTGTTTGTTAGAGATGAACACAAACTATATACAATATATATATATATATATATATTGTAATTAGTAGATTTGAATGATTTTTTGTGTCGAACCATTTATCGAGGACTAACGATACGTCTTACCGTAGGCAAACTTAGTTACTACGTACTTTTTACGAAAACACAGAAATGGTTATTTATTCATATCAAAGATGAGTCGCGGAAACTGATCAAAGCATTAATGATAAGTTGAAGCGGCTGAATTTCCTCAAATCATTAAAGCACTTAGCACACAAATAGCTTCACTCGTGCCAAATGGATTTCCAACGACTACGCTCTGTTAAAACATTTTTGAAAAGGTTTTTAAGTATTTAAAACTTATGTTGAAGTCACATGGCTACCTTTGTAGTTTTGACTTAATGTTCTATAACCCCTAGATGGGGCAGAGGGCGTCCACAGTGAGTATCCATCGATCTTGAGCCTCGCATTTCCCCTCGCTCCAAGTCTTTCTGACTCTCTTAGCCTCATCTGCGATTGTATGACGCCAGGTTTTCTTGGGATTGACACGCAGAATGGCAGAATCCAATCAAGTGCCTGCTATGGGATATAATTGGAATCCCTTCGGAGTGTATGGCCTATCCCTTTACACTTATTTATTTATTATATAGGGGAAGATCGTTACCCTTCGTACGCGGGGCACATTCATACAGTCAAAATAAAACTTGAACGAAACAAAGTACAGTCTTGCTTTTGTATGTGTGCATGAGTCGAGGTACCAACTATACATCAACGAAGTTTCGCGAAATTCGCACCGATGAGAGTGAAGTTACAGGCATGGACGTGTTTTCGCGCTCGGTAAGTAATTTTTTGATCAATGTTTTTGTCTCTTGTTACCGTAGATAAAATAAGTTTTCGTGTAGAGTATTCTATCAGTAACTAGCAACTATACTTAAGATACGTCTACAATACTTAATTTATGACGTTTTCCTATTAATATTAAAATAAGTTATATTTTGTTGTTATTCAGTAAGTGGGGTACTTTCGGACAGCACTAGATGGGGCACATTTGAACGAATTGTACAACTAAATTTGTATGAAAATTTGTCGACACGAACTGTCATTTTCATACAAATTAAGTTTTTGACTTTCTACATACACTACTGTTAGGGCATCTTGACTAAACCCTCTGGTAGGTAGGTACGATTGTGTTAGTGTGCTAATTGCTCATTTTTGCATTAACTTTGTCCTGTGTTGCTATTTTTGCTATCGTCGATGTAAATATATATTAATACCTATTTCTTATTATCTTTATTAAGGTTGATTTTGATGCTTGTGAACCAGATGCTTTGAATAATTTACCAATCCATCAAATAGTAGTTCCTTCGAAGTCAATTTTGACACCAGAGGCATTTTGACCCTATCCGCATGTTGTAAGAAATAATAAAACAAAATGACGACGACGGCCAGGAAAACCACGAATTTATACTGCCACACCCGAAAATAAGAAGTGCTAATCCGCACCAAAGATTAAGAAATGTGATTCTAAATTTAAGATACCTAACTAATTAAATTTTGTTTTACATAAGAAAAACTATGTAATTTTTGTTCACTACGAGTATAAGAAAAGTATTTTTTTTTTTTTAATAGAAATTAAATCTTTATTTTTGTGTTTAATTTCATTGCTAATAAATGAATTTTGATTTATATGTGTCGTTTTAATCGCAAATACGGAACTACCCCACAGCGTACGAAGGTACCCCCAACACTGTACGAAGGTGCCCCGTTGATGGGGCAGATTCGTACGTTTTCCATATTTAGTTTAAATCATAATTATGGTTGAAAAATCAGATGAAATCATTTGTCATCTTTTTATATGAATCTCAGATAGTTAGACTATAAATTTAAGCTATCAGGTGATTGATTCATGGAAAAATAAAAAAATAAAATGTGAAAACCGTACGAAGGGTCCCGACCTTCCCCTACATGATCTTAAATAGAAAATAAGTTGTTGTGGTGTAAACACAAACTGGACACAGTTATTCTGTTTAAATAACTAAATTATGTACCAGTGACATGTACACTATAACATTATAACCATTAAAATTGTACGTAAAACGTCACAAACTAATTGAAACATTGACGCTCAACAGTTAGCCGACTATAATTAGACTAATATTTTTTTCCCATATATATTATTGTATTTAGGTACTAGAAAATCATTTTCTTGCATCACTTGATCAGCTGCCTAATCGGGGTTTCTCGGCAGCGCTCCCAAAGATGCTTGTAGTTTAAAATAAGTTGATTTAGTTTAGGAATTTTTGTCAAGTTCATTTCCCTATGCACGGACTATTAGTCTCAAAATGTTGCTATTCTAAGTGGTCTAAAACTTCCTTAGTTATGTCTGTAAGTCTGAAATGTAAGGTATACGAAAGGCTAAATAAATATAGAGAGTTTGAATTATGTACGTCTGGTCATCTTCACTGATTCCCCAAGGGCAACGTCGGAGCGAGCAAGTATAACAGAGAAACTTTAATGGAGACTCCTAGACCTTTTGAACTGCTACCTCTATTTACATTAATCTTCAAGAGACTGAGTTTCAAAGGAATTTTATTTGTGTAAAATAAAAAAAAATTTCGTAATCAACATTCGTGAATAAAAACTCCTAAAACGTTAGTTCATTAACATAATTAGTTGTATAAATTCAATGTTTTTGATTAATTATAGCCTATTATGTCTTGCAGTACAAACACGGATATTTAAAAACCGTGTATATATTATACATGATACGGTATGAAAGTGCTAATATGCACAGTACCAACTTCTAGGTAATTGTCTATTACTGTATTTAAAACTAAGTACGTGATAATTGGGCACCGCACCGGTGGCTGTTTATACCCTATCTTTTTTTGAGCTATATAAAATGATTTTTGAAGTGACTATGAGACTTCTTTAGGTGCATGAGGGTAAATTTTTTACGGATGAAACGCAATAATAATAATTTTGGCGTCACAAACATGTGCAGCGGTTTTGTCGAAGAAAAGGGAGAGAGCGATTGAGACCGATTGAGAGAGAGTGAGAAGGGCGATTTCCTTATAGAAATTATATTTTTAAAATTAAAATTTCGTGAAGAGAATTTATGAAATATTAGTATTTTATATTTTATGCAAAAAAAATATTTAGATCTCAAATGACGAATTGTAAATTAAAATGCCACGTGTTTTTATTATCGAAGAAATAAATTTAAAAAACACTTAATGTTTTAATGACAATTAAATGTATTAAATTCCTAACATATCTTCCTTTTTCCCTCCCTCTAAGTCTCGAAAATCTAAAGTTTTAGATTTGTGTAAATATGAACAAGAGTTAAAAATTAGTTTGCCAAAGAAGTTTCACTTCTGACATGTGTACTTTGTACGCTGCATGCTTTTTTATTATTAGTAATAGTGTTTTTTATTTTGAACGAATTCTATTGTGCCCATGAGTCGGCTATAAAATGTTAATTGCATTTAAAAACATACACGACAACCAAAGTCGTTGACTACATCTGTCCGACAATTTACGCTTTTAATAATGGCCGCCACCGGCTCCGAATCGGTCGCTCGCGAATTAACAACCTGTTAAATTAAAGCCCTCAAACTTTTTACACGACACTATCTGATGCGACCGCTTTTTTAATTACCCTTTTCTAGGTTCAAAGGTAATACAAAATGTGGAGCATAGATTTGACTTTGTAACCACTAACGTGGGGCAGGCACTACAGACACAATACTGCGGATTTCCGAAAGTTTCATTTGTATTTCTTTATTATTATTATTAAAGCTTTATTAATGACTCCATACAACTATTGGTTAGTTGTAAACCACAGATAATGTAAAAATCAACTATTTAATTTCACACATTAATTCAACACAAAAACAATAACTAACCTTAAAATATATGATTAAAATAAGTCCCTTTAATCAAGGTTCCGAAGATACTGGCGGCGTTCCCCCTTTGAATAGCTAGACTAAATCTTTGTCTGAGGTAGCTGCAAGCTCTTCGGTCTCCTGTGATGTCGACTAACCATTTTGCTATTTCCTTAAAAAGCTTTATAGCGCTAGGAGCTCACGGACCAAGGGTCTCGATGGGACAAAATCATATTCGGAGCCTAGACCCCTGTATTTGCATGGGTTAGCTACCAAGCCGCAAAAATATTATTTATTTGTTAGTTTACATTTCTTAATATTAGTATTAGTTGTGTTAGTATAAGCCCCTTTTAGGGTAAAAGCCTCACCATATTTTTCCATTTCTCTTTGTCTTGAGCAACATCCATCCAGTTTTTCCCGGCTAGTTATATAACGTCATCAGTCCATCTTTTCTTTTGTCCTATACATCTCTTTCCAGTAGGTTCAGTCCATTTTGTTATTCAAGTGTCCATCTTTTATCCCGCACTCTAGAAATATGACCTGCCCATTACCATTTAAGCCTATTTCTGTACCAAAATCTAGCCCTTCTGTTAGGGTCTTACTTTATGTCAATACATATAAATTTATTATAAATCGAATACCTCCACTATATGCCACGTGAAGCCACGAGGAGAGCAGTCAACCTTTCTGTTTATCCTGGTGGAGTGTTTGGATTACATTGTAACTTCTGTTTTTCTACAAGTTTCCTATTCCGCTAGTTCTGATATTACAGTCTGAACTAATAAAGTTTTTGTATATTTTACTTCAGGTTAAATTGTAATACAATAAGGCTACAACATCTATCTACATATTGCTATTCGATTCCTAACTTACAAAATATACCTACCATAAAATAGTTTCAAACTAAGAAAGATATATTATTTTAAGTATTATTTTATCTTTTGACACATTGACATTTCGCTCGCTTCACTTTAATGAAAAACAATTATTTAATTACACTTTATTACCTTAAAAATACATGTAAATAGGTTATAAAATACTGTTATTATTGTAACGTCAACTGATTTACAGTCATCCTTTATATTGCCATTAATATACACCTTTTTTGTTTTATATAATTAAGCCACCTATCACCAATCCACTATCGACTAACGAATAGTTCAATTCAACAGAAACAGTCTCTAAACTTGAATGGAACGGTAAAAAGTATCGATTTAAGATTCTTTAATGTAGGGAAATGTCAACAAACTTATTGAGCACCGTTCCTCGTTCTAATGCAGACATCAACTAGCGAACGAGCACATCCACTTATTGGAGTTGCACTTCAAACGCTATTTATTAAAAGTAAACTTTCTGACCATCGTATATATCTATGGATGTTCGCGTTTTCGTCTGTGATTTATATACATATACTAGCAGACCGGCCAAGCGTTGCTGTGCCTAAGGTTTCTATTATATTACATACGAAGTAGTAAACTTCAAGGGAAACGGTAGAAGAACACCAGTCATGGCGACCACCATGCTTTTTTGGTGGTTATGCCATTAAATTGTAGCTTATGTGAAACGTTGGTACTTTCAACACAGCGCCATCTGTTAGCTGTGACTATCAAATAAAAAACAAATATTTTGAAATAAAATAATATTGCCGGTATAAATTGAGATGTTAGCTATCCTATCTTTTAAGTTAGATCAAACTACACACGGTCTGCAAATTTGCTTGAAATCGGTTCAGTAGTTTAGGAGTCCATAGCGGATAAACAACGTGACGCGTAATTTATATATATATTAAGATTATAACGTTTGTTTTATAGCGAAGAATACTTTGCGCAATTCAGGCCAAACTATCGTAGCGATCACGTTAGAAGCATTTCCATACAATTCTGTAGCGGCTAACGCTAGTCTAAAGAATGCTTATTATTAATATAAACCGTAGAATGCTTTATCGGGTTAATAACATGTATGTACCAAGGGCCAGAATCAATTCTGTTGCACAGAGCTCTGTTAGCTGGCGTTGCGCCTACTAAATGCTGTCTCTGAAATAATCGACATCTTTACATATTAGCAGAGCGAGTTTAAAGTAGCGATATTGTATGTTGTATATTATGTGTAATATTATATGCTTTCTGATATTTTATTTTGTATGAATAAATTTATATTCACACGATAATATTCATATACAAATTCAGCGTAGGTTTATTGGAGGCTTTTTAATTGAAGTCTACTACTAAAGTTATATGAGTAAATAAACTCCTGTTTTAATAGTATTAGCCTCTAGTAATGGTTGGTTAGCTACAAGTTGCAATAAAAAGCAATGGGTTCACTCAGCAAATAGCCAGCCGCAGAGCATTAGTTTCATTATGTAATATTACTACATTATCTGGAGTAATATTTTTCTTTCTTGGTTGATTAGAAGTGGTAATTAATACGTTCGCTACTAATACAAAAATACATTTCCACTGACCAAATAGTTACTTGTTTGTTCTGGGCTTGTGTAACAACTTTATATGCCTGAACTAATTAGTATTTGGTTTAGCTTGGAATGGAAAATTAATTAATTCCTTGTAAGGCAAAGATATTTTTATCAGATTTGTTTCAGTTAAACAAGTAATAAAGATTTCACGTTTATTTATTTCGTAATCCTACTGTTAACATAAATAATATAGAACAAAAAACAATTATACTACACATATAGCCAATGATGGAATATGTAATATATGCAAAAAGGTTCAAATGATTATAAAAGGAAAATATTAATGAAATATATTAAAATAACATAATTCGGCTGTTGTGTGGTGGTATGAAAGTGACGGTGCAGATTTTTTGGTGGATATTCTTAATAATCCTTTTGAAGCATATTCCGCGATAACTTAAACAAGTCAAGAGGTCGTTGTATTCTGGGCTACGCGATACAAAACTGAGTCTTTTGCATAGTTGGTGTTGATGTGAGGAACGTGAAAAAAGCACTATTACGAGTCTGGTAGCAGACTCGAAGGACAGGAAGTGAAATTTTTATTTAAAACAATTGAGCAATTGACAATCGTTACTGAACAAATAATTTAACTAACCCTTTCCAAATATCTACCCTATCGTCGAAAAGCCAGCGTTAGATTTTTGAATAAAATAGGATTTCTTCACGATATTAACACCATATGAGCTTGTTAATAACATAGAAAGAGAGTTAGACGGTAATATAGTTGACTATCATATGAATGCCTACATTTCTTTTACGCTAAAACCAATGTCAATAGTACAACAGAAAAAAGAATGCTGAACTAGGAAGAAAACGAAAGCCATCTAATCCTCAGAAAGTCCCGGTGAAACTAAAATGTTTAGATTTAAATTAAATCAGGTAGACTTCCCGTTCTCACTGGATAGTCTAGTCGACAAGTTGAAAATGGAACAAAATAGAGATACTGCTCTTAAAATTATGTGCGATAGCTCATTCGAACCGGAATGACGCCTAGAAAAATGTGCTAAAAGCGTGTATTAGCACATAAAAAATTGCAAAAGTTATAGACCATTAAAGATGAAAAAAAATGGAATTTAGTTTTTTGCCAATATTTAATAAACTATTAATATTTAAGAAATTTCAAATAAAGATTCTGAAAGAGGAGGAAATTTCCAATAAAAAACTCTCAGCTCCCGGAACTCTATCTCCATTATTTATAACTTTAATTTAACGCTGAAAATAGGTCTGTGCGTGACATTTTTTAGGATTCGCGCGTGGCGTCAAAAGCGACTACGGCACATTAATTAATTTATTTAAGGTATTGAATATTTTTTTTAAATTTGAAAAAATTATGGTGTGTTCTGAACACTATAATTAATTTATTCCCGTTGGAAATTTTACTTAAAGTTAATTTTTCAACAAGTTAAATAATTGTTAACTAACGAAATTTTCTCGAACGACCGTCTTAATTGTAAGTGAAAAAAAATGTTTTAATAATGGTCGTAAAAATATTTCGCTTCGTAGAGCCTTTCTTACATACATACTTAACAAGATCGTGCCATAAAAGTTAAAGAAATATTTATACTTTGTTTATAACAATTTTTTACTTAAACAAAAACTTAAAAATCCAAGTAATGTTGTTAAAAAATTTTTTTCTACATCATCATATTATCGTTTTTATATTAATACAAGATATTTATTGATTTGCAAAAAAAAATTCCCGCCATTTGTTGATAATTTTTTTTAAACAAATTGATTAAATCAATTGTTTTAAAAAAAAAATTTCTAACTTTATTACATTACAAATATTATGATTGTTTAAAAAAAAAATTCCTTAATAACATATTTTAATTGTTTATAATCGTTTTTTTATATTTCTATTGTTTAAATAATTAGTTAAGAAATTTTTTTTCTAAAAATCATAATTCACAATCCTCTATAAAGTAACAGAAAAAAATTTTTTTAATCAACAATTCTATTGTTTATTAACTTACCAATTTGTTATAAACAAATGTTCAACTTTTTATATTTTTTTCTAAAACTTCTAAAATTAACAAAAACAACCATATATAACAAAATATAGAAAAACATTTTTTTAAATTTTTTGATTATCATGAATATTACTTTTATTAAAAAAAATTTTTTTTTTTTATAGACTGTTATATATGTTCGTTTTTGTTAATTTTAGAAGTTTTAGAAAAAAATATAAAAAGTTGAACATTTGTTTATAACAAATTGGTAAGTTAATAAACAATAGAATTGTTGATTAAAAAAAATTTTTTTGTTACTTTATAGAGGACTGTCAATTATGATTTTTAGAAAAAAAAATTTCTTAACTAATTATTTAAACAATAGAAATATAAAAAAACGATTATAAACAATTAAAATATGTTATTAAGGAATTTTTTTTTTTAAACAATCAGAATATTTGTAATGTAATAAAGTTAGAAATTTTTTTTTTAAAACAATTGATTTAATCAATTTGTTTAAAAAAAATTATCAACAAATGGCGGGAAATTTTTTTTTGCAAATCAATAAATATCTTGTATTAATATAAAAACGATAATATGATGATTTAGAAAAAAAAAAATTTTTTAACAACATTACTTGGATTTTTAAGTTTTTGTTTAAGTAAAAAATTGTTATAAACAAAGTATAAATATTTCTTTAACTTTTATGGAACGATCTTGTTAAGTATGTATGTAAGAAAGGCTCTACGAAGCGAAATATTTTTACGACCATTATTAAAACATTTTTTTCACTTACAATTAAGACGGTCGTTCGAGAAAATTTCGTTAGTTAACAATTATTTAACTTGTTGAAAAATTAACTTTAAGTAAAATTTCCAACGGGAATAAATTAATTATAGTGTTCAGAACACACCATAATTTTTTCAAATTTAAAAAAAATATTCAATACCTTAAATAAATTAATTAATGTGCCGTAGTCGCTTTTGACGCCACGCGCGAATCCTAAAAATGTCACGCACAGACCTATTTTCAGCGTTAAATTAAAGTTATAAATAATGGAGATAGAGTTCCGGAGCTGAGAGTTTTTTATTGGAAATTTCCTCCTCTTTCAGAATCTTTATTTGAAATTTCTTAAATATTAATAGTTTATTAAATATTGGCAAAAACTAAATTCCATTTTTTTTTCATCTTTAATGGTCTATAACTTTTGCAATTTTTTATGTGCTAATACACGCTTTTAGCACATTTTTCTAGGCGTCATTCCGGTTCAAATGAGCTATCGCACATAATTTTAAGAGCAGTATCTCTATTTTGTTCCATTTTCAACTTGTCGACTAGACTGGACATGCGCAGAATTTCTTTATAGCTGAAACCCATAAAAGTTTTCAGTCAGTGCGCTTTAGCGATATTGAAAAGTCGTAATTGACGACACGAATACGGAAAACATCGCTATGTATGCGGGATATATTTTTCTGATTATTTGCTCAAGTAAGATATTAACTTATATATATTAATTATTAATAACTCATATTATGGTCATTAGTGTATTTCAACTTTCCGTGTTCGTCAATTTGAAGTTTGTTGTTTCGTTGGATGAAGTTGAATGCAAGTGAAATTATGTATATTGTATAATCTGATATGGTCAAGAGAATTTGGTACACAATAGTGCGGGAGGCTTCATTTAGCATTTGTAGAAACAATTAAACATAAAAGTAGATTTAAATTAGGGTTTAAAGTTACGTGTTTGTGAACTTAGTGATTATACGAATGAGTTTTATATCAATTAGGACGTTGCTATCCAAATAATAGAAGCTATTGCTAGATTAGTTCGTGCGAAGTTTTTATCGAAATAACTTGAAATAGAAATATGCTAGTTCGACGGTTTACCGTACAGGTAAAGTATGTTATTAATAATAGTATGTATAATAAGAATAAAAATATGTTATTTTTATTTATTTATTGAAGAATTCAAATTTAAATTCAAAAATCATTTAATCATATGGGTAACACATTGTACACTTATGACTTGTCAGTAAAGAAATACATATTAATGCTTCTAATTTTACATTTAGTGCCAGTTCTCAAATCAAGGGCGTAGAACGGAAGAGAAGAACTGGCAATACACTCTCCGCCACTCTCTTTAATCGCCATGTTTTTTTTTTATACACAACGTTTGTAAGGAGCTGCAACCTTTAAACCATGTTCCACATGACATCTTAAGTAATTAAAAATAATAACATAAATTAAAAACAAAGAGTTGTCCTCTATCAGCAGGAGGCATGGTGAAATAGGAGCACGCACTTACATTCTCGTGGGAACAACACGCAAACACATAGTCGAAATAATTAACATCACCACAAGATTACCACATCATACATAATACTATATCTACGGTATATGTTTCAAGCTATCTTATCTAAAACATATGACAATTTCGGTAAACAAATGTTACAAAAAATAATCAAAATGCTAGTAATTTTTGGGTATTGTAAAGCATACAAAATACCAGCAAAACAGCGGATCAGGTATGAGATGGGCACTAACAATGCTTCCATTAAAATTGATCAGCCCACTACCGAATATATCCAGCTCCGGATAAGTACTGTTTAATCCGTTATCATCGCGAAGAATTCAAATGAGAGGTTAACAGCTAGTGTACGTATTTTTGTAAATAAATAAATAAATCGAATAGTTTATAATTCTTTGAACGATATGACGATCATGGCTCATTCAAACTCAGTTCATTAGTAGATACGGCTGCATTTTTGAAGAATTTTAAAGCGACAGAAATTATCAAATTATTCATACAAATAATTTGGTTAAATCTCTATAAATTATTATGAACATAAATGTTTTAAAATACTAATAAAAATAACCATTTCAGATTGTTTAGCCGTTAACATAGACCGCATAGATGTTCCTCTAATGGTGGAATTAGGTACAGAGGCGGTGATCCTCGACTGTCAGTATACAACCAAGACACCCTCACCGGCCGGGCTGGTGATGAAGTGGTTTTTCAACGGACCCTCTGGCCTGGTCTATCAATGGATTCCACCATTACGACCACAAGTTATCGGCCTCTTAAAAGGAAAGGTTGATTTGAATTTCAGGATTTCTGGTAAGTTTTATTTATACAAATACACACGACTGGATTTGCTACTATACAAATTAAGAAAACATGTGACAGTTTCTCGCTGACAATTAATACTGTAAAGCATACAGAACCTCGAGTTCAGAAAATAAAGTAATAATAAATACGAGCATTCATCCGTCAGAGGTAATGCTTAAATTAGCTTTCTCTAATTATTTATTCAATATAAATATGTTTTTCAAAATATTTTGGAAATAAATATAGCCTACGTGATAAATAGCCTATTACTTAGTGATCTACATTTTATTTAATGAAATTGGTCCAGTAACGAGTTTATTTGTTACACACTAAGCTTTCTCCTTTATAATATTTGTATAGACTTAAAGCAAATCAAGGGTATATGTTAAACAAAAAAATGAAATATTTCGTAACACTACTTATAAAAACCGCGTTTGCAGAGGAACCACTGCATACATACCGAGCTATTAAAATCCTAAGACCTACCACGGACCTCAGTGGGAACTACACGTGTGTAGTGTCAACATTTACTGAGGAAGATTCGCGTACACGCGCCATGATTGTGTATAGTAAGTTAACTTGTAAATACTTTAAGATTCAGAATATATACTATATTTTTGACAAATGGGGGCATTTTCTTTTGCGAACTAGCGAACTGTGAAATCGACTCTCGGTGGGGTCTTCCCTGAAAGATGCGACCTCCAAATGTTCAAATCTCGAGTATATTCCTCCCTCAAAGGCCGGCAACACACCCACTAAAAAATGGGTGTCTATGGGATTGCCCGTTTTGGGCGCCCCGCAGGCTCGTTTAACCCCCTGTTATATAAAAAAAAACCCCTTTGCGTTTAGTATTACTAAAGAAATTATAAAGACTTAGATTTCTTTATCGATTTCGTGATAATTTGTTTCCTCTAGTATAGGAATATCAGCCTTGCGATTCTGTAACTCACTTTTCGAACTCACAACATACAATTACTGCTTCACGATTGATTTGAGCGCGACCGCCGCTGCGAAAACCGCTGTGAGAGTTCGAAAAGTGAGTTACAGAATCGCAAGGCAGGACCACAGCAAGTGGTAATCGGTGGTCTGCCTATCCCTTCGGGAAAAAGGCGTTAATAATATAAAGCAAAATCTAAATGCTGCTTAGAAAGTTAACAGCTGTTTATCGGTATGGTAATACCAGCTTCTAATAATAATTCCGAACCAATTCGACTTGGGCGTACCAATTCTTAAAATGCCGGCAGCGCGCTTGCGAGCCTTTTGGCAGTGGTAAGCCTTCTGCCCGTTTGCCTGCTGTAACACAAAAAAATATTTCTATAACGTAAATTATTTCAGGTCCGGCAAAAAATTTCCGTTTTATACAAGACAAGAAATACGTGTTCTTAGTAACACTTATTTGCTTCGCTCAAGATTTATATCCAAAACCGAATATGACGATTTCATCGCAAGGGTAAGCATTGTTCGTGCAAAGAAAATCTGTGCTTTGACCGTTTCTGCTAGTACAGGTGTCTGCTCTCAATATACTTAAAGGCACTAGTAACTCCTAATAATGATAGCAATTCCGACTTCAATATTATGTTTTTCCGAGTTGCAACACCAGCTACGGGTATTGAGAAAACTGCTTAGAAATTCTACAGAAAAATTCTCCCGAACAGTATCGCTACCTGTTTAATTTTTAAGAGTTATGTTTTATTTATGTTAATCTGTTGCAAATTTTCGTTTAATTGCAATATTGTCTTTATAGGTAAGGTTTTTTGGTAGGTGAGTACTACGATTAGAAGATTAGCGATGTCATGTAGAAAAAAATAATAAAAGCTCATCCAGAAGCAGTAGGTTTAGTCCTGAACACTGTGACATTTCATTGCTTAGTAGTAAACGACAATAGTTAGACCTTTGTATTGGGTTTGATTCCAGATGAAACAATAATAGTTTCGGGTATAGATAAAAAGGCCTCACCTAAGTTTAAATGGTAAACGTAAAATTTGTCTGCCCCAGTCGTAGGTGCATATTTAAATATATATGACAAAGTATAACTGTAACATGACGCTTAAAGTAGGTAAAATACATTGTAAGTTTGTATGCCAATAACAGGATGGCTGTAAAATATCGTTTTAACTCTATCATAATTTATGATAACTAAAAGCAGTACATAGAGCGTAGTAAAATTATAATTTAATTTCAATTTCAAACCCTTTATTTCAGCTAATACAAGAGAAAGTTTACACAAATATATATGTATATAGAAAAAAAGTTCTTTACGAAGGTTTTGTTGCACGGCTGTCCTCTTGTACAGCTTGCCTTTGTGGCCTCTCCAGCTGTTTCTAGTGCTTCCTATCCCTGGCAAGTCTTTGCCACAGAGGACCGGTGGCTTTTTTAAAGTCATCAGCCCACCGCACACAAGGTCTTCCTCTCCTTCGCTTGGTGTTGTAGCGAGGTATTCATTGAGTGGCTTTTTTCGACCATTTTGCTCTCTGGCCTCTGAGCAGGCCTCCATCTCCATTTAAGCCTTTTGGCTCTGGTCATTGCGTCTTCCCAGTTGGTGATCCTTCGGAGATCTGCACCTCTTTTCCTATCATTCTGTGTGTAACCCAGTAAAAAAAAATATACATATATATATATACTGCTCAAAACAATTACGGGAACAAAACTTTAAAGTAGAACTAAACTTTTTACTTAGGTTTTAATTATTACTTGCCACTAGATAATGTTAAGGCATTGTCGAAGAAAATAAAAAACAAAAGAGCATCGGCGTTTTGGTTAGTAGTCCTATAATAAAGTGGCAGTGTGTCTAGAAACACCTAAAACAAAGTGACGTCTTTGAATTTTCATTACTTTCTAATCACAGAAAACACATTTTAAGTAGTTTTTTTCAATCTTTTGAGTATTAATAGAAATTGAAGTGAGCCTTTTGAGTATTGTTATTCATTGAAGCGAGTGAGTTTAGGTCATAATGCCAGATCTGACTGAATTGCATGTCTCCCGAGCTATCGCTTTGCTTAAAGAGGGTCGAACTATGCGTTATGTAGGAAATGATCTAGGTGTAGCCCCTTCTGTTATCTACAGACTTTGGAAGCGATACCGTGAGACGGGAGAATACTCACGAAGGCGTGGTCGAGGTCGAAAGAGAAAAACTACACGTTTGCAAGATCGCCAACTGTGCTTTACGTAACCGCACCACAACTGCAAGAGATCTACAAAATACACTAAGGACGGCTACTGGTGTAGAAATTTCCGACCAGACGGTAAGAAATAGGTTGTTGGAAGCCAATTTGAGATCACGCCGACCAGTTCGGGCTGTGCGTCTAACAATTCAACATAGACAAGCTCGCCGACAGTTCGCGCAAAATCACGCTAATTGGCAACTTCGACATTGGAGGCCAGTGCTTTTTACTGACGAATCACGATTCCGTCTAACACGTTGCGATGGTCGTCTCCGTGTTTACAGACGCCCAGGCGAGCGATACAGTGCAGCAGCAGTCCAGGAATATGACAAATTTGGATGTGGCTCTGTGATGGTTTGGGGCGGAGTTAGTTTGGACGAGCGCACAGATCTCGTCGTTGTTCCCGGGCGCTTGTGTGCTCAAACTTACATTGAAAATGTGCTCGAAGATCATGTTTGGCCCGCAGCATATGGTATGGGCCCAGATTTTCTTTTAATGCAAGATAATGCCAGGCCGCATACTGCAGCCATCACGTCAGATTACTTACGACAGCAGGAAATCCGTGTAATGGAGTGGCCTTCCATGAGCCCTGACCTAAATCCAATTGAACACATTTGGGACTTGCTTGACAGGCGCATCCGGAAGCGTCCGATTGCACCTCAAACACTGCAGCAGCTCACTGAAGCGTTGATTGAAGAATGGGAGCGAATTCCACAAGAAGATATTCGGAGGATCATACGAAGCATGCCGCGTCGTTGTCAAGCCGTGATTAGGGCTCATGGAGGCCACACACGTTACTGAAAGTCACCAAAGACGAATATTCAAACGATATAAGAATATTTCTTTGATGGACCTTTTTTATCACCAATTAGTTTTTCGTCTACAATGCACATTTTAATTTTTTTTTAATAAAAAAAATACAAATTGAATTTTTTATTAATTGTGGTAATTAACAAATTAACAAGGTAAAAAATAGCGTACAAGTTAATTTAAATCTAATTTTAGTTTAAGGAATAGAAAGGAGAAAAATCTTGTTCCGCTAATTGTTTTGAGCAGTATATATTAATTTTTGGCAACATTCTGCCATGTTTTATGACTGTGGGATATTTAACATAACGTGACAAACTTGTAATAAATCCAATATACATTTCAGCGAGATTCTAAAACAATCTGTGATGGAAATAAAGATGAATTCCTGGGGACTGTACTCCGTGGCTGTGACTGTTGAGGTGCATGATGACGAGATAAACGCGCCCTATGAAGAATTTGTATGTGAATTGTCATTGCCAAACATCAATTATACAAGAAATCTTACAACCATATATTATCCAGGTATAAGGTGTTTTATTGTTAATTGAAAGAAGGTACGAATAATAGTATTTTTGACTAACTACCTACTATGACCTTTGCTAAATGACAACCTACAACTGAATTGCATTGCCAATTCATGCCATTACATTTTCCGTTCATAAAATTAAAAAAGGAATAATAATAGCCTCTGCCTCTGCCCTCTGAATTAATCAGATACTTTTAAATATAACATGTGTCTATTTCAATCTTCTTTTAGGTATCTGTGTGCCCTTTTTTGGCGACGGGCCTCCTCTAAATCTCGCCATTCCTCTCTGCACTGTGCCACTCTTTGTCATGTACAACTTGCTGTTTCTTTAATTTGGTCTATCCACCTGTCTCTCTCTTTTTCGTTTCCTGTACCTTGGGCACCAGTTTAGTACTTTTTGGCTCCACTTTTCTGTTCCTCTTGCCATGTGCCCCGCCCATGTCCACTTTATTAAGGATATTTTTGTTTAATTACAAAACAGTTGTAGAAACGATATAATTTGGTTAAAGTATGTCCCGCAAATACAGCTTGTTAGGCTTGTTTTAAATATTATTATTTATTTATACGTAACACATATTTCGTAATTTTCAGGATTAATGCCTACCGCATACACCGCGTATGAAGTACAAAGACCTCAACATCATCAAGCCAGCGGTAAGGTTCTTAACAAAGTCTGATAAAATTACAGTCTATTGTAAAAATTTTAATATTGCTTCGCTGAACTTCGCGAACGTATTCTTCGTTACGCAGAAATGAAAAGATTTACGAGCTTTCTATAAAAATGTTACAATTTATACATTTTCTTTTCAGGAAGCAAGAGCAACGGTGTACTATTTCAATTGATCGACTTGTTATTTTTAAACCTGTGTATTTTGTGTGAATTTTTATAAATATAACGTTTCCTTTATTACATCGTTTCATTCAAATAAAGCGAGGTATGAGATAGCATCGTACCTTTTTATACTTTAATTTTCGAGATAACAGACGTTTTTAACTGTCCGTTGAACTGACAAAAGATTTGCTTCATATCAGTTTCTATACTGTAAGATATAGTTAGTCTTTTGTGTATATATTATAATAACTGTTTAATGCTGTGTTGTTGTTTTTCTATCTATATGTATTGTTTTGTATATTTTATAAATATATACCGCATTGGAGTAATATGTACCTAATGGTAGATAATTTTGTTAATAAATAATTAAATAAAACTTTGGAAGCATTTGTAAGCACACTATACATATAATAATAATTCAACGGTGCTTAGCTAGATTTCGTGCAACAGATTTTAACTTTTTCGTAAAGTAACTCGATAAAAACATAACCCTGTGCCCGTTCATTCGAAAGAACTAAACTAAAGGTTGGTTATATGTTTTGGTACACAGCTTGAAATAACTAGTCATAAATCCAGTGGAAATACAATGTTTTTTTATTACTTAAATGATCCTCAGACTACTGTATATGTTTCTTTGATGCTTTCTTATTAGACATTGACTCAAAGTCCTGTGCCACCTGGGTGGGGCTGAGGGCAACCACATTGAGCCTTCATCGCGTTTGGTCTTCACATTATACCAAGTCTTTCTGGCTCTCTTTGCCTCATCTGCAACTACGTCACCAGACTTGCCTGGCGCTTCCGCTTTCCTTGCGGGTTCCAATCACGCGCCAGTTTGGGGATATGATTGGAATCATATAGTGCTTATGTCTCTGATACACATCGCACTTGAACCTCTGATATCGTAAAAGTTTGGTAGATTTAAAAAAAAAATATTCCAAATCAGCCAAGTAAAAGTATACATAAAAATTAACAGATTT
Organism: Pieris macdunnoughi; assembly: GCA_905332375.1. Taxonomy (NCBI): domain Eukaryota; kingdom Metazoa; phylum Arthropoda; class Insecta; order Lepidoptera; family Pieridae; genus Pieris; species Pieris macdunnoughi. Next base: position 138,438 of record CAJOBZ010000032.1, on the reverse strand, counting down.
CATAGAATACACTTTTACATATTCTGTAAGGAATGTTTCAACCTTTGGTGTATTATAGAACCGCGAGCAAAAACGAGCTCTATCAGTTGATAAGTTAGTAATTGCACTTCAGTGAACGGAAATAGGCTAAAAGCGGGAACGAAGAGAACACGTACGATGCGAACGTGCTTAGAAACATACTGCATTGTTTAACGATAAGTGAAACACATCTAAGGAAACTTGAACCTCGCTTTAAGTGGTAACTACTTGAAACTTGTTGGTTTGTCTATTAATATTTATATTCATGAGGGAGTATATTTTTCTCTAAAAAGGTTCTACGCGAAGTTTTCCATTGTTCGTATTCACAATATGAGTATCTCATTTTGGGACTGTGTTTTTACAGCCTAAAACAATATTTTATCAAAGTTTGTTTGAATTCGTTTAACTTGAGCGGCTTTTTGGGACTTTTCTGAGTCGGTTTCTTTGATAATTTTAAAGGGAGTTAATAGCCGACAAAAATATTGTTTTAATGGGAATCGAACCAATAACACGTTACTGGGCTATATATTTACTTGACCATCTATGAACGCTTATAAGCGAAAGCGCATACATGCCCACGAAAAATTAGTAAAAAAATAGTGTAAAGGTTAGGGAGGTAGGTTAGAAAACTTTGACAATACACACAAGGCAATGTCTCTTCTCTCTCTTCACATAAAGTGAGACTCCTGCCACTTTGCTGCCAGTTGTACAAAAAAAAAATAAAAAACGTAATAATGCAAAATAAAAATATCAAAGAAAATAAATTATTCTAGATACAGTGTTTTTTTAAATGGAATAACGGCTGACAGCGACATCTACTGATAATTTTACGTAGTTTGTGGAAGAAAAGAATAAATTCATCATATACTTGAGTCTGATAGCATTTATTTTTTCGTAGAAGTTCCGCAGCTTTGTACAAGATGGCAGTGAAAGAAATAGGGGTTTTAAACTAGGGCTATGTCAGGTCAAACCCCTTTACAACAAGTATTTGGAGACATTAATTATAAATAATTACTCATAAAAGAAAGAAACAGAACGCATACTTTACAAAATGAAACACAAAACTATTACAGATTGAATTTTCTGTTTTTAACGATTGCTTTGTTGGTATTAATTTTTGGTTAATTTATGTATAAACCCTTTCTATCTAATTGCAATTTTATAACTTAACACCGCTTTGTCCCTTTCTCTCAAACCTTGTTTACGCTGTGATGAAAAGAGACCGAGTACTTAACGTCGCTATGTAGGACTGATTTATTTTTAATTAATGGAGGTTTATTGTTTTTGTAACATTATACAAGATTATTTTGTATTTATAATGTCAATAAAGATTTCACTAGCTTATTCGTAAAACTATTTTCTTTTACTGTAGTTGGGTGCTAATGAGCTCGAGAAGTTATTAAAGTTGAAGGTCAGTTATTTCTGCTAAACCGGAACACTAACAAGCACCGCTAAAACATTATGTATACAGATGAACTGGTTTGCAAACTTGGTACCGTTAATGTGACCTGCTGACCGACAGGAGAAATAATCACTTTCACGTTAATCGAACTGGTTTAACGCGTAGATTTGCAAAGGACCATTTAATTTACTTTCTACAGATAAATCAACTAGAAATCATCAACATTAAGGAAATGAAATACACTCTTCGCCGCGTCGTCATTTTAGCTTCCAGTCGAGGTATATGTGTAAATTAAAGGCTAAGAAAACAGCGTATAACATGATTAATGGCCGGTACGTATACTCCCGGCATTGCAGGTGTCCATGATGGGGTCAAACCCTCATCTATAAAAACATAATATAATATGTAACCGAGTGTTACAGCATTGTTAGTGTATGAGCTGTTTGTGATCTAATTCTTATTTGTACTCAAGACTGCCTCTTCCTTGCACATAAGTCATTCTTTGTTAGTAATATTCTGTGCGTTGTATCTTTGTAGTTGTTACCTTATAGTCCCATATCCTGTCGAAAGTTGGCAATCGTCATGGCTTAAAAATTTTGGATGCCGCGCTTCTGAACGATGACTTTGACACCTTTGGTCCTTCTATCTGCCACTGCCTTGAATTAGTTAAAGTATCTTTATTAGGTACAATAAATCAATTATATAAAACATTTTCGATTACACTTTTTGAGCTAAGATTTTCTTTGGGAACAAAGAGTGGACAACTCAAATTTTGGCGCAATAGTGGAGAGCGATTACGAGTAATATATCGAGTTTTTTATTCTTGATTATAATCTATTTACGATGTTTTTACGAACGATAATGTAATTTAAATTACAGACGCCATATAACTTATTTATAGAGTGAAATTATAGGCTTTAAGAATCATCTTTTAAAGGAATGTGAACGAGCCTCGTCGTAATTGAATTAAATTATCTTGTTTTAATGTCAAGTGATTTAAGTTATTTTTATAGTATATCTTGTGTCCAATGGTGCTTAAGCGCGCGATCAAGCCCGATATTGTGGATTCCAACTTGCGCTTTTCTATACGTATAATTAATTAAATTTGCCGATCTAAAATGTTGCTAATGGAAACAGAAGACTGATTATCTACTTGTACCTAATTTATCTGATTATTTTTAATTTTTATTACGAAACAACTCAATATCACATACCTCACTTATAATTTCTTAATTACATTATTATTGTCACTACACTCTTCCATTGTACTTGTTTTTCATGAAAATTTGGAAAACACCATTAAAGTTATCTTTGGACGCCATATTGACAGTTTGAAGAGTTTTGACGCTAGCTGCAGATGGCAAAAAGTGGAACTAAATTTTAATGAACAGGCTAGGCAAGTAATGAAACGTCATCGATCGAAGTCATTTGCCTAGCCGTTTAATCAACTGGCTGAACATCTTTCAGGCTGTTAGTTGAACGGCGCCGTTTTGTTAAACGGCTAGGCAGTTAATTGAACGGCTGATTAAGCTAGTTGGCTGCGACATATACGCTGTATGTAAAATATTTGATATAATTTATTATAAAATTTTGAGTAGTATAAGTAAATTAACTTCAGGAACTTAAAAACGCTACACGCTAAAAGTATTCTAGCTATCTTAAACCTCGCACGCTACAAATTTGCATTTAAAACCTTAATTATTGTTCAGTTGCGGCTATTTATGGCCATAATAAACTTCTTTAATACTTATCCTTCGGTAGAAATATGCCAAAATATATTTACGTCGCTTTGTTTTCTGGGTTACGTTGATAAAGGAAACTATAAAATTATTGTCACCGTTATTAAATGCCTCAAGAATTTATTGCATAGGCTTAAAGTATGCTCGAGGTATGGAAATAATTTGTGTACTATGTATTTTAATTTTTAAGCGGCATTATTGGAGATTTCTTAAAGAACTATGAACTTTATAAAAATGATTCGTTATGACGCAATGACGCGTTGATGCGTTGAGGTACATAAAAGTAACTTTTTCAAAAGTATCATCATTTTTTTAATTATGTCATCATTTTTTTTTAATCGATTCGATCACAAACCGTCAGGAGGCTCATCTGTCGTTAAGTGATACCGCCCATGGACACTTAAAACCAGAAGGGTTGCTTTAAAAGTATTGGTACGCTCTTATACAGCTTATAAAAAAAAAAAGTGTGTGTGTGTCAGCTACGACGCACGCTATGTTCTGTGGCTGTCGACCATATTTTCATACTAAAGGTGGTAAGAATATATGTTTTTATAATATAAATGTTTGTAGTAGTAATAAAACGTACCTACATCATCTATGCCCAAATAGGATTTTCTTTCTGTGACCAAAGTTACCTTTATAGTAAGAGAAGAATAAGAATGAACAATCTTTTTAGTTTTAATTTCACTGCCCATTACTATTGACAAAACTCTATGGCACTACTTTTATTTTTTACACCTGTCAACACTGACAATGTTGTAACGTGGCTGTCAAAACGTGAATTCAAAATAGAAAAGTCTGTGTATTCCATCTCATTCTTTTACACGTTCAATCCATTTGTCTCTTTCTACATAACGCCTCAACTTTTCGTGTTACACATAACGCCTCAACTTTTCGTGTTACACTTGATTTTACTCCTCATAAAATTTCCGTACCGGGCCTTATAACTCAAATCGTTTCTTAAGGAGTAAACTCCAAAAAATTTAGATTACTATATCATGGTACGATTTTTGAATTAAATAGATATCTTATGATATTGAACAGTGTTGGCCTAGTGGCTTCAGCGTGCGTCTCTCATACCTGAGGTCGTAGGTTCGATCCCGGCAGTGCACCAATGGACTTTCTTTCTATGTGCGCATTTAACATTTGCTCGAACGGTGAAGGAAAACATCGTGAGGAAACCGACATGTCTTAGACCTAAAAAGTCGACGGCGTGTGTCAAGCACCAGAGGCTGATCAACTACTTGCCTATTAGATTTTAAAAAAATGATCATGAAACAGATTCAGAAATCTGAAGACCTGCCTACCTGTTCTAGCGCCACTGATTTATTTTTTATCCAATGTTGAAACCTAAACAGCTTTACTTTGCAACTTCCTATAGCGACAGCGATGTCGATCCCGACGATTTTGTATGCAAGTTCGATGTTGTTCTGTCAATATCCGTAGCGCTGATCGCAGCCATGGGATTGTTGGAATCGTTGCCGGTATTAATAAAACTTACAAAGTCCCTGTTTCTTTTACATTATCATGATATAACCAGGCTCCAAAAGATAAACCACTCCTTATATGGAAATTGTATTCGTTTTTACAACAAACTCCCAAGCGAAATTAGAGTATTATCACTAAATAAATTCAAAGCCCTCGTTAAACGGAAATTAATCAATAAAGCTTTTTATAAATTTGAGGAATACTTAAATGATCCTAATCCTTGGGATTGATTTGCTCCAGTTCAAACAATTTGTATGACAATACTTGGCGATTAAAAAGAGTGGCGGAAAGTTTCTTGCCAGTTCTTCTTACCCGTTCTACGCCCTTGACTTGCGAACTGGTAGTAAATATACATTTACAATTAATTTAACTTGACAATTCATAAGTGTACTTGTTTACCTACATAAAGATATTTTGAGTTTGAGTTATAAATTAGCGATGCAATTAGTTACGTAAAAAGAGTTCATATTAGGAATGACGGTAATATTCTTTATAAGTTTGAATGTGTGTATAATAGGCTAGTTTTGCTTAAATAATAACCCGTGAATTCATATACTGTTTAGAGTGCCTAACCACAGATAGATTTCATAGACAAAAAGGTTAAGATTTGCAATAACACTGACAGATTGCTAGAGTTTTGTTACTCTGTGGTACAGATTTGTTAATCTGGTCTGTGATCTTCACCGATCGTTTTCATGTCTGAAATATCTAGTAGTCTCAAATTTAGAATATTTTCTTTCATTGTTAATTAATTATTAGTGTTAATTGCCCTCATAGAAAAGCCAGAGTTCAAACCCACTACTCACATGATCGATTGGACTTATTAGCATTTAAAATGTGTATTATAGTTGTTTATGTAATATTGATGACGAAATAATTACACATTATTAGTAATGTAATTCCATAATAATGATACATCGCATTCCTTGTTAATTAAATAACCCTATACTCGTAATAAGAAACGTCGATTATTTAATTATATGTAATACTCGCCATTTTGTTTATGTATAATTAGGTCAAAACTATCTTTATAATTTTCCATTATAACCATAGAATTCTGCATTATGTCCGCACAAATTTGAAGGTTTTAAATATATTGTGTTGTATCGCTTAAGAGGCAGACCATACCTTTCTGTATCTAATTGACCATTTTTTAAAGTAAATTTTTGAGTCTACGAAATGTTTTCCCGATAAGTCGTTCCACAGACCACAACTGAGCGTTTCTTAGGGCGGTTTTCCGCGCACCACCACTATGTGGAACCAGCTGCCCATTGAAGTATTTCCGAACCAATTTGACTTAGGGACTTCAAGAAGAGATTGTACCAATTCTTAAAAGGCCGGCAACGCACTCGCGAGAATCACCCGCTGTAATCTTATTTATTCCAAAATATTTATTTTATTTAATTTTTAATAAAAGATAATTCTATTTCCAGGAATGTCTGACGAGATATCATATTTATATAATAACTCTAATATAAAAGAATGGTCAAGAACGCGCGTCGAAGTTTTCCGCCCATCCGCTGCGCGCCGGTAACAGCCACTGTATTTTAATATTATATAGCTGAAGATTGTTCTTAGGAACCACTGGTTCAAATAGAAAAATTATGTTGTTTAATAATCCATCTCTACTACCGACATTACGCAGGTGTAACTATCGATCTCGCTGGAGGGAACTGGTACTAAATACTAAACAGTTGAAAAGTAGAACGTCTGACCAGTGCAGTCATAGGTGTGAAGTAAATAATTGTCTGTATCGGGGCCTACGACCTACGAGAGTGCACGGTCAAGGCACTTGGCAGGGGCAGGAGATCGCCATCTCCACAATCCACATGCCATTCGCGAACTGACCGCTGCCATTAACGCAACGGAACCTGGGATATTGCATTTTTTAATAACTTTTGAGTGAGTTGTTTTATTGTTTACTACTTATCGCTTATATATTATTATTAATTGTTCTATGCTTACCTATTATTTACTTTTAAGATAAAATAACTTACTTATGACGTTGAAAAAGTTTATAGTATTGCGGGAGCTAAATTGATATGAAAACTCTTAACTAATTAAAATAACATATGAATATAATAATAAGACTATTCATCCACATCTTATTGACATATATTTAACAAAAAAAGATATAAATAAAATTTCTATTATTGCGATGCGGCCCCTGTCCGGGAAAAGGCCTCCTCCAACTTTTTCCACCCTATTTTATTTTGTGCCACCGTCATCAATTTTTTCTCAGCTACTTACAACATTTGTATATACCCCCAACTTAAAACAATATTATTCACCTTGTTATTGTTGTCATTTTGAATTGAAACGTAAAAAATTTTTTTCCAACTATCCGACACTTTGGTTATGGTTTGTGGACTCAGTCAGTGGACGCACTTAGACGCCCAATAGGTCCGTTGTACGAGAAGCTACCTAAGCTTATTGTACGTTTATATATAATATAATATAATCATTAGAGATGTGAATTTAGAACAAATCTAAAACATCGCAAAAACGTGTAAGTTACGTATATTTTACAACTGTAAGGTTACATACAAGTACAAATAAGAAGAAGCTCACAGAACATTATTTTCAGAAAAATGCGGCTGCTCATAGCACTTTGTCTAATAGCCATCGTACAGGCTATAGACATTTACACAGACGACGATTTTCACATAGAAGATGAGCCCTATGATACCAATGACCTGATCGACATTGAGAGCTCAAGAACCGGGCGTATGTTACCTTACCCTTTGCAGAGAGAAAACGAGGAGGCCATGAATAGGGTGGCCAGGTTCGCCCACTATTCGTATCCACAAAGCCCGATTGTCGATATGATGCTGCAAACAGTTGCTGTTAACTACTCACCAGCTAATTCAAATGATCCGTTCGACTTCTTACGAGATTCTTATCCGTTACCAAAAGGTAAGCAATCGTTTAGTTTATGGGTTTATAATTATTATAATACAATTAAAATGAATGCTACATTTTATAAATCTGAATCAATTATTTATATTCATAACTAATATATAATTAAATCTTAACGTTAGCTGTAAAAGAAAAGCCGACTGGTACTGTTTTTATTAAATAAATAAATAAATCATTAATTATAATAATAAGCTACAAATAATAAAAGTATTTTACCTAGTTAATAATAAGTTTAACAATAATTTCAAATTATACGGTCTAGGGCGTTTTAATATAAGCTGAAAATTAATATTTTCGTATAATAGGGTTGATATATGTATGTAAAATGTTATGTGAATATTATATTACATGTTAATTGAATTTAAAACTAGGTATAGGTATCCAAAATAAGCAGGGTTCAGCTTATAACGTCAGTATAAGTAGAGAATAAGTATAATAGTTTGATACATCTGGAGAGTATTACATACGTAGAAACTATGTACAATTTTTTATACATATTTTTTTAAACATAGTTCCGACGCGGTACGTGTTAGTATGTGAATCACATAGTACAAAAGAGTTCTATAAAAAATCGACATGTCTTAATAGTATTTGTGTTAACGGAAGTTTAGTTGTTTTGGAAAAATATTCACAGATTCATCGTTATATTTTAAAGCCAATAGAGATGTTATCTTTGGCTACGTACTTGTGGGATGCATTGTTATTTTAAAATTTCACATCTATTGTAAACTGATCAAGTACAAAGATAGGTGTCTACTTAGCCGATGTCCTTTGCATATAAATATATTAATTTGACGTTGAAAAGTAATTTATTTTTATGTTTGTATTAAATTCTTTTGTTAATAATAATTATCCAGTAGCGCTTTATCCTTTGAGACTTTTGGCCTTAAATGAAATCTGTTTATTCAAAATACACATTTCTTTTATAGAATTTCTAAACCTACACATATCGTCGATTTATGGGTTAATTCGCAGCATATAGAAATAAATAAAATGATGTAGAGGCGGGATTTGAACACACGACCTCACGATTGAGAATCACACGTTGACCATTATTCCAACTATGCACATTTAACTATTATAAATATTTAGGAAGCTGGAAAAAGCTTTGTCATTTCCACGAGCGAATTAAATCTAGAACTCATAACTCATGTTCCAGTTGTGGTAAAGTTGTCAGTCTAATTATTCCAAGTGAAATATGTAAATATGAATTTGCGAGTTTATTTTTGTTTATTTAATGATAGTAGTTAAAATATTTTAATTTCCGAATTTTTCTATTGTTCTATATTTATTAGTGACTAAGTGACGTTGTGGTTTATGACATTTTCCTTTGAATAATTGTAATGTAGAGGGAGGGTAAAACTTGCTGAGTTTCTTGCCCGTTCTTCTCAGAACAAGGCCTCCTGGTAGTTTTGCGAACGGATGGCGTAGTCTTGCTCTTTCGTGAATTTTGTAAACGTTTTTAACATTCATAAGCATGCCCAAAGACGCATTGTAACTGAATAAACGTATTTTGATTGATTGATTTGATTATTTAATACTTAGAGGAGTCAAAATAGACTGCGACATGAAATGTTATTTCAACGATCATTATATGTAATAATAAGTATTACGAGTTTGCGTTTATGTGTTTCACTAAAAATACAAACAAGTATACATTCTTATAAATATTTTGTCAACGCTCTCAAACCACATTGAATAAAAAAACATTCTTGAACCATGTAAAGATACGATACGATATAAATAAATACGATAATATTTACGCACTGTAAAGGAAAATTTGTTTATAAAGTACTTAATAATTGCCAGGTTACAGCAAGCCCTTAGACGAATATGACTATATTATTGTTGGAGCGAGTTCTGCGGGTTCTGTGCTGGCAGCTCGACTGTCAGAAGACAAGCCGAAGGCCACGGTGCTGCTACTAGAGGCTGGCAAGCCGGAAATGATTCTGTCAGACATCCCGGCACTGACACATCACATGCAAGACACGGATTATGTGTGGCGGTACTCTATGGAACACCAGGCCGGCGTGTGTCTAGGTAAATATGAATATATACATTGACGCTTTTATCATTAAGGGTTGAAAACCTTTAACTATCCAATGACTCTATAAACCTTTCAAGGTTAAAATCCTTTAATATATAAAATTATCGTGTCACTCGTGTGTTTGTAATTAAACTCCACCGAAATGGCTCGACCGATTTTCGTGAAATTTTGTGTGCATATCGGTTAGGTCTGCGAATATCAACCCCAATTTCTTATTAAATTAAATAGTTATTGAACTAAAAAATTTTTTCCTAGAAATAATCATAACAAAACAACGTTTGCCGGGTCAGCTAGTAATGTATCAATATAATCATATTAACAAAATACCACATTAGAATCCAATAACATTTATATTATATATTAATTATCCAACTCCGCTGTTTGTTGCTTTGCAAGGAAATTACGAAAGCTTATTTTTAGGTATTGGTGACATATTTAAGCATTCCTCTGTGCCTGGTACAAGATAGTTAGGTCTAAGAAGTTGGTTTTACGAATATGTCTCTTTATTAATTGCGCAAAGAAATATCCAAGCTCGAGCCAAGCGCCTAGCGGTTGTGTATCTCATGTTAATATTAATACTACAGCTCAAAGAAAGGCAAAATATGTGAGTGATCGACAAAATGTAATCATTTTTTGCAATAAGATGAACCGGTAAATATGGTCCATAAAGGGGCGATGAGAATTCGCGTTAATGTGTGTACAGCTTGGAAAGTAACGTTGCATTCAAGAATAAAGCTGCATTTTGTGGAATAACAACTAAAACTAGTTATGAAAAGTGACACAGGCTTGAACAGTTAGGTGCAAACAGAGGTGTACTTGTTTGTTTGTCAGTTAGCGAATTGTTGATAACAGCAGTTAACAATTAGGGCACGGCTTCAGTTTAAAAGGCTTCTTTAAAATTATTTGTATGTTTTATTAGTGCCAAAGATTTGTACGCCATTAGATATTAAAACGAAAAAATATATTTTAATAGTCTGAAGCAAAATCTTAGTATTTTATTTATCATTTTTTTTCTTTTATTCAATTAGCCTTCACATAATAAATTGTTCAAGTGTTATACCTCTTAACAAAGAATATCCTGATTCACCTAGGATTGTGAGAATAGATGACTTTTGCTATAACAAAACGTAGTGGGAGACTTAGTTCGCACATTACAATTACAATATTATTAGACTTAGGTAATAGCCTAAGCGTGAAGCAATTTAGAGGCAACAGACCAGGCAAGGCTACCATATGTAAAAATTCAATACGTTTTTGACATAAGGATGTCGTACTTAGCACTGAATCTTATCCTAAAGGCCTCTGAATAGTTTATTTCCTACTCTTTATAAAGCTGCATTCTCTATAAGACTTCTTAGATCAATAAGAATGACATATAGTCGATTAATGTTATCATTTTTGAAGACTTACAAAAAAAAACGAAAAGAAAAAATATATATGAAAGGAATTTTAGTTTTAGTTGGAAGCAAGATATAACCTGTGAACGAATCCATTGTTAAAAGCTACGATAATATCAGAAGCACCTCCGAATTAATATAAATAAAACCTTTAGATATGACTACGCCAATATTAGCTATGTGAAAGGTTTCTGTAGACCTAAGTTCAACGTATATTTGAAATTGAATCGACACATTCAAAATCAATATTAGTGATCATTTGAATTGAAGTGTTAATGTTATGAATAATTAAACAACCTAACTGTTCGTGTGAATAAAAAAATATAAATGCATTATATATTACTATGTGAGCTTTATAGAGAGTAAGGAAAATGGTTATTCTCATCGTTCAAAAGTATTATATATAGAGATAATTGTGTAGGTGAATCTGTAGGAGTATTGTTTATCGAGTAGGTTGTATTATTGTATGTTATTTGCCTCATGAACTTAATTTAGCCGCCTACGCAAGTTAACCTAGTTGTTAATGAATTCTTCTAAAACAAATATAAACGCAATAAAATTAAAACTATAAAATATATCGCACACGAAAAGCTTTTATATTAAATCGGGCTTCAAATAATTGCAGGAAGTGAGGAACAGCGCTGCTATTCCCCTCGAGGTAAAGCCCTGGGCGGAAGTAGTGTCACAGACTATATGTTCTACTCCCGAGGTCGTCCTGAGGATTGGAACGGGATAGCAGCTGATGGTAACTATGGATGGTGAGTATTTCTTTTTTATCGTGTCACGTGAGACTAAGACCTACTAAAATCTTTCTTTTTCAATACAAATAATTTTCCTATACGTAACTATAAATAAATATGTTGTATTAATAATAAAACAAGGCCAATTAAGAGAATAATAAACAAATAAATTTTGTTTTATTAGTCCTACTTCACTAACAAATTTATTAACCTTTCCCTTCCGTATTTTGTTAAATATACAATTTTTTATTATTCTGTATGAAATCAAGGTCAGTTGACCGTTACGTTGACGTCAACGGCCTCTTCATGAAACTGTTTCACTTGAAAGTTGTACCGCCCTCAATGATAACTTGATAATAGGTCTCGAGACTAACGAGATAAGAGTTACCTAATTAGGATTCTTGAAATACGTACTGCGATTAACTCACAACTTACAGACGGATCTATCTGAGAACGATTATTCTTTTTCAATTGTAAATCATTTTAACCACAAATTTACCCATCCAGGAGCTAGATATATATCTTCTAATAAATTCTCGTGTCACAATGTTCCCATACTCCTCTAAAACGGCTCTACTGATTCTTATGAAATTCTTAATGCATATTCAGTAAGTCTGAGAATGGGGTACTATATATCCCCTTATCACTTACGGGTTTGAAAGATCCCACCCCAAAAATTTTGTTTTTAGTTTTTAGACAATTTTTTTTGTTTTTATTTTTTACGATACCGATTCACCCCCCTACGATCAACCCCTATTTTTATTATAGTAGATAGTTATTTTTATTCAACTAAAAAACGTTTCCTAGAAATACATGGCAAAACAACGTTTGCTGGGTCAGCTTTTCTATCTATGCCAGCTGTTTTATACTTAACAAGTATATTCTCGGCCAGTGCAGGCACGTCTGGCCGCCAGCAGTTATACGAGCTGGCGCTCACGATAACACGTCCCGCTTAGTATTCTAGGGCTTAGCTAATCTATCATACCCACGTTACATAATCTCGTCTTTTCAGGTCATACAATGAAGTACTCGAGTATTTTAAAAAGTCGGAGCGATCCGAGCTTAAAAAGTATAAAAACCTGCCGTACAGAGGTCGCGATGGAGAGCTCACTGTTGAAAATGTGCCCTTCAAGTAAGTACTCTTGGAAATATTTCATGTTTCTCGCACACTTCATATATTATTTTGGATGATAATCAAAAGGAAATTACAAAAATAAGTGGATATTGAAATTCAATTCACCATCAATTCTGCTGCAGACAGAAACAAACTTTGATTAATTTTGTTTTTTAATAACAAAAGCAGAAACTGACACTTGATGCTCTATAATTTATGCATATTTAAACACAGTGCTATTAAAAAAACATTTGAAAAATAATATTAATAATTTTTTTTCTTCATTTTAGGACGGGACTAGTGGAAGCATTCTTAGCGGCAGGTAGACTCAACGGGTACCAAACTGTAGACTATGTGTCTCCAGACCAACTAGGTTTTGGCTACATTCAGACAATCACAAACAAGGGGCATCGCCTTAGTGCCGCTAAAGCCTTTTTGCATCAACATAAACGGCGCAAGAATATGCATATTTTAACCGATGCAAGGGTAACAAAAATACTTATCGAACCACACAGCAAGAGGGCGTTCGCGGTAGACTATATAAAGAATAACGTCAAAACTACTGTACGGTGTCGTAGAGAAATAATACTCTCTGCGGGACCTATAGCATCTCCTCAATTACTCATGCTGTCCGGAGTCGGACCTGAGGAACATCTACAAACGTTGGGCATCCCAGTACTATCAAACGTTCCTGTTGGAAGAACTCTTTACGATCATATCGGTTTTCCGGGAGTTGTATTTAAATTGAATAGTAGTAATGCGAGCCTTATAGAACCAAAAGTAGCAACAATACCTAATTTGATGCAATGGCTTCAATTTGGAGATGGGCTCTTGACAACGCCTGGAGGAGTAGAAGGTCTAGGTTACATAAAAACAAGTGTTTCCGACAACCCTGAGCTTGTGCCTGATATTGAGCTTATTAATATGGGCGGATCTATCACATCTGATGGAGGCGCTGCGATAAGAAAAAGTTGGAAAATATCAGACAGGACATACCACAATTCATTCGGTTCACTGACTGATTGCGATACCTGGCAAGCAATACCAGTCCTATTACATCCAAAATCAAAAGGTCGTTTAGAACTTCGTGACATCAGTCCTTTCTCATATCCAAAAATATTTGGTAATTTCTTGTCAGACGCGCGGGACATTGCAGCATTAAAAGAAGCTATTAAAGTATTAATTGGGCTTGGAGAGTCTGAACCATTTAGAAAATATGGTCCAAGTCTACATCTCGCTCCGTATCCCACCTGTTCGAGTTACGCCCCAGGATCTGATCCATACTGGGATTGCGCGATTAGAACAATGGTAGTATCTATGAGAAGGCAAACATCGACTTGTAAAATGGGTCCAGAGAACGATAGTGAAGCTGTGGTTGATCCCGAATTAAGAGTACGTGGCGTGCAGGGTCTCAGAGTAGCGGATATAAGTATCCTACCAAAAACAATCAGTGGTCATACAATTGCTCCGGAAATAATGATTGGCGAGAAGGCAGCTGATTTGCTAAGAAAAACCTGGTCGAATTTAATAGCTTAAAAATTGTAGGTTAATTTTTATTTAGGTTCAATAAATTTATCCAAAGAAAACCGTCTTTAATTTGTGAGAAGAACGTTTGATTTAACGTCGTTCCTAATAAAGGTGATAATTGAGAGTGAAGTGATTAATTGCAGCTGGGTCGAGAGATAACGTCAATAGAAGTCGCTTTTAGGCAATTTCGGCCTCGTCATGTTGACCCCAAAAAAATCGATCATTCATCAATGTGAAGCTCCATTAACATTGAAATTTGGCACATCTCTGAAGATGCTGAGGCTCAACGGCATGTATTAGCGGTTCATTTAATTAGCTCCATCATTCATAATTAAACAGAAATTTTTCACGACGTTACGTAATGAGCAGAGGATTGATCCAATTAATCCGTCACTTGTTTACAGAGGGTGTATCGAGAATATGATTTCAATATTAATTGTAAGACTTATGAAGGATTTTTAATAGGGAATTTCTGTATTGATAATATTTTAGATATTGGGTAGTGAAACAACTATTCTATGCAAACTATTCAACGGAAATCATTCCCAGAATCATCAGGTTAACGGTCATATCTTTACGAATAAGGGGAGGTCACACAAGACATTTATTTTTAATAATTTTTGTGACAGCTATCATCAATTTTATTAAATTAAAATGAACAACCATTATATTTAACGAAACAATTGTCTGCAAAGAGTATTTACGTTCAAAATAATGATGTATATTTTGAAATTGCAAACGAATTAATTAATTTTTAAACCAGCATAATTATGTCAAAAGTCTAGAAATATGGAAATGAATTGACCGGAATGGAGTAACAAAGTGTGGCGAGGTGCAGTCAACCCCGGAGCCACGAAATATGAGTGTCACATCGGACACACATACCAATGCTTCTACTACGAAAATATCGATCGAGATACCTTTATTAAATAATATTGAAGAGAAAATCATACGTATTCGTTCTCATTTACCTTCAAATTGTGAAGAATTTTGTTTACTTTTTTGCTATCCAATATATACCCAGTTGCTTAGCTAAGTGTATGTATGTTTTTGCATCAGTAAAAAAAATCATTTAATCATGGTGGTAACATAATGAACACTTATGACTCGTCAGTAAAGAAATACATATTAATGCTTCTAATTTTACATTTACTGCCAGTTCTCAAATCAAGGGCGTAGAACGGAAGAGAAGAACTGGCAATAAACTCTCCGCCACTCTTTTAAATCGCCATTTTTTTTACACAACGTTTGTAAGGAGCTGCAACCATTACACCATGTTCCACATGACATATCAAGTTAACATATTAGTTATCACATATTAATAATAATAACATAATTTAAAAAAAAACAAAGACTTGTCCTCTATCAGCAGGAGGCATGGTGATATAGGAGCACGCACTTACATTCTCGTGGGAACAACACGCAAACACATAGTCGAAATCCAAGTCACCACAAGCAGCACCGGTTCACGAGCATGACGCATGGCCAGCCATCGGCAGTATCAACGACATATACATATATACGTTTTGATTTAAAGCCTCTGCATTCAAAATCTTAATTTTTCCTACAGTAAACAATAATTACTAGACACCACCGAACATTAAAAAGTTTTTTAAAAGATATGGTATCCACTTCTAAAGTATGGTTAATCTCGATTAAGATATCTTGACCACTACTCTACAGGAAAAGATAGGAAGAGTTTTTTTTAATTCGAGTAAGCCGTGAGATCGATTGTAAGTGCAAAGGTAAACACGGCCTCAATGAATGAAGGGTAGCGCAGTCGGGCGCGCGCCGAAGAGACGTCGTGTTGTGTCGCGTCCACAATATACCGGAAAGCCGCACCGCTACGGCGAATATGTGATAGTGAAATACAAGAATAATATTAAATGTTTGACAAACTTATTAATTATAAAACAAAATTAATATTTCTTTAAAATAATATTTTATTTGAAACTGGAATAATTAATTGGGCACGACTTAAATTATCCTAAAGTTGGTTTTTTTTTCTAAAAATCTCTAAATGTTTTTTGTCCGTTCTAGATAAATGTTAAAAAATACTAGTTTAACCGTATATCTACGCCGTAGCACTTCCGGTCTAAGTGCTACGCCTAATCAGATAAAATAAAATGCAAGTGATGTTAAATACGGCTTAATTTAACCCTAGTCGTAGTCTAGTAGAGAGTAGAATTTGGAATTTCTGATCAAATAGTTAAATCAGTTTCACCAGTTACGAATCGAGAATGACAAAGTAACATAAATTTTTTGTAAGTAACTGCATACAAAAAAAATTATCCGTTACGGTTTCAATTGTGTAAATTTTTTATGGATAAGTTTAAATTAAATGTAGTAAAACAGTTCGCTTTCAATGTGTTAAAGCAATTATCGAATCAATATTTAATTTCAATACAGTGTGTTAAAATTAGTATCATTAAGGGTTCACTGAAACTTCTATCTTTATAACTATATAAAAACGTCAATAATTAATAAACTACAATCAAATCGTACTAGTAATAAAGTATAATAACAAAGAATATTTTAGATGGTAAAGACCAATACAATTTTATATTTTATCATATTTCAGAATTTTCTAGAGACTAGATAAAATGAAAACTCTTTCCGGCAGTACTGTTAAAAATGCATGAACGTTTACAACGATTTTTTGTTAGCTCTCGTTATATATTTTAATAGCCTTGGATATATGGTAATAATAATGAAAAATCTAACGCATCCATTCGTGGGCGTATGAATTATATTATTTTAAAATTCCATTTTAAGAATCACTGACGTAGCAGATGTTGTGCAATAATTCTAATAAACTTA
This sequence comes from Pieris macdunnoughi, assembly GCA_905332375.1. Classification (NCBI taxonomy): domain Eukaryota; kingdom Metazoa; phylum Arthropoda; class Insecta; order Lepidoptera; family Pieridae; genus Pieris; species Pieris macdunnoughi. Next base: position 121,227 of record CAJOBZ010000032.1, on the reverse strand, counting down.
TTATGGACCCCTATATAGAGAAACTGAATTCTACTGTTATCAGTTGCATATATAGCTTAATCATGCATTAAAATGAATATAGCCCGGTATGTACAAAGTACTGCCTTCCACGTAAACGAGTAGATAAAGGAGAAACTTAGTGGACTAGGATACCATTAGTTTAGTCAAGTCGCAAAGAGAAAAATATCAAATTATGTCAACCATAAACGGCGTAGCTCAGATATTTTCTTATATAAAATATGTATTGGTGTAATTTTATTTCAGTCGAGGATTTTTATCTTTGCCTTTTACCTGTCAAGGCCAGACGTACGTGAAACCATTACGTTTTGAACGTGAAATACGACATAAATGGGCGAGTTATACCCGGCCATTCCTTCGTCCATGTTACTGCTTCATGATAGTCACGATAAATTGAAAGTGCCACGTTTATCATCGCGCCGTGATTGTGTTTTAGCTTCGTTTTATTATCCACCGTTCTAATGACACAATGTTCAGAAACGGCACTTTTATATCTCCCTTTTTACGCTTTTCTAACTGTCTTTTTATAACTCTTTTTTCGATGTTTTACAAATCGAATTCGTACCACGTTTGCACTTAGATTATATTTTAATCTTGTTAGATCTTTGAGCTGTCTTACAATCGTTATATGTATTCTTAACTATTGACTGTTTATTAAAACTATTACTATTGAATTCTTTAATATCGTAGGTTAAAAATATATGTATACGTGTAACATATATGCATAGACAATTTTAACAAATATTAAAAACAAAATTGAGGATTCGTGTTGCATTGTTAAATCCATTTTTAACTTATGTGGGATCTTATTTCTCGTGAATATCAATTAAGCAAAAGCGAAATCCTTGTGATCGTGCCATAAATATTGTAGCTAAATTACGAACGTAGTTACGTCTCGTCATTTGGAACGATTGTCACAAATAACAATGAAAAATGTACGAAACGTTCTAAAAATAATTCACTTTATGAGAACTATACCGTTTGAGATATTTTTACAAAGAAGTACTTTGAGGCTTTTAAAGCTTTTAAGAGTAATGTATTTGTACACAAACACAAATAGCTGGCATTGTTAGAATATCGAGAACTATATTATATTAGTATATAGTGATATGTTTAGAATATGACATTTTTTTTTTTTACTTTTTGGCAACAGCTACATTATAATACAATACATTATAATACAATAAAAGATAAAGCAAAAGGCAGGAGATTTTAGTCGGAAACGGAACATGAAGTGATTGTGAAGAATTCAGAAAGGAGGTACGGTCATATTGGGAACAAGAAAAGAAAATATGGTCGAGGTCACCAATATCTTCTCCACACTCACAAATATTACTATCATGAATAATTTAACTCAACGATTAAATTCAAAATCATTTATTTATGTAGGTAACACAATGTACACTTATGAACGTCAAAAAAAAATGAAATGTTTCTAATTTTACATTTACTGCTAGTTCTCAAATCAAGGACGTAGAACGGTAGATAATAACTGGCAATAAACTCTCCGCCACTCTTTTTAATCGCCAAGTTTTTTCGTTTACACAACGTTTGTAAGGAGCTGCAACCATCACTCCATGTTCCACATGACATCTTAAGTAAAAAATAATAATAAAATTAATTAAAAACAAAGATTTGTCCTGTATCAGCAGGAGGAATGGTGAAATAGGAGCACGCACTTACATTCTCGTAGGAACAACACGCAAGATTGCACAAAGACCAACCAAAGGTTATTGCAAGGAAGTACACGGGAGTGGTCTTGTAAAATGCGACAACATAATACGCAGGTAAAATATAAATAACCAGATAAATGTTAAATATTATATTTGTTCATTCAATACGTCAGCATGCATTCAGGACGCTAAATGGCGGAGCAGACATGCTAAAGGTGCGCTTACACGAGGGCAATAATTGCTCGGCGACACGAATGGACCGATCTGGAGCAATTAATGGAGCAATTTCAATAAATTTAATAAATTTCAATAAATAATTTCGGCGATATTGCTTCTAATTGCTCCAGATATTTCATATCGCTCAATGTCGCAGATATGAATTGACGAATATCCAATGGACTTGGAAATTCCTAGCAATTTTTGTACATATCTCATTCGCACTTGTTTGTTTTGCGGCTTGCCGTCTTGCTTCCGCGAGGAGAGCGAGAGGTCTAAATAATAAAAATTTCTAATTACTTTATTCAAAAGTAATTCAAAGTCTGTTCGTGACATTCTAGTAAAGTTTTTGAATAATATGTCATCTAATTATTTACACAATGAAAATTGCGGCCTCTTTGCCAAAAACGATCGCACCCAGATACGCCTATTCCTTTTCTTTCTTTTTTGTTTTTGATTAATAATAAAAAAAGCGCTACAAGCCGCCGCAGCAAGAACAATGTCGTCCATAGCGAGCGAAAACTGAAATGCCCGTGTATGACAGTATTGCCTAGTTGATGAAGTTGCGCCATATCGCTCAATATTGTATTGCGCAGTATTGATGCTTGTTGCCGTTGCCGTAAATTGCTTGATGTAGTCGTGACGTCATAATTGACGAGTATTGACTGGAATTGAGTAATTTTAGTTGCCCGTGTAAGCGCACCTTAAGAATGGTTACAAACTCTTACCCGCGTAAATAATAAAAAGTAACTCTAATATGACTTTATTGTTCCGTAGCTTTGTCCGTATAAAATTGGGATAAATGTTCACTATATTCTGCTATGATATTGTTATTATCGCAAATAATATATCGATAATGTTACGTTTATTAGCCTGGAAAGCGCCTAGTAATAACATAAAAATATACAGCCAAACACAAGATTGTATTCTTATTGTACTGAAAGTATCGAAGTATCATATATTTATACCGTAACACAGAAAATATAGCGTTAAGTAAAAAAAAAGTAAATAGGTTTTTTTTATTTATAAAATATAAATTTTTAATTACTTTTATTTATGAAAAGAGCCAAAATGGTACTTAAGTTTAAAAAGGTTCTTATGGATAACAAACAGAAAAATAAGCTAAATCATTTTTAATCACTTAGTACTTAATCTATTCATAAAAATATAGGTTCCCTGTAAACAGGGACTAAAATAGCTTAATCTTACGCTTTGATCTCTAGGAATTAAGTGATTTGAATTTGGAATGTAGATATTGTTTTTGAAGGTTTTAATCACCAAAGAGATCGATCACGTAGTATGAAAACGTACTGGCTGTCAAATAACGTAAAAGTCTGTAAAAGTAAAAACCCATTCTTCAAATGCAGAATTAAGACGATATTTAATAGTGATAGTGAAAATATTATATTAACTGCTGAGTTACAAGTTACTGTTATATCGGGCGCTTGATTACGATACAGTTGTAACAGAACCAAAGGTAATTTCATAAGTTGCATTCAATACTTTAAGCTCTCGCTTGGCGAGCTTAGGATACAACTATAGAATCCCTCGCTCCACTTTGGATTCAAAAATACCCGCCATTATAATAGTGGTTTGCTCGCTTGGTAAACAATCTTTCCTTTTATTCACATAAAAAACTGGATCAATTAGCTAAGATGCTCATTCATATCTGTCAAACCTTTGTATATAAAGAGATTAATAGTGTTCTTATCAGTGTAAATAGGCTAGAAATAGAGAATGTAAAATATATCTATTTATAGGTAATTACTTTGGTTGTTCCTTAATTTGAATATCATTTGCTATATCTACACAGCATATCCGCAAGCTTACTCTCGATTCCTATTTAATTACATTGGAAGTGGAGTTTTGACGTCATTAGAGTTTATTGGGCGTGAAAACCAGCCGTTACACAATTGAAAAAAAACAAATGAAATCGTTATTGATGTTAATCTGTAAGCTCCCTGGAGCGGTGTTATAACTCTGTAGCGATAGTGATTTTTAACCCGAACAACAATATTGAATTTTTCTACTATTAAAATAGTATACAATGACTTCGGGTTCGCGACGCTTTTAGATGTTACGCGCAAAATTTCGAGATACAGTACTTCGTTATTTTCTATTCCCTCAAGGTCCAGAGGCTTTAGCTGTAATTTAGGAAAACTTTCAAGGCTAATTTACACAATTATAGACACACAGACAACACTGAAATGACATAGTGCGTGACACGCTGGGCAACGCCTTGGTGCGTGACACGCAACGTGTTCGTCTAATTTAACAAATGACCGTGTACAACCCCACATGGGTTCATAACAAATTTTCTACAGTTTTTTAACAAACTTAGCAATAAATTTACTGGCTAATTGGCTAGTACCAAAAACATATAAATTGTCGGCATTACTAAAATGCATAAAATACTTTGCCATAATTTCGTTAAATAAAATAAAATAATGTGTAATATTGCGTCATAGGATAAGTTATAGTGAGAAACATAAGCAGTGTAGGTTAAAAGAGCACGCAATGACAGGATACGAAAGGGAATCCTTAGGTGGTTTGGGCGTGTAGAACGGATGAATGAGAAATGCTTATCAAGTAGGATTTACAAGGCAGCAATGGATGGTGAAATCGGGTTGGCCAATCGTACATACCTAGACCAAATCCAGGAGTTGCTCTGGGACTAGTTAAAAGTACCCATAACCGACGAGCATGCATGGTGTATGTCATGAAAGTGGTTGAAGCGAGAGAGGTATGTCAGGACCGTAGAAAGTGGAGATCCTTGGTCTCTGCCTACCCCTTCGGGAAAAAGGCGTGATAATATAAATAAGTATTAAGTCAAAGCACACGTTCACTATTCAAATATCTTCCTCATCATTGTCACATTTAAATGATTTTTGTTATATATTATTCTGTCTACAAATAAAGCATTATGAAATATGTATCATGGAATAGTATGGCGTCTGCACAAATGTTAATAATCATATACTACTATATACTTATAGCAGTAGAGTAGCTGTTGGCGACTCATAGATTTAAATAGTATTAAGTGTGAGCTATAAGTTAAATATGAATATTGTTTGCAGCTCGTAAGTGGTAATTAAGTATGGGCTATAAGTTAAATAAGAATATTGTTAGTAGCTCATAAGTAGAAATTAAGTATATATAAATAAGTTAGGTAAAAATATGTAAAGAAAAATAGTTAAATAAATTATAAAATGCTTCGCCGAATAAAAGGGTCGCGTAGCTCTCGTCGCGGTATACGCGCGCAGATGACTGTAAGCGCAGCTCTCGTCGCGGTATACTGTTGGAGTACTTAAGCTCGGCGAGATTTACGCAAAATCCTCTTTTTCCTCCGCAACGAACTGGGACCCAAGAATAATCGGCGAAGCAAGAAACAAGAACAAGGCGCAGTTTCATTTCAAGACAACATCCTACAATTACGCACTAGCAGGGGTGCGTGGGTCGAGGCGGTGCCAGCGATACGTCGAACCGTCTTGACAAAACGTACGTAGTCAAACCCCACCGGTATTCAAAGCCGCGCCGAGGTTACTTTGGTTACTGCACGGGTGTTCTCAAACGAACATCTAAACGTCTAATCCCGTGCAGGCCCGAGTCTCTGAGGCGACGTCGGGATTGGCTACAATAGTAGTACGTACGAAGTCAAACCCCACCGGTATTCAAAGCCGCGCCGAGGTTACTTTGGTTACTGCACGGGTGTTCTCAAACGAACAACTAAACGTCTAATCCCGTGCAGGCCCGAGTCTCTGAGGCGACGTCGGGATTGGCTAGAACAGTAGTACGTACGAAGTCAAACCCCACCGGTATTCAAAGCCGCACCGAGGTACTTTGGTTACTGCACGGGTGTTCTCAAACGAACATCTAAACGTATAATCCTGTGCAGGCCTGAGTCTCTGAGGTGTCGTGGGGGTTGGCATCTACAGTGGTCCTTCGAGCGCCGGATCCTGCAACGGTTGTCAACAAGAAGTGAATACTGCGAAAAAGAAAATGCCAGTCACAAGGTCACAGAACGGGATGCAGCGAGGGGAATCGACGACGACTGTTACCTCCGCCACTACGTCCGAAGTCCGGACTACAGGCGAAGAGATAACGATAGAGCAGTCCACGTCGACGAGCACAGCCAGCCAGCCAGATCAAGCATTGACTCTGGCACCAGCGGGTTCCACCCGGCGGGCCGCATCGAGAGCCGTATCCAGAGCCAGCTCAAGAAGACAAGCCGAGGCCAGAGAAGAGCTGGCTCGCTGCGAGCTGCGGGAAGCGCAGGCAGCAGCACGCCTGGCCAGATTACGATTAGAAGCAGAAACGGAAGAAGAAGACTCCTTTATAGAAGATGTCAACGATAACCATGAAGAAAAGGTAGCAAATTGGATGCGCTCTTCGGCACAAAGGCCAGAAGAAATAGAAACAAAGAGCGACATTCGAGTAATAGCTGACGCAATAAAGGAAGCCATGACGACACATGTAGCGCCGCAACCGAAGTACATTCAAGAGCTGCCAATATTTGAAGGCGACAGCTCCGAATGGACGGCGTTCCGAGTCGTATATGAAGACACATCTCCGATGTTCTCTGGCATACAGAATATGGCGCGGCTACGTAAAGCGATTAAAGGCACGGCAAGAGAAAGCATTAAGAGCCTCTTATACTCAGAGGCAATGCCAGAAGAAGTTATTAACGCTTTACGCCGAAGATTTGGTAGACCCGACGCGCTGGTGCTAGCTGAACTGGAGAAATTAAAGGCGCTTCCCAGAACGACGGAAAATCCCAGGGACATATGCGTCTTCGCTAGCCAAATAAATAACAGCGTGGCCGCCATAAAGGGATTGAAGAGGCCGCAATACCTCTACTCACCTGAAATCGTGAAACTTATAATAGAGAAGATGCCTTCAATTCTCAGATTCAGATGGTATGACTTCACGGCTGCGAGGGAAGAGGAATCGTTCAGTGATATCCAATCGATAAGCAACTTCCTCAATTTAGAAGCGGACAAATGCGGCGCATTCGCGGTACTTGAAGACAGCAAAAGCGTACGACCGAGCGCAGCGATAAGAAAGCCAGTGAAGCAAGCTACGTATAATATCGGTGAAAGGAGTAGACCTGAAGAAATCAAGTGCCCAGACTGTGAAGGCACCCATAAACTCAAAGACTGCCAAAGATTCCTAAAAGCGGCAGTCAACGAGAGATGGGAAACAGTTAAGAGGCTTAAGGTCTGCTTCAAGTGCCTCGCTGGGAAGCACCGGAAAGAAACATGCCGAAGACCACCGTGCAAGTTGTGTCGAAGATGGCACCATAGCCTACTACATGTGACGTCGGAGAGCGAACAATGTCACGAAGAGGCAGCGACCGAGACAGCGACGGTCAATACAATAAGCACACCGAAAGCTATTCTTAAGATGCTCAAGGTGGAGATATACGGACCGGCTGGGAGCAAACAAGTACTGGCGCTGCTAGATGAAGGCTCAACGGTGACACTGCTTGACGAAAACGTGGCTTCGAGCATCGGCATCCAGGGTCCTCGCGAAACCCTGAATATAGAAACTATCGGCGGAGGGCAAATGAAAAATCACGACTCCATGATTTTAGACATCGAAGTGAAAGGGATCAAGCAAAGCGAGAAAAGTACACTCAAGAGGGCAAGAACTATCAAGGAGCTCAAATTAACCCCACAACTCATAGATAAAAGCCGACTAAAGAAGTGTCATCACTTGCGGGGTTTACTACAAGACGTGTGCTACGAAGCTGAGGCGCCGAAGCTGCTCATTGGACAAGACAATTGGGAATACATTGTCTCGTTACAAATACGACGTGGAAAGCCAGGGCAGCCGGTGGCGTCACGAACAAGGTTAGGGTGGGTTCTCCATGGCTCCGACAGCAGCGGCGTGTCTCCGATCAGTTATGTGAACACATGTGCACACGCAAGCGTCGTCGAAGATAGAATAGATCATCTGGCGAGGGAACACTCTACTATTGAGTCTTTGGGGGAACAGCCGAAGAAGCCTTCAACGGATATCGAACAGCGAGCACTGGACATATTGGAAAGAACCAGCCGACAGTTGGAAGATGGCAAATACGAGGTCGGACTGTTGTGGAAAAAGGAAGACATACAACTTCCAAACAATTACGCAGCAGCTTTCAACAGATCTCAAAGAATAGAAGAAAAACTACGTAAGGACGCTAAATTAAAAAATGAACATAGCGCGCAGATAGGTCTGTTGAAAAGCAACTACGCTGAAGAAGCACTAGCCGACTGCACATCTAACGAAAAGTGGTATCCGCCTAACTTCCCAGTGGTTCACCCTCTGAATGAGAAGCTAAGAATTGTCTTCGACGTTGTGGCCACATACAATGGAGTCATCCTCAAAGACGTTATGCTGTCCAGCCCGGACTTACTGCAATTAATATTTGGAGTGGTACTGCGATTCCGTCAAGGTCCCGTATTAATAGCGGGCGATACAAAACAAATGTTTCTGCAGGGAAAAATATGTGAAGAAGATCGAAACAGTCTCAGATACCTTTGGCGAAAAGACAAGGAAGCGCTAGTGAAGGATTACAGTATGTTATCAGTGGTTTTTGAAGCTGCGTCGTCGCCGTGCACTACGATTTATATAAAAATTAAGAACGCAAAGGCCTTCTTACATAAATATGAAGAAGCGGCGCAAGCAATAGAACGGAAGCACTATATGCATAATCATTTGCATAGCTTCCACAGGCACAGCGACGATTACCAACGAGTAATACAGCAAGTCGACTTGATCCATAAGAAGGCACACTTCAAGTTACGAGGATGGGCGCCGAACAATATAGAGATCGTTAAGGACGACACCGAAGCGCGGAAGAGCTACCTAGAACAAATCGGAAGAAAACAAGACATCGAGCTGCCGCGATACATGACAACATTCTGCACTGAGGGGGAGCTGCATACTTTCATTGATGCAAAGGAGACGTCGTATGCAGCCGCAGTATATATGCCGAGTCTTGAACTGCAGGCAGCCTTGTTGGAAGCAGAACACATAGTCAATTCTAGACTAATAAAAAACCTAGCTTATAATTCGGAAGAGGAGGCGCTAACCCCAAATCACTTTCTCATTGGGCGATCCAGAGGAGCTGCACGCGTTGGGTATTTTCCTGATGCAAAGCTGGTGGGCAGAGAAGATTGGAAGACCGTCCAACGACTTTCTGATCACTTTTGGAGGAGATGGCTACGGGAGTACTTGCCCACGCTACTGCCCAGGAAAACGACAGGACGACGGGAAGGCGAGCAGCTGCAGCCAGGCGACGTGGTTTTTATCGTAGATCGCACGCTACCACTATGCACTTGGCCGAGGGGAACAATCGAAACCACGTACCCCAGGCCCGACGGAAGAACCAGGATCGTGGACGTCGCAACCTAAGGTGGAGTGTTACGAAGACCATCGTCGAGGATCGTCATCTTGGTGCCTGCGAAGTCGCCGTGCAGGAATGACGGTGCTACGCACGAGGGGGAGAATGTTGGCGACTCATAGATTTAAATAGTATTAAGTGTGAGCTATAAGTTAAATATGAATATTGTTTGCAGCTCGTAAGTGGTAATTAAGTATGGGCTATAAGTTAAATAAGAATATTGTTAGTAGCTCATAAGTAGAAATTAAGTATATATAAATAAGTTAGGTAAAAATATGTAAAGAAAAATAGTTAAATAAATTATAAAATGCTTCGCCGAATAAAAGGGTCGCGTAGCTCTCGTCGCGGTATACGCGCGCAGATGACTGTAAGCGCAGCTCTCGTCGCGGTATACTGTTGGAGTACTTAAGCTCGGCGAGATTTACGCAAAATCCTCTTTTTCCTCCGCAACGAACTGGGACCCAAGAATAATCGGCGAAGCAAGAAACAAGAACAAGGCGCAGTTTCATTTCAAGACAACATCCTACAATTACGCACTAGCAGGGGTGCGTGGGTCGAGGCGGTGCCAGCGATACGTCGAACCGTCTTGACAAAACGTACGTAGTCAAACCCCACCGGTATTCAAAGCCGCGCCGAGGTTACTTTGGTTACTGCACGGGTGTTCTCAAACGAACATCTAAACGTCTAATCCCGTGCAGGCCCGAGTCTCTGAGGCGACGTCGGGATTGGCTACAATAGTAGTACGTACGAAGTCAAACCCCACCGGTATTCAAAGCCGCGCCGAGGTTACTTTGGTTACTGCACGGGTGTTCTCAAACGAACAACTAAACGTCTAATCCCGTGCAGGCCCGAGTCTCTGAGGCGACGTCGGGATTGGCTAGAACAGTAGTACGTACGAAGTCAAACCCCACCGGTATTCAAAGCCGCACCGAGGTACTTTGGTTACTGCACGGGTGTTCTCAAACGAACATCTAAACGTATAATCCTGTGCAGGCCTGAGTCTCTGAGGTGTCGTGGGGGTTGGCATCTACAGTAGCATTTAGGATGTAAAATCATACTTCCGTTTATAATATTTTGATTAATTCAGAAACTTTATTGATGAAGTACGGTATTTGGTCCGTGAATTCATTAAAAAGCAGATTTTATTTTCAAACAATACTCAATCAAACCGCTGCAAATTCACTGAATTCAAATTTAATAACAACTTGGCAAGTTTCAACGTTGAAACTGCCTCGTATGTTGTCACAATGACCTGTGTGGAAATACATGTACATTATTAATTATACTGCTTAGTTTATTGTTATTTCTTTATATTTTCATCTAAAGTGAATAATACCTTATATAATCATTATATTTACATTACAAACAGGTATACTTTATACTTAGAATGCTAAGTACTACTTAATGTCACAATTAGTGGTCTTCCTTAACTCAAAGGTGACTCGGTTTTCGTAAGTAATAAAAAAGTCTATGGCTGTATTTGTCATAGCAATAAAAAGTCATTACCGTACGAATTACCTCTGTATCTTTTCTCTCTAGGTTTATTTTATTTTGGCTCTCAAACATCACGCATGTTATAAGGAAGATAATCAGATACTTATGAAAATATGTTATAGAAAGGATATACATGTGTGAAAATACCATGAGAATTTAAGAAGGCGTAGCGCTAACCAGAGCCATGCAACTTCCTCTCAATCGAGTAGCCCGCAATATAAGCAGCACAGGATTGACGAAGGGACTCTTTGTGTTGAAGAAGTCACATGGGTCCACCAGTATCCGTGAATATACATTATATATACACAATAATCTATTCTTAAACGATTCAGTGAAAGGTCTCTACGGGGTTGTTAAAAATGACCCCCAAGTAATTTTTCATCACAATTTTATTGTAAATCTGACACAATCTTACTGTTTATATTTTCAAGCTATACATGAAATATTTAATAATGTCAGATAATTACGTTCATTTATAAAGAGCGTTTAGTCAAAATCTCAAGTGGTTGCTGGTGCAATAAAAAAAATAGAGTGACGGAGAGTTTATTGCCAGTTCTTCTCGTCCGTTCTACACCCTTGATGTGAAAAGCAGCAAATGTAAAATTAGAAGCATTTAATATTTATTTCTTTATTGACGTTAATAGTGTATATTGTGTTACCAAAATGAATTTGAATTAAAAAAAATTGGTGAAACAAATAATTTACTGTTGTTGTATACAAAGGACTGTAAAATAAATTTCTTATTGTTCTATAAACATGCTGAGTTCTTAACAGTTATTGCTGACGCTCGCTCCTTACTTAAGCTGCAGTCAAAAGATACACTATTTTAGTTACATAGGGCCTTGACAGCTCAGCTCAGCTCGGGCTGTTATGGCGAGCATAGCTCGGCCGGAATAGACTTTGTCCCGCGACTAACACAAGGACGTCTGCGAGACACGGACCTTGGCTTGGGCCGTCACGGGGCGGACAAGAGAGTATCTTAGTCGATCTTATGCGTATAATACTAAGCGATATCTAGGCTGGCGGCGACCAATGGGTATTCCGGGAAATTATTGACTTGTATCCTTATTCACTCAGTTTTAGTCCAAATGGAGGATTTACGATAAGGGGTTTAACTGTCTCAAACAACATAGAATGAAACAAAAACATTCTGAGAAAACAGTTTTTATGGACTATGGCTAAAACAGCATAAAGCTAAAAAAATCAATGAATAATGTTAATATATTCGGGATATATTCCAAATATAGTTTATTTTTAAACATATGCTTGACTTATTTAATGGAATATAGTGTAATGGTAACAATATTAATAAAATTAAACTTATAAACATAAACTAATAATAATAAAATAATATACATTGAAATAAATAACGAAACTTAACATAACCTAAAATATATCATTAAAAGGAGTCCCTATCGTTAAACAATATCCCTTTCGGGATATTGTTTAACGTGAGTCATTAGGTTACAAACTGCAAATAAAAACCTAAATTATGAGATCTCTAGGTAGAAGTCGTCCTCAATTTTTATCTCGCTTCATTCATTTGGGAATAAAAGCTGGTTAAAACTGTTAATAGAATTATGACTTCAGAAACACGGTTTAGTTTGTTTGTTAATTATATTTGGTGTAACGGAAATATTCTACGTTAAATGACTTCATTTCATGTTTTCATTTACATTCTATTTATTATCTATTATTTTGAAAAGAGCGTAAAAAATATTAAAAAGCCGGCAAAGCACTCGCCCTCTGGCATTGAGAGTGTCCAACAGGTGAGCCTCCTTCCTGTTGGCCCCCTGTATTAAAAAAAAATACGTTTATGTTTTTAAATCTAGCCCTAATTTATAAATTCAGACCTTACGCTAAGGATACGGGCTTCAAAAATATGACTAGCTGAAGTTCTTCTCTACTCTAATTCTTAAGATAATTCTATAGGGTTCCATAGGGCTGGTAAAAATGTTCTGCATGTTAATTAATTAATGAGGATTTAAGGCGTAATTACTTAGTTTTTCCTAAAATCGAACACAGAGTTGGAAGTCATATCTGCTAAATGCTACGTCATGGCGGTAAAATTTGCGTAGTTTTAGGTATAATGTATAGGAGTGTTCCTTTCTCATCGAATTAATAATTGAATTGTTTTAAATTGATCGCTTAAAGACCTTCCAAAGAAGAACATACACAGTACCTGGGTCTTTTACTTTCAAACTGTTTTCAGTTTTGACATGAACACTGACATTTCATTGTGACGAGTGACATTTGAAGTGTTAAAACCATAATGAGTTGGATAAGTTGATATTGGCGGGAAGTAATTACGCAAGATGGTGGCTAGATACAACGGCAAAGTGCTAACCATCGTCTTCAGCACGTTGCTGCTGGGCCGGGCGATTGCTGGTAAGTTTTATTTAAGATTATTATAGTGTAACAAAACAGAGGTGGAATATTGGTGATTTCTTATTTAGCCCAATCAAACTGTCGTTCAGAGGATTTCGCATTAACTTAATAGATTATATAAGGCATTAATCTAAGAATAACTGATTGTCTTTTTCGTTTAACCGTTGAGGATGTAGGTTCGAGTTCTGTTGGTTAAAAACAAAACTGACAGTTTTAATAGTTTTTTCACAATAGGTTTTTTACAATATCTTTATTAAGTAAACAATTTGTCGGTGTATTTGCAAGCTTGGGTTGGGTGTTAAATACCACCGCACTTTTTTGACGATACTAATTATCTAGGAGTGTCCGGGGGACCTTCATTGGAACACCTCCAAGTGAGTTTTGCTCCGGAAACGCGTCTAAATATTTTTATAAAAAATTTAAAGTTTTGTGTAATGTATTAAAATTTGTAAACAATCCGCCATTTTCTACTTTTCTATTGGTTATAAGTGATGTGACGTTCACTTAAAAAAATCGTGTTTTTAATTTATCGATTGTTAATAATCGTTTTATTTATTTATCGATTATTTCCTCATTTTTGAAATTTAAAGTTATAGAATAATCAACATTGAAATTAACCTAATTTCGTGTTGATAGATTATAGGGTTCCGAAATTTTTTGAAATTATCGATACCTACTCGTCTGTATTTTCTAATTAGTACTTGTATTTCATTGTTTGCAACTTTCTATATTATTTAATTTTTACTAGAATAAAGTGTTTACTTTAATATCCAAAAAGTACCCAAAACCGAATCAGAGCACCCCACTATCCACGTGGTCTTGTCTGTCTTACCCCTAGAGTGTATATAAATAATCGGAGGCGCGGAGGAAGAGCAGCCCCCACCCGCTGTAACAAAGCACAGGCATTATGAAAGCTGTAGCGGCTGAAGCTGGTCGCCGAAGGCGACCAAAAAGCCGAGGTTGCGGAGGCTTGAATAAAATGCCTGTGCTTTGGTACGCAAGGGTGGAGGGGCTGCATTTCCCCCTAGCGCCGGAGCTGTCCACAAAAACAAATATTATTTAGATTGGTTAGGTTAGAGTTAGTATATGAATATTTGGTCGCCGAAGGCGACCAGGACGCCGAGAAGCCGAGGCTTGAATAAACAATTACTATTTAGATCGGAGCTGTCCACAAAAAAAAATATTATTTAGATTGGTTAGGTTAGAGTTAGTATATGAATATTTGGTCGCCGAAGGCGACCAGGACGCCGAGAAGCCGAGGCTTGAATAAACAATTACTATTTAGATCGGAGCTGTCCACAAAAAAAAATATTATTTAGATTGGTTAGGTTAGAGTTAGTATATGAATATTTGGTCGCCGAAGGCGACCAGGACGCCGAGAAGCCGAGGCTTGAATAAACAATTACTATTTAGATCGGAGCTGTCCACAAAAACAAATATTATTTAGATTGGTTAGGTTAGAGTTAGTATATGAATATTTGGTCGCCGAATTTTCAATTATTTTTAATATTAAAATTGAATACAAAAATCGATTTTCACTTTTAAAAAAATCGATTATTTTTCACATCCCTATTAATTTTATAAACTTAATCGGCCATTTTGAATGTGGTTTATGCTAGACTAGCGGTAATTAGTTTTACAGTGCAAAGTTTACTTTATAAATCTTTATAAAATTTTTGACGCGTTTCCGGAGCAAAACTCACTTGGAGGTGTTCCAATGAAGGTCCTCCGAGACTCCTAAATAATTAGTATCGTCAAAAAAGTGCGATGGTATTCAAAACTGTTACCGCAAGCTTTTACACGCTTACGGAAAATTTTTCAATTGAATTATTAGAAGTTTACGGTTTCTCCAATCTTATTTTATTTAAATCCGTAAATATCAAGTAAATAAAAAAGCATAGGCCTCTATAAAGGGCCCTCAGGGTTCGCTTTACCTACTACCCTCGCATACGATCCACCAGGGAATAGCTGAGCTCAATTACCTACTTTGGTTACCGATATACATCTCTGAACTTGAAGAGATTCTTGTCTACGGTAATACAAATACCATACAAATTTAACAGGAACTGCCTAATTAATAAGCCACCATTGGTGGGTCTGGTGGTGGTCCTGGCAACCCACCAATGGCGGAAAACAAATAAAAAAATTCACAATTTTTTAACCGGAAGAAACGGAAATCGAACAATACTTTAAGCTTCACGTTCTTCGACAAATCCTAATAAATATTTAGATATAAATTGTTTCCTAGATACTTTAAATTCTTGAATTGAGTTTCGTCTCTGGATTTAGCTAAAGTCCGAGCTGTAGTTTAAAAAACTTTGCTCAAACATAAAGTAGATTAAAATTCCTTTACGTACCGTAGTTTCATTTAAGAATTACAGCGTTTCTGTGGCATCAAAAACTAATATAAGTTAAAGAATTTTGTACTTGGCTGTAATAAACGGTGAACATTTTACAGAAAAAAATTGGAACTTAAGAATCTTATAATTCGATTTGTTCAATGCTAAGTTCAATATATATCACCTACTGAATACATATTATAAAGAGCAGCCTTGCGATTCTGTAACTCACTTTTCGAACTCACACAGCGGTTTTCGCATCGGCGGTCGCTCTCAAATCAGTCGTGAAGCAGTCATTTTATGATTTGGCATTCTGATAAACAATAAACTACTAGCTCCCACCTTTTCAGAATGCCAATTCATAAAATGAGTGCTTCACGACTCATTAGAGAGCGACCGCCGATGCGAAAACCGCTGTGTGAGTTCGAAAAGTGAGTTACAGAATCGCAGGGCTGTTGGCCTTGTGATTTAAGCGTTTGACTGAGGTTCATCACGGTGTTGCACCAATGAATTTTTTTCTATGTACGCAAATAAAAATTGCTTGGCAAACATTGTGAGGAAATACAACATGTCACAAACCCAGCTGATCACCTACTTCTTTCATAAATGAAAATGATGAAAGAACGAATGCAATCTGAGTCAAGATACTATTGTAGTTTGAACTACTAGTACAGTAGTATCTTATTGATTATCTCCTCGTCTAGTGAACAAATATTTATTTTTATAAAAATTTGGTGGAGTATAAAGGATAATACAGTGCGTGGATGTAATATTATTTATAGCGCGGTCGGAACATATTTCAGCACGGCTAATGCTTGCAGGGCAGATTTAGTGAAGCCTCACCGAATGAATCATTAACAAGCCGAAGGAAACCGGAAGTGGATGAGGGGGAGGGGGAAGCGACGTAAGCGAACAACTAAAAAGTAATTTGCATCAAGCTATCGTGCGTATAAAGTCAACATTATTGGATTGTACGGTAGAACACGCATAGTGTAATTTTAGAAAATCTTTTTTATTTTAAAATAAAAGCTCAAAATAAAAAAGCGTCATGATAGCAAATGTAGAAAATTTGCTACAAAAAGGTAGAAGAAAATATGCAATACGTTTGTACGCCAAATGTATTGATTTAAAAATAGACATAGTATTTTTTTTAATTGTATATTCGTCATTATTGTAAAAAGAGTCAGCATGGAGTTCAAAAACTGATATAAGGCGCCATTTTTGCAACATGGCGATTAAAGCGGCTAATTTTAAATGCGAAAACACATTAAAATATAAAACAATTCAACTTATAAAAACTGAAATTAAACTAGACAATACAATTATATTAAACGAAATCATTTTTTGCCGCTTCATATGTTTATTATGGCAACAGATAATGTACAGATATCGACTAATTTTAACAGCCTACGGTAAGTTAAAATAGACAGATACATACAGTCAGTCAGCAGTATAAAATTGTTACAGCATTTTAAGGAGTAATATATTTTACTACTAGCCGAACTGGGAACATTTTTAACGCTATTAAAAATAGGAGATGGTCGTAGAAGGGTGAAAACTAAATGCCAGATCGTAAAAAAAAATTGTCCAAAAAGTAAAACAAAATTAGATGGGCAACTCAAACTAAGATATTAAAGTAGTGTTAATTACAGACCTACTGAATATACAATTTCATGAAAAATGGTCAAGCTGTTTTGGAATTAGGATTTATTTTTTAACACATTACGCTACCATTATATATTTCTACAATGCGGCAACTATTTATTTATTTATTGTTAACACTTCGTTGCCACGCTTCGCTGTGGCACATTGTGATTGAATGGTTGAGAAACAAAGCAAAAAAATCATTTCAGATAAGTTTAATTTTGCAATACTTGTGGAAATAAAATTAAAAACAAACCTTGATGCGGATTATAAATATATCATGCTATAGCTCGATCGGTGCAGAACTTTTTGAATTTTTGAAGCGTACACAAACCAACATAACATTTTTATATATATATATATATATATAGATTAAAAATAATAATAATAAAAATAGGAAAATTGTAAATACTGTATAGCGTATTATTTATTTTCTCATGTATGTATGTATTGTGTTTTTGTACGTTGTATGTTCTCAATAAATATTTCGTTATTGTGCCTTAAAATAAATACTGAAATTCAATGTCTATAGGTATGAAACTAAAAACTACTCGAAATAAACATTTCCTTATTGAGGCAGTATACAGCTCAATATCCTCTCGCAGGTGATCATTAAAGTTTGTTTGGGTACTCTGGCGCCAGCCACGATTAGTTTACGAGCCCTCATTTACACAACATTACGTTCAGATTGCAAACTTCATTTTCCCTCAACCTTGGAATAAGTCCGTTTCGTGAAACATAATTCAAACTCTAACTTGCTAAACATGCGTGACACGGCTTTATATCCGTTTATTGTTGATAATTAACGAGATTTTAATATTTAGTTGTTAATGCCACGGCATATAATTAGTTTATTAACTATAGACGTACACGGAGGGTGTGAAAAATTACATGACATACTTCGTGAAACTATGCGATCTACAGGCGGTAAACGAACCTGTTAAATTAAATATCAAAATTTGGCATCAATTAGGATACGGTATTATTAATTGAACTTATGGTAAGTTTTTTAATACATTTTTATTATAAACTAGCTGGCCTGGCGAACATCGTACCGCCTAACAGTCGATTCTTAATTTTTTTTAATACTTATTCTGCTATTCGGTACACCGGTCTAGCTAAGATAAAAAAAAAGAAAGTTGATAATACAACAAATACATTATGTCAAAAAATAAAAATTTACCTTCGCGGAACCCCTCCACTAACACTTGAACTTTATGATATGGTATTAAAGTTCAAATTGCCTTTAAATATTATTACGAATATTTTGTATGGGAATATAGAAAAGTGTTGTTTTTAGATATTTTCACTCAATTTTTTTAATTTTTCTCTCCGTAAGAACCATCCTCGTACTTCAAGGAATATTATAAAAAAAGAATCAGACAAATCGGTCAAGCAGTTTTCATGTTATGTCGTGACAACGGAAAACGGGTTTCATTTTTATATATATAGATTGACTGCTCAGAGCAGTGTTGGCCTAGTACCTTCGGGATCACTCTCATCCCTGAGGTCGTCGGTTCGATCCTCGGCTGTGCACCAATGGACTTTCTATGTGCTCATTTAACATTCGCTCGAATGGTTTAGGAAAACATCGTGATGAAACCGGCTTGCCTTAGACCTAAACAGTCGACGATGTGTGTCAGGCACAGGAGGCTGATCCCTTACTTGCCTATTAGATTAACAAATAATCATGAAACAGATACAGAAATCTGAGGCCCAGACCTAAAAAGGTTGTAGCACCACTGATTTATGTTTTTATTTTGACTGCTCAAAGACATCATTTAACGATCTAGCCAAACTTAATAATTAATTATTAATTTATCTAATTTACTAATAAGGATATTTAAGAAACTGTCCAAAACACTACTTACAGTCTCTATTAAGGAATTCACTAAAATGGTTATATCCTTTCCATTCTTCTTATGATACTTTTTAAAAACAAGTTCTTTTACTACTTTAAAAGTCTAAGCTTAAAGTGGTAGTATGTATAATATATGGTAATGCTAATGAGACGCACCAAAATGTTGGTTACAAAATTTAACTGGTAATTTGTTTACCCATGCAAATCTCAAAATAGACATTTGGAAATTAACTTGAGATACAAATCCAACCAATATAACGGATACCTACATGTGCATATAGAGGCCGGTGATACTTGATTGCGGTTCTTTTGAATGTGTCCTTCGGGAACGAAGTGGTATCGACAAACATTTATTTACGTGTTAAGTGTTTGACCTCGTATCTACATCGTACTGAAAACGGGAAGAGAATAAAACGATAATTGATTTGTACGAATGTGCGTGTATTTATTTCCTTCTTTTGTATAGTAGGGGCAAACGGGTAGGAGGCTCAGCTGATGTTGTGGCCCTATCCCAGCACGAATTGGTGTGTCAGAGTCTCAGGGTGGACTGCGGTGAGCAGTGGAGAGCTGGAGCATGAGGCGCGCCGGCCCGTAATAAGAATTAATTATGTAAAACATTAAATTAATCTAATTTTTTTCTGAAATGGATTGCTTGGCTTGCGATAAAATATGTCGTGTAAATTTCAAAATCATAAAATTAAAAGTGTCAAATATTGGCTATGGCTTTTTTTCTATCGAGCGAAGTTATTTAAATCGGGTATTGACCTTCCAAAATGTATATAATACATACATACATACATAAAACACTCAATTTGGGACCGATGGAATTTATGATAATGCTGAATGACCTACCAAAAGTTGTCAAGAATGCAAAGTGCTTGCTCTTCGCTGATGATATTAAACTTTATATGCCCATAGAAAGTACAGACGACTGTATGCGGCTGCAGGAAGACATTGATCGAGTGGTAAATTGGAGCAGGAGAAATAGATTAGAGTTTAATTTGGCGAAATGCAAAGTCATATCTTTCTCGAGAGCACGATTTCCCACTCGTTACAATTATACTATTAGTGGTCTAACGTTGGCTAGAGTATCGGAGGTTAAAGATCTAGGAATATATTTGAATGCCAATCTTGGGTTTGCGCAACACGTCGATAAGACATGCAAAAAGGCATACAGAAATTTTGGGTTCATATTGCGAATAGCTTGTGGCTTCACAAATATCAGGGCGATTAAAATTTTATACAATGCATTAGTCAGAAGTCACTTGGAGTGCAATGCAATGGTGTGGGCCCCATATGAGGCTAAATACAGTCTCATGCTAGAGCGAATACAAAATAAATTCACCCGGTACCTCTACAAGAGACTGTATGGAGTGTATCCTTTGTATCCACTTATGTACCCGACCCTGTTTGTTCTGGGTATGGTGGGATATGACCAGCTACGCCTCAGAAGAGAGCTAGCCTTGTCGGTGTATATATTTAAGATACTTACGGGTCGGGTTCATAATCCGGATATAATGGAGAGACTGAGTCTACGGGTACCAAGTAGAAACCTGAGGCGGAAGTCTCAACTTTTGGATGTACCGCGCGCACATTCCAACTTGGTTAGCGAAGCACCACTCACGCGAGCAATACACATAATAAATAAGATTTCTCTTAAGGTAGACCTATTTGTTTGTACACTGGCTGAGTTCACAAGAGTTGCTTCCTATATTATTAGTTATAAGATGTAGGTATATAAATATATATATTTTTTTTTAAATGTTTTTTATCTAGGTTAATTGGTGTGGGTATAAATGTTGTGTCGTTCTATCGAATTAGTAATTACTGTAATGATAGAATAATGATATGGAATAAATAAATAAAATAAAAATAAAATAAAATAAAAAACTTCACCAACTCTTCCGATGACGAAAAATGGAAAGAAACAATGTACTTTTTTGGAGTTAGGCGACCAGATAGGTCCTTAAGTGATACCATTGACACTCCACTGCCAGAAGGCTCGCAAGTGCGTTGCCGGTCTTTTAGGAATTGGTACGCTGCCTAAATCGAATTGGTTCGGAATTACTTCGGTGGACAGCTGGTTCCACTTAGTCGTGGTGCGCAAATTATATTTATATTTAACTAGCAAACTCGGCGAACTCCGTTTCGCCACCAGATGGCTTGGTTTTATGTAACATTTCGTTTGGTGATCCCGCTTTTCTGTTGAATTTTTTCCTGAATTTTCTTTGCTGTAAACCTCACGGAGCCCGAGACATTTCCAACGAATGCAAAACCGTGGAAATCGGTTCGTGCGTTCTGGAGTTATAGCGTCAGGAAGGAAAACCCGACTTATTTTTATATAGTAGATAGTCTTCTTTCTTTAGGGGATGACAGAAATCATTTTCAAATGTCACCTCTCTTGTTTCATACAATCAAAGTGGTTCTCATAAATGTAGGTATGAACATCAATGTTATCCGCCGTTTGTCTTGTCGGTTGTGAATACTAATTACCTGTGCCTATTCCAAGGACGTCCTTTAGGTATATAGGTAGATCTACCCGTGAAAAAACGTTCTATATGGGAAAAATACCTATGCACAGGTATTTTTCCATTACAGAACTCAGTGAAAAAATATTCTATTAATTGAAAATTTTAATTCTATTTCAGTGAACATTTTCCCTCCATAGAACTTCTGTGCCTACCCTTTTTGTCGAGATACAGAACCTCAAGATAATACTAACAATCTTTCATGCGTAAATTATATATTTAATAGAAAAATATTTTACCCTCATAAATCGAAATTACGTGCTAGTATCATTGTACCGATTGCCCCGCATTTATACTTCAGATATGGAGTTCATTTCGTTTGAAAATTATTTATAAGTTTATTTTATTTTTAGCTGCAGTGAAGTGGAAAGTTTCAGTTTAACTTCGGAAACCGTAAAACAAGCGAACTCAAAGATTCAATGGAGCGAAACACCGCGCTCGAGTTCGGCGTCTCAAACGATTTCAGCACTGACGCTGCATGACTAACTACTCACTTCTACACAATGCATCCTTTACATTACCTGTAATAAATACAATAGCGCTATTAATTTCTACAATCGTATTGAGCTTTCCTTAGCTGTTTTGATTGCAAATGTAGTGAATAATTGTTCAGTTCATAATAATTTACGAAACCATTTAAAGATCCTACTAGGGTTTTTAAAAATCGACTTAATACATTATTTTTGAAAAAAAAAAGGTGTTCTATTTATGATTATTTGAGTGAAACATTATAATTAATTTGATAATATAATAATAATAATATAATAATTGACTTTGATGAGATTGATAGTGTAATGTAATACATAGCTACTATGTAAAATTCTACATTTTAATTATGTAAGACAAATTTGCACACCATTATGTGAGACAGTTTTTACCACCATAATATTTTTATACCATATTCTTGCAAATAAATTATTATTATTTATTTCACATTAAAATTATGAAACTGTGCATAGTGTGACACACAACCACCAACCAGTGCACAGTAACACACACACACACAATGGATGAAAATATATATAGTTAGACGACAATAGATATATCTATCAGGCCAAACTGAACGTCCAGATTACATACGTTCCGCTTCATAATAGAAGCCTGGGGGCAAACGTTTAGTTTCTTAACTTGACATAGTTTAAACATGGTTATACTCATAAACTAAACAAGTAATATGGTTGTGTTAACTAGTGATTATTTGTCTCTTTCAAAATTGTACTCTCACTGTGAAAGGCTAAAAAGTATAATTTAGATTTCAGAAATAAGGATTTATGGGATGTTTTTAATGGTATTCGATTTTTTTTATGAGAACTAAATGACTTCTGAAAATTCACAGGATATTTAACACAATAATATATGTATCAAATAGGTCAAAACTCAACTTCAATATCACGTACACTTTATTCAAAATATTTAGAATAATTTATTTTAATGAATTCTGTATTAGTTCGGTCTCAAAGCGACTAGGTGCCGACATAATTGGAGTATTGTCGGACTAATTACTTCATCAGACGTCCAAGAACAACGTCTGCAAATTAAGTACTTAATATTTATTGGAATCCAAATGTAAAATATATTGTTATATTGTTTAACTTTCTAACTGTCAACAGTTAAATACAAGATTGAGGGGTTCTTAATTCACGATTAAAATATCTAGAGAGAAGTTAATTATACTAATATTTATATCACTAAACATAGTTTTGTTTGTATGTAAAGGGAATTTACAAAACCCATGTAAAAGTATGTTTCTTTGTATAAAGAATTAATTTGGGTTAATGAAAATTTCATTATTTTCAGCATCATGCAATGGTCTGTTATACTTGTGTAGTATTATAAATATTGAAATAAATCTTTAGAATAGTCGAAAGGGAAAACTCTTAAACTCTTCTCATTATATAGTTTATGAAAGAGCAAGAATAAGGTTTAGAGTTGGAGTCGAAAACCTATTAGAAAAAGAAACAAAATTCTTGCAGCTTTTACGGTTTGCACCATAATTAAACGCATTTCTAAATTTACATAATCATCGCAGTATAATTTTTGCCTTTGTAGCTGTAATTAAGAAAAATATCTCACAAACGTGAGTCAGCGGAACGTTGAGCTTGCATTAATTATCAATTTAATTTCATTGCACGGCAGCTATCACGCTAAATCACGACATCGATTTAATCTCTCGGCGTGTATACGAATATAGTCTGTACCTGTACATACCTATTTGCTTTTTAATTATTGATACTGGCAGGTATCCATGACACAACAGTTATAAAAAAATATATGACAGGTGACTATTAGGGAGCGTTCAAGTATTACGTAACGATTTTTTTCCTTTTGTAAAACGTCACGATGCGGGGCGGGGATTGAATTACGTGTTATTGTTAATATTATTTTCTACTTACACCACATAATAGAAACTAAAGAGTCACTAGGTGGTCACGAAACCTTTTACTAGACTTGGATACAGAAGTGTACTGAAAAACGTAACGGCGAGTTCATGGGGGGGGTGGGGGTGTCAATAATCTCCAAAAATTGCGTTACGTAATACTTGAACGCTCCCAAATTCAAATTTAAAAATAAAATTTAAAAAAGTAGGTTCGAAAATTTAAATGGTTTCGAAGATACTACTACTAATTTAATATAAGTGTTGGGAACTAATTCAACTTTAGAAAATTGGTTTTTATTTTTGAAACACTACTTAACAATAGTTATGGCAACATGCTATGCTAAGTACAATGTAATATAGAATGCAAGGCATGCGCTGATGCAAAGCCGGGTTGCCGCTCATAAAACTCACAAAACTCAGCAATATTCAGATAGATAAGTCTGTTGAATATTCAAGCGCGAATATTTAAAGAGATGAAAAAGCTTAACAAAAATAAGCCGAAAAGAGAAATAGAAAACTGGTCGAATACTAAAATTGTTGAGCTTTTCAGATATGCTATTTGAACGCTGAATAACAAATTGACTAAACACGTTTTGTACCCCGCCTGTTCCCGGACAGGCGCGTTACTTCGGCCTTGTTCGAGTACATTTGACTTTTGTAAAATCTTGATTATCTCCGCTGTCGTCTACATTCGCTGTGACTTGCGCACTTTCGTCTTTACTTTATGGCACTCAGGACCATAATATTCTTATCTTGTTTTTCCTCAGAAGGACTATTTGCATCCCCTAACTAATTAACTATTCCATTTTTAATGTTATTTGATAAATGTATTGTTTCTTTTAAGCATTTTATTTCAATAAATTAGGAAGTAAGGATAAAAGGGTTTTATTTAAAACACGTTATTAAAATATTATTGTAGTTAAAAAAATCAGTAGCGCTACAACCTCTTTAGGTCTTGGCCTCGGATTTCTGAATCTGTTTCATGATCATTTTTAAATGTAATAGTTTCCTTCAACGTTCGAGCAGATGTTAAATGCGCACATAGAAAGATAGTCCATTGGTCCAGACGCTGAACTACTATTACCACTAATCCATCACTGTTCTATTGAGAGAGATTGTAGTAGTAAGACAACAAAATGTAAATCTTGCTTCTTTTTAAGAAATGCTTATTATTCTCAAAAGTACAATATTTGTTATATAAATTAATACGTACATTAAACCAAATACGCGTGTTCAATACGACATACCGAAAAACAAGGGGACGCTATAAGTGATTCGCAAACTCGCAAGCCACGATTGGTGAAAAGTTCATAACATCGAATTATGTAAAAAATAATTCATCTAAATCTTTTCTTCATGCACCCAGTATGACAAACGAGTTTGTTAAACAATAGTTACATACAGATTATGCAAGCAGTACACCTAAAATACAAATTGTGAGAACAAAATTCACAGAGGTATTAGGTACAAATTGTGTTCAATGCCCGTCTGGCAAGCAGTTGGGTGTAAGTGAAACTCAAATGTATTCTACGCCTCGTGTACTTTGTTTCGACGGGAATTTTCAAGGAATACAATTGCATTTGTACTCTTGAGAGTTGAGTATTCTGTTTAAAAATTACATTATTTGTATTTATTACTTTACGATTGAGTCTGAACAAATAAATATCTATCTGCTGACCTTTAAATTAAATACTTGGTGCTTTGACCAAACTATTGCCGACGATTCTTTAACCAAGACGTTTTTATCCAGCCAGGTGGAGACCTGGATGTAGGAGTAGTAATATTTCTTCTATGAGCAATTTATTGTCTGCATTCTGTCTGTCTTCGTTTGAATTTCGTATGCAGTTTGTCCAAAATGTTTTAAGCGTTTGTAATCGAGAGATCAAACGCTTACAGATTTTGGACATGGTCTCGGTCAGGCCAAGATTGTCCCGCATGCTGATCATGTCATTAACAATTCCAAATATATTTTTTTAACTTAATTACATTATTATATAACTGCGTTAATGGACCCAGAGTTAGGTTAGGAGTGAATTTAGGTATTTAGTTTACAACAATGAAACGTGGTCTTCGCTGGTAAGCAAACCAATAAATAAATTAAGAATCTAGATTAGAATAAATGTTTGAAAAATTGTATTAGTTTTAATCGTTCTGTTATAAGATTTTTCTTAATATTGTCTACACATTTAAACGTCTTTATGTCGACTTCTGTAACCCGCTCGAAACGCCGAGTTATGTACATTTAATAAATTACTGTTTACGTTAATCTAAATTTATATTCAGCAGGGCTATAAATTAGTTAATGTTTGAGAACTAGTCTTAAATAGGCCTTGAATGACCCAAGAGCTTATCTCAGAGACTTACCTCACAAAGCTCACAAATTAGCAACCAAAATCAATGTTGCGACGATTTCGTATTCAGAGAGCGTAGTTGGGGCTGGCATCAGAAAGTTAAATTATTGCTAGTGATATTTCGGTGAAAATACACCTTGTCTTATAGCATTCGTGATATTAAAAATTCAATGTTTTTAATGTTTTTTTTTCATATAAATTAAGCACTTATATTATATAAATGTAAAAACGTATTGTCATATACCTATTATAAAATTTGTATAGAATTTTAATAATTCACTCAATTTTATAATAGATTTTGATGCATTATATAGAAAAGATATTTGTAATAGGAATATGAAAGAAAAGATAGTTTTATCATTGGACGTCAAGGTAGAATACAAAATACCATCCGTAACACGTTGACGTCCGTCGTTCCACAACTGAGCGTTTCTTAAGGCAATTTCTGCCACGCACAACCACTATGTGGAACCAGCTGCCCACTGAAGTATTTCCGAACCAATTTGACTTAGGGTCCTTCAAGAAAAGAGCGTACCAAATTTTAAAAGGTCGGCAGCGCGCTTGCGTGCCTTCTGGCAGTGCGAGTGTCCAAGGGTGGCGGTATCACTTAACATCAGGTGGCCTCCCGCCCGTTTGCCTTCTGTAACATAAGAAATGGATAATATAGGAAAGACGGTTCACAAGTGCGCTACTGGCCTTTTAAGGGCTAAAGGTTTATTTATAATTTATGTAAAAAATATTATATATATATATCATTCACAATTTCAGGCCAATCTCAAATACCACAACACTTCTATCATAACTATTCTTCTAGCTCTAATATATTGCGTTGCATTTACTATTTATTGGTTCAAACATAACCCATATTGGTCGAGAAAGCCTTCGTTCGATAATTTTCCAATCACGTAAAACACACGTCGTTTAATGTTATTTTGTCTAAATCAAGATAAAATATTTCCTCTACAAGTTGGTGGGCATGATCGCGTGTTCTCCCCGAGTCTTAACCCCACCCCCGTTCGTACGTGTACAAGTTAACACAACTTTATGGTCGCACAGACTTCTTTTGTTTCCGTCAATAGTGAAGCGAAAGTTGTTTTATGGTTCCAATTTAATACTTATTGCTTATAAAGCTAGTTTTGTTAGGAACTGATGTTATTATTTCAAAAATCATACTTATATATTCATAGTTATATCATAACCATGCTTTCGTGTTTACGATATACACAAAAGTATAGTTATAAATTCGATACACTTTACCGAACTTTAACTAGTTTTTAATTGGGCCGTGGAGTTCAAGTGCACAGACGCTAATTAAAGATTTAAGTTGGCGCCTGGTAGTTAGTATCGGTGACTAGAGCTGGTGTTTTCCTTGCTCAACGAATAAGTATCGCAATACAGCGACGAAATGCTGCCAGCATTAAAGGCACACTGCCACAGGGACCAATCTTTTTAAATTGGTTTTAATTTTCAATTTTTAATTATGATTATTGTTATTACTATGTAGACAAACTAATTCAAAACACTGTTTTTAAAATCATAATATAGTAAACGTTTTTTTCCAAATTTCGTCCAACTAATTCAAAATCTTTTCAAGTTCCATAAAAGTTGGAGACGTTATATTAAACATCAGGGAGTCGATGCAATGTGATCGTATTATTAATTGTATTCCCCACTGTTGAAGTGATACCGCTCTCCTGGGTTCAAAATGTATGGTTACACATTTTAATATTTAAATACGCTGTGGGCCGGGAAACGAGGACGCATGGCGTCGCATCTTGTGTCGGGGGAAGGTTGTGTGAATGGTAAGAAAAGGTTCTCTCGCATTATATACATGATGTTATAGAAAGATACAATAAGATAAAAATAAGACATTATCATTATTTTATTTGGGTTAAGTTAAGTTTAGTTTTACTTAGTATTTCTAGTGTTACATGCAGTGGCGTAGCTAGGTAACCAAGGGCCCTGGTGCAAATTAAAAAATGGGGCCCGCTGCTGTGTAAACTGATTAGGTTTTATCAAATAAAACTATGAACATACAAATACTTTAAAAATGCTAAGCTACTTAAGCTCTTTTGTGCACTGCAGGGCACTTGACACTCGAACAACAGCTGTTGTTTAATTCTTTCTGATAAATTCTTCCAATCCTGAATTCCAAAACGCACATATCACTATCCGTCAAATTGACGACACTGCCACAGAAAGAATTTAGGGGAATTCACTAGGCATAACTTTTGAATTTCTCTCAACTGAGTTGTCATGATTAAAGTGGGGTTGCAACATGTCATATTTATTTTGAAAATGGGAGAAATCTCCAAAATTTCAGTTCGATCGAGATTTCTGGTAAGGATTCGAGGGTCCCCTGAGCTTGAGGGCCCCGGGGCACTGTATTACGATTACACAGTATTATGTACGGTAGTTTTATTTTTTGTTATATGAGCTGTTTATACTGTACCCTCAGTTAGTGTTTCCATTTTTTATTTTCCCATAGAAAAAATCGCTTGTTAGCGATTAGGCTACCCGTTAATTTATTTAAATGTTTGTTTATGGTAACACGTAACAAGTGTAAATAAATACGTATTAAAAAACGTAGTATTATTTTAAACAATTAACTTTTTGTTAATATTACGTTCCTTTTTCTTTCATCTGTTTTATAATTAACTAGCTGGCCTGGCGAACATCGTACCGCCTAACAGTCATCAAATGGTTATTATATCAATCAAATGGTTATTGTGCCTCACTCGACATAGATAGATATAGTGTGTCGCGGACTTTTTTGTAGATATTTATAAGATCTACAATTACTTAGAACATTTTATGGTTCTATCTTTAATAGTTTAGGCAGGGTACGCAAAATAAGTAACTTTTTTGGTTGATTTTTTACACCTTATGTCCGAAAAACCCTAATATCTTACGGAACCCTATTTTTGTTCAAAATTAAATATAGCCTATATTACTCGTGGATAATGTAGCTTTCGAATGGTGCAATAATTTTAAAATCGGTCCAGTAGTTTATGAGCCTATTCATTACAATCAAACAAACAAACAAACAAAGTTTTCCTCTTTATAATATTAGTGTAGATTAGCTGTCAGCATTTCTAAATATTTCGTTATGCTTGTATATTTAATTCCTTTGTATCTTAGACTTTGATTAATTAAAAATGAATTTGTTTGCTAAATAAATAATTTTTGGCGTCTAACATGGATATTCGCTCCAGCCTTAATTGTAATAATAATAAACAAATCTATCATCTTAATATGTATAAATTACGCGTCACGTTGTTTCTCCGCTATGGACTCCTAAACTACTTAATCGATTTTAATCAAATTTACACACCGTGTGCAGTTTGATCTAACTTACAAGATAGGATAGCTTACATATATATACTACACTATGGGTCTGTAGTCTACGTGTGTAGGTCATTGAACTCCTTTTAAAATTTGAATGATATTTTTTTGTATGCGTTTGGGTTTGGGAGCCCTGGATGGTTTAGACTTTAGATTCACAAATCAGCCCTGTAGATGGCGCTTCAGTCGGTAGATAGAACAGTTGGCATTTGGCAGTTTTCATCCCGTCTTTGATATTTATAAATGTTATTCCGGTCGCATGACGTCGATTTTTGGGTTAACTAGCAAGTCGCCTCATGATATTCGGTATCACCGTATTAAAAGGCCGGCAACGCACGTGTGAGCCTGACAATGTGAGTATCTATGGGTATCACTTAACATCAGATGAGCCTCCTGAAAGTTTGCCCCCAGTTATTTAAAAAAAATTACGTACGTAGTACAATTTTTCACAGCCGTGATTCAAACACACGACCGTTAAGAGTCGCTCAGCAATTTCTTTATACCTATACTATTTAATTTTGAATAATAGTAATTATTGAAACTTATTTAGACAACAGTTACAACGCTTTAAGTCTTACTTGCAAAATGAGAGGATTTTCTCAAAGTTTATTCGAAGTATATTGATGAGGTACTATCTGTCTGTACCTGCAGTTGTCATTAGCGTTAAGAAGATAAGTTAAGAGTACCACTACTTGAGTTATTTAAGATCTTCCTTACTCACTTCAACTTAAAAGACATATATATTTAATATAGCAAAGTTTCGATAGACAATCATAATATCAGACATCTTTATGTGGAAGTCTCTGGCTGATCACAATAAAGGGGGAAGACGGAATACTCGTAACGTCTAATCCATTAAGTTAAGCATTTATATAAGTTAAAGAAGTTTAATTTAAATATCTTGTTAAAAAAACGACCGCTATTTAAGCCTAGACTTGTTTAAGCTATCGCGGAATATGATTAAAAGGCATTAATATCCATAGCGTTAAATAACCAGCATCATAAGCACACCCCACATACGCACAATCACGTACATACCCTCACTTTCACACCATCACACATTACAGCCGAATTAGGTATTACTTAGATAAATGTATTTATAATTTTTATTGATTTTTTCCTTTCGTAAATGTATGAATTTACTCCAGCTATGGCTTGTTCTTTTGCTATATATAAGTTATGTTTGCTATAGGAATACGAAATAAATAAACACATACTTGCCCCATCGTTTACGGGGCGAGTCCTGGTCTTGTACGGCTGAGCATTTATTTATTTAATATTTTAGAAATATAGTCTACTCATAGATAATGTGGCATTTTAAAATAATAAAAAATAAATTAAGGAAGAAAGATAAATATATAAAGAGAAAGGATTGAAACCAAGTTTTTATTTTATTCGTTATAAATATAGAAATTTATTATCTTTATGATATTAGTAGATAGATATAGATAGATTCTATCGTACTCAGAGTTGGCCATTTAGAGTTTCGCCGTTTATTAAATTTTTTAATAATTTCATATAGATCCAATAAAACCTGCATGAATCTACATAAAACGGATATCCGACCTTTGCGTCCTTCAATTGTTTCATCAAACAGGGAATTCGGATATAAATTGAACACAGTTACACACAGAGTTTATTACTTACTATTATAGAATATAAATTGCACGCGATGCACCCTTACGGGTGATAATCGCAGTAAGTTATCTATTACGAAGTAACGATTGAAGTAATAATGTAGTTTAACTTGACTGCGCCCCGTTTACACCTCGGCTGACCTACTTGACTGACATTTATCACGAGACACTTTACTAAAATAAACTTTTAGCGTTTAATCTTTCTAACCTCTTTCAGCACACGTCAGCGATCATAACATTTATTGTGACATTACTTCAGTTGATTGTGAGATTTATTTGAATTTGGAAATTAGTTTTCGGTTAATGTAAAACCTTTTTTGTATATCTTCCTGTTCTGTGCTGCTCGAGAGCAAAATTCACTATTTTTGTAATATGAACTTCGATTAGAATAACGATTATAAAAATTGATTACCAGTTCTAAAAATGTTTATCTTTTTAAATGAATGAAACCGTATCATTATATATTATGTATGTTTTTATGTTACTCAATACGTAATCTTTATATCTTGGATACAAATAAATCCTTACAGATGCAACCTAGGAAACCTCATTAGTTCATTGGCATGGGATATGGTTATGTATGTCAGTCTGTTCATCATTGTATTAAAAGTTTAATTAGCTCTAACGAATAAACAAGAATATAATATATAAGTTTTATTTAACGATTCTTAGTTTTGTGTTTAAAAGGCATTTCATTAAAAATTACTAAATCCATATCTTTGTATGTGGTCCTGTTTTAATTTTGCCAAGCATTTAACAATTGTTGTACCTATCTTCTAACTCATTTCCTCTTCTGTAAATTTTATCTTATTTTTATTGGATAGAAGGCAAATGAGCAGGCGTTTGAAAAAAGTGATAACCGCCGCCCATGGACACCTGCAATGCCGGGGGCTAGCGGGGGTGTTGCCGACCTTTCAGGAAATGGTACGCTTTTTTCTTGAAGGCCCCTAAGGCGTATCGGTTTGGAAATTCGCATCTGGTCACAGAGGTGGTGCGCGGCAGAAAGTGGCATATAAATCGCTGTGTTGTGGAACGCCAGGATGGAAAGGATGTCGGAAGAAGGAAGTCGAGACGGAACGAATGGAATTTTGCATTCAATATAATTGTTTAAATGTTTCATTATTCTTGTGTATATATTGTTTGAAGATTCAAGCCCTCCAAGTTTTCACCTATGTTAGTTCAACAGTCAGTTATTGTACGAACAATGGTATAACTTTTAAATTCACTATTTCTCAGTTTATACAGTTACATTAATGCAGCCTGCACACTTGACTTATATTTCGAGGTGCCTATTTTCTTTGCCCTATAAAATGATATTGAATTAAATTTCCTTATGGAACGCGCTCCCGAGCGAAGATTTCATTGTTATTCACTAGTACGGCGACACTTCAAGTATCCGGAGATGAACAGTGTCAACGAGATAGAATAAATTCCACCTCTCTGCAATATGAAATTGTCACAATTTTTCATTGGGTATAGGCTTCGACCCCTTTGAGTTTTCTTTGTTTGATATCTTTTCACTGAATTAGCATATGAATATTTCAATGGAATCCGCAGCTCATATATTGGCATAGATTTATCTAATGAAACTGTTCCGGAACGTGATAAATCCTCTGGGCAAACCTATACCCTCATACCAAAAGTAAAAGTAAAGTAAAAAAAACTTTTAATCATATAGGTAACATAATGTACACTTATGACTCGTCAATAAAGAAATACATATTAATGCTAATTCTAATTTTACATTTACTGCCAGTTCTCAAATCAAGGGCGTAGAACGGAAGAGAAGAACTGGCAATAAACTCTCCGCCACTCCTTTTAATCGCCATTTTTTTTTACACAACGTTTGTAATAAAAAAAAATAATGCTTCAACCATGCTCCACATGACAATACGTTTGCTTGAATTTTTTCATCGAGGCTATTTTATGGAACAGCCCTGCGATTCTGTAACTCACTTTTCGAACTCACACAGCGGTTTTCGCATAAACAATAAACTACAAGCTCCCACCTTTTCAGAATGCCAAATCATAAAATGACTGCTTCACGACTGATTTGAGAGCGACCGCCGATGCGAAAACCGCTGTGTGAGTTCGAAAAGTGAGTTACAGAATCGCAGGGCAGGGCCCAAAAGGACATCACCTGATGATTAGTAATATCTCTGCCTATGGACATTAACAAAGAGTCCGTTCACCCAGTATTGGTACGTTCTTTTCGTAAAGGTCTTTAAGCCGAATTGGTTGACTATAGGCAACGTTACGCGCTTGACACAAAAATTACTTCAAAAAAAGGTTCCAGAATCTTATGTCTTAAACGCATAAAATAAACTAGCGCTTCATACAATTAGTTAATATACTAATAAAGTAAATAATTAAGTCTCTCACTTTAGTGAGTTTTCTTAGATTAAGAAATCACATTAAATATCGTAGGCGTAGTGTGAAATCTGATAGAAGAAATAGAAGTACAAGTTGTGGAATTTCAACGGACCCGAAATAAATCTTTTAGTTGAAATCTCCAAAGGGAAGCCTTTGGCTACTGTATCGGCAAGATCGAACGAAACTTTGCAAGCCGCCGCCCCTACCTCTGACAGTTGAGGTTCTATAAATACATATAATTTGAATGAACTCCCGTGGCTCTGTATGGGAAATGACACACATTTTTACGTCTGTTTATTTTCATACAAACAGGCTTTCTACCTTGATGATTTGGGTTTGAGAATGAAGATTTAAAATCGATCGCTAATTCTCGACTCTGCAAGAAATGCCCTCCGTACATATAGTATCAGTTTATCTTGTAGTGTATGTTAACATAAAGTCATATCATATAGGTAAACATATATTTAGTTAGAAAACCTTACAGCACAAAACAACCTACAATACAAAATAATTTTTAAACCTATACGCCCTTACGGTGTGGGTGTGTATGTATGTGTGTTAAAATCCGCTTGATTCGGTTAAATTAAACGTTTGGTAGTGTTCTAAGGATACCGTTTTTGTTAGATACATTTATGAACATTAATAATTTTATAAATTTACATTTATTACCAGTTCTCAAATCAAGAAATTAAAGCGGGCGAGAAAACAGTCAAGAAACTCTCCGCCCAACTTTTTGATTGCCAAGTTTTTCGTCTAGAAAATTTTCAGGAACTGCCACCATAACACCATGTTCTACTTGAGGAATTAAATAATAAGCCATACACATACATAGCCAGGTACGTACTACATTTAGGTAGAGAATAGCATACTGAAACATGTATAATTTAGTTTAGGTAGTGGTGAATAAATTTTGTTGAATAGTTTGGGCGCAGAAATTATTTTCTAATTTAATAATTGTATATTCGAATTTCAACTGTGTCAAATGCATTTATCTGGTTATACGTGGTTATCCAAATAGCGTAGACAAATTTAATTTATCTATTCTATTTTTTATATTTTAGTAAACTGTTTATTTATTGCCATTTGATAGTATATGATTTATACTGAACAGTTTACTAATTTGAATTTGATAGTCTTATTTTTATTATTTAATTACATCATTTAGTTTATGACATAATTAGTGTTAGAATATAGCATTACAGATAAAGGTTTATATTAAAACATTTATAGATCGCTTCTATAATAGGCTATTAAAAAGCAAAGAGTAAAGGAAGATTCATATGAAGCCGTTATGACCATCGATCAAATCGATTGTGTATTGGAAGGTTAATAATGCGTCACTGTATTGGTATAGCGTATTTAAAAGAGAATACCGTAAAAAAAATCCGGGAAACTTTTTTTTCCCTATTTTTTATTTATTCGCATTTTTTAATTCACGTAGTATGGAGACCGCTGTGCCTGACTTGCTAGTCGATATGATTATTTGCTTTTAGAGCTTGTAGCCATGGGTTTATTTATTTGTACTCCACAACACTACACCAACTTCCTAACTCCCAGAATGCAAAACAATTAATACATTTATCAAACTTAGAAGTTCTATATATTCAACACATATGTGGGGTGTGGAATCAGTCACTCGTTTTTACGTTAATTAATTACTAAGATCTCAGAATAAAGGGCGAGTGACGACTTTGCAGAAATTGCACACCACTACAATGAGCTTGATAAGGGTCCAATCTTTCCGCAGTTTTCCGGTTACATATCGTGTTTATGACCCAGTGGGTGTGCTTTCACGATGAAAAATTCTATTTTATTACTATTTTTGTTTAAAAAAGTATTTCGTGTGACAGACGACGATCTATCTTCCGTTTCTTTTAGTAAATTGTCGATTTATAACTTAAATTTGTGTATTTTTATTCTGTTTTTTTTATATTTTTTTTTGCGTTAAAATTATGTTACGTTAATAAAGGATACGGTAAGACAAGCTAGACAAATGCCTGTCTATAACCAGGTTCAGTGCATTGAAAAACATTTTCTCCTCCGCTTTTCAACCAAGGAAGTTATTTCACTGAGATAAATCTACAAACTTGCTTCCCACTTCGAGTGTAATATGCATTCATAATTTGTTTGTTGGACGGTTTATGTCCCTAGAAACTGTAATGATGAATGCTTGAGAGATTAAACACTGAAACACTGCCCGAAAGTTCTATGGCAATAGTAGCATTCTATATAATGGTGATCGAAAATCACAGAACCCTGTATTCCAGATTCAAAATAAAAAGGAAAAGCACCAAAGTTATGTTCTATTCTTTATTTGAAAATTTAAGAAGCTTTGCATAGGCGAGACATGGCTGCAGGTAAACAAATTCACGAAACAAAAGAGCACTGAACATAGATGTGACTGGGAGTAGGTCGTGTTTGCGCAATCAACGCGGTCACTCGGCGACTGGTCGACATACATAATACTATTATGGAGAGGAAAATGTATTGTTTTAAAATATTGTAGTAAACAAATGCGTGACAATATTGACCACTATGGTGCTACGGAGATAGAGTACAAAGGTTTTTGGTTCAATTCTACCTTTCATTATTCTTTCTTCAATCCTGCAATCCCGTCGCCTCCATGGGGGAAATGACATATCGCAGATCACACATCTATGTATCCGATTCCCATTTCTCTAGACTTTCTTTTTGACATTACGTGTTATTTGAGAATGTAAAACAAATGACGGTTGTGCACTACGTTCGATTGTCAAGAGGTCACCAGACAACATTTAAAAAATAAAAATGAATTAGCACAAGTTTTTTAGCTCCGGGCCTCAGATTTCTGTTTCAGGATCATTTGTCAATCTAATAGGCAAGTAGGTAGATCGGCCTCCTGTGCCTGAGACACGCCGTCGACTTTTTGAGTAAGGCAAGCCGGTTTCCTCACTATGTTTTCCTTCACCGTTCGAGCGCATGTTAAATGTGCACATAGAAAGAAAGTCCATTGGTGCACAGTAGGGGTTCGAACCTACGACCTCAGAAACGAGAGTCGCCCTCTGAACATTAATAACAGTGTTTACAATATGAATCTCGGCTAAACCCAATTTATTTCGTAGTAAAATCGCCGACTCGTATTTTAGATATCGCTGTTATTTTGAGTCAACAATAACTTGTAACATTTTGTTAAATATAGGTTTATTTTATTTTTCCCCGTAGCTTGTTCCTCAACAAATGTTTGTCCTGCTTGTTATTTGATTGATAGCGTCTTTACGTCGGATTTATCAGCGTCAGCTGACACAAAATAAATTCCCGTAAGTAAATATTTATACAAATAAAGATTTTTATCATTTGAAAACGTCTCATAGAATTATAAGGAGTCATTTATAATTTTAAAATGAATAAATTATTTCATGATATCTACAACAATACCTTTAGAGCTTTTATAGTTTCAATCTGAAATATATACAACCATTCTTTATGTGGCAAAAACATCCGAGAACTTCAGTAAAAATAACAATAATAATAATATTTAAAGAAAATATTTTTTTACCGGATTGAAGTTATGTATAAACTTATAATTATTTTACATAATTAATTTTTTTTCCGACTTTTCGCGTGCTTTACAGCAAGCGTGATCACGGTGACTGAAGACAAAAGGTGTTGAATGTCAAAAAGTATCACAGCTGTAGAAAAAGTTGTATTTTCTGTATTTATTTCCCCGGAGTTGATATCGACTAAAAGATGGAGTGTTTTGGCAGAAATTACACCCGGTGTCCTCTAAAAAAGTGTTTTCTTTAAATGTGTAAGAGTTATGTTAATAAAAGACAATACAATAATAATAACAATCAGTATTTAAAACATTAAATAAAAAGTTCAGACCCGAAGTGAGGAGGCTACTCTTAGTTGTTACTTTGTTGTGGGTTACAACAATTTCGTAGTACATTTATAGCACGTAAGATTTACTAAAACAAAAGATAAATAAATAATAATTTTCATAAAAAAGTAGTGATTACATAGAAAGTTTCCTACAACACTGTGTTTTAATTAAGCAGAAATGTATGATGCAGATTGCAGTTGTATTTCATTCTGTAAAGTTACAGGAAAACAAGTCGGCAAGCGTGGAAGAAGTTACGTTCGTAACTTTCCTTATATCATACATAAAACATACTTCTTCGAGTTACATTTGAGCTAAAGTTGTAAGTAACAAACGCGGTACAAATAACAATAAAATCTATAAATAAAAATGAATCGCAAGTTATGTAACTAAACGTAAAACTCGAAGACGTCTGGCCCTATTCTAGTAATTTTTTTTTAAGTCTAATAATGGTTTTTATAGAGAGAAAAATTTCACGGCAAAATCTTTTTCTGTAATTGTGATTGTAAATTTTTTTATATTTTCGGCCGGGCATATATTAACTATAGAATTTTTTTGCAATAAATTAATTACATAATATATGTAACCCAGGATAAAGTGAGAAATGTATTTAAGGAGTTTGTACAAAGCAAGGTAATGGTAGGTAAACGTACGGTGCTCTTCCTCCTACCTAAAGGGATCCAGTATTACGTCTTACCACCCTACTAGCTTAGGGTGGTGTATTGATTGGTGATGGTACCTTAGTTGAGTAGTGATTATTGGGCTATTTTAACATTCCGTAAAGTAATTACTCGCATAATATTGTTTACATATTCCAAATAATGATTTTCAATTTCATCATAATTAATATACGTATACAGTCTGCGATTACACTTGTGTCTACATTATTAAGATTAAATTAATATTCGATTGTATTCATTGTTACTATGTTTAATTTTTTTTTTAGTATATTATGATTTATATATAATTAATTATTAATTAAAGTAGACAATCATAGTGAGCAGTGTTAGTGGCATGAGCGTGTGACTGTGTCAAGAACAGGAGGCCGATCACCTTCTTGTCTATTAGATTTACATATGATCATGAAATCAGAGGCCCAGACCTAAAAAGGTTGTAGTGCTTTTTTTTTAGACAATCATAAGTCCATATGGTTATGAATGTGTTAGTTACAATATTGTCCTAAATATTATATTAGTAGGTTAGGTTTAAATTATATTCAATCACAAAATTAATAAGGGCACATACAGTCCATTGCAATGACCCATGTGAGGGCAATCCAGCCTTCCTGCTATTACCGCATGCTGATAGGGCTCCGCACGCGCCTTACCAGAGATACAGCTTGCGCATCGTGACGTAGAAGCAGTCCACACCTGCAAAACATTAACATCCTGAAATCCTGAATTATTGAACTGAGCACAAAGGGCATTATATGATTTTTTGAATAGCAACACCACAGGCTACAGGCATAAAATAATGTACAATATACTGTTAAAACAGAGTGATTTTTACCTCTCGCGAACACCGTGCATTCTTCGAATGATCATATTAGCTCTAAAGTATAGAACCGACACACCGCTTTGTTTATTTGCCTATTCGAGTAATACAAACGCGTGAATTCATAATTGTGTACAGTGACGTCGTCAAACATGAATATACGATTCATTATATAAATAACTAACAGCTTAGCTGTTGATATTAACATTATACAATATTAATCACATTCACCTTCAGTCTAATCCATTACTTTTTTAGCGAAGAGATTAACGAGGAGTAAACGTTTATCATTTGCGAAAAACATTTTGATATGGAAATCTTTGAGGTTTAATCTTATTTCGACGTAAAGCTCACATGATGACGAATTACGCAATGATAGCTGCTAAGCTTTTCTATAGGTTCTACTACTAACTATTCCGAATGTTATATTGTCATTTATTCAAGTGCTATTTAAAGATTTAAGGTGGCGCCTGTGACCCCAGAGCTGGTGCTTTCCTCCCTCAACTAATAAGTAACACAATACAGGAGGAAATGCTGCCAACGTTTATGTTACACAGCCACAGAGAACAAACTTTTAAATTTGTTTTAATTTGCTTTTTCTTAATGTTTCAATGTAGGTTAAGAAAATTTGATTGTTATGTTTAGGTTTTAATAAACGATACAATATTTATATTTATACTTATATTTATGCATACATTTGATAAAACTGCAACGCTGGGGGCTAGTGGGTGTGTTGGACCTTTTAGGGAATGCTCTTTTCTTGTATGTCCTTAAGTCGTATCGCTTTGGAAATACCTCTACAGGCAGCTGCTTCCCACAAAGAGGTGGTGAGCGGCAGGAAGTGCGTTAAAAGCGCTGTGTTGGAACGTAAAGCATTGAGGTGGAGAGAATGGAATTATTCCATGATCTTTTCATTAGATAGGAATATTTAATGATGAGTCATGATTTTCTATATTGTCACTGCGTTCGTTGCTTTCTCCTTGATTAATGTTTTTTTGTTGCTTTTATATTTTCTATGTACTTACCTGTTTGATGTGGATTTTTTATACATTTTACACTCTTGTTTTGAGGTGTTATTTGTGTATTATCATCTGTTTGTGTGTTTTCGAAATATAAAAATAACGAGCAAAATTTCGCCAAAAACAACAAATAAATAAATATAGTTAAAAAAAAACTAAAAAACACGCTTTTAAAGCACATCAAACTAAAAAGTGAAAAATAATTCCTAATTTAGGCTGAAAATAGTAATGAACAAAAAATACTGGTATTATTGTGAAAAAGCGTGGGTTGCTCGATAGACGAAAAATATGGCGTTAAAAGCGTGTTTTTTAGTTTTTTTAAACTATATTTATTTTCCACTTTTTAGTCCTAGCAGCAATACGTGTTGTCTCAATTTAACTTATTGCTTTGTGGACTTAAATAAAATTCATTGTTTTTTCGAGATAAACCTATGAAATTATTATATTGTCGCTGATTCTTTATAAGTGTACAAAGTTTGAATTAAATCTGTCCGTTTAAAGTGGGTCAAAATCGAGTCCGAAGGAGTCGGTTACATACATACATACAGGTGAAGCTAATATAAAGCGTGTAAAAAATATAAATGACTTACTATTAAAAACTACTGTCTTCAGTTAAATTTCCTTTATTTTCGAATGCATGCATCTCCAAATTCAGGTAAAGTTTAATGCAACATTTAAGCGAGGCTGTAGTGAGCGAAGCGCCGGTCGTGTCTTGTTTTAAATTATTTATGAACGTTACTTGCTAAAGAGATTACTAAGTGTGCGGATAATCGTTATTTGGTGCATATATTTTGCTAAACTATCGACCTTAATTAAGAAACGTGATTAAAGGGACACTACCCGATTAAAAGAATTTTTTATAAGATAGAAGGGCAAAAGAACTTACGGGACACCCATTAAAGTCAGTAATTACAGCCCATGTACACACTAAAATGGATGCCATTTTAGTAGGTACGTTACTGACCTTTCTGGAACAAGTAAGTAAGTTTACAAAATTGCGCTTTTCGCAATTGTGGTGCATTATATTTAAAAAATCAATGATGGAATGTCTTACACAGTACACATATATTAAACAGTACAAGTAATTATGGGCACAGAATATATATTTATACTTCCGCCATGCCGCAACTTTCATTGACGTGTGATTGACGCACCATTGAATTGTTCTATGTGATGAATATATTACTTGCGTTGTGCAGAAAATATCACGATGAACGCGGATTTTTTTAATGAAAAGAAATGGCCTAAACATAAAGACAAACGATCAAACCTAAGTCCAAAACCATATTTGTGTTTTTGGACTAGTTACATGATAAGTCCATTATAAACATAATACCGGAGACCAAGCAACGGGTCACGATCTTAATGAAGGTAGTGTTGACATAAACTAATTAGATGTAATTATGAAAGCATGAAAATACTTTTGAATACAAGATAATCCATTGAAGGACATATGTAGGTCGACCGGACTAGTGAAAAGGTGTCACAATTAGCTCGGGACGACAGCTGCACATTCATTTTTTTTACTAACTTTCAGATCTTTTGATACTTAGAGTGATATTCAGAAACGAGGTTTATGGCTAACACTCCCGTAAGTAAAAATTGTAATCGTTTTTGACATACGTATAGTATATATTATAGTATGTATAGCATATAGTTCGCGTTAAGGCCTATGTCACCTTAAGATCTATGGTAAATTATATAAGAGAAGTTAGCTTATTATTAGTAATAAGTCGTCCGGAAGAACTGTGCAATAGGTAGTTTAATGTACCTCAGTTTCTGTATCTGTATCTGTTTCGTGATGTTATTATATATGCAAGCATCAGCCTTCTGTGTATGACACTTTTTGAGACTAAGGCATGCCGGTTTCCTCACGACGTTTTCCTCACCGTACGAGTGACTGTTAAATGCGCACATAGAAAGTGCATTGGTGCACATTTTTAACTATGGGTAACATTTTAATAAATAAAATTAATACCTAGAAGACTACCTCTAACTGTAAGCTGTATAAAAAAACTAGCTGTCACGTGGCGCGCTGGGCCGCACGCGGCGCGCCATTGCGTTGTATGGAGTTAAAGGTCACATCACCTATGAGATCAGAGATGAGAGGGGAATAAGTCAGATTCCCTAAACAAAGAAGGGAATTCCGGGACCTGTGAAATATGTAAATGCTTTCAGATACTTAGTCCAATACTTTCCGGTCTCAAGCTATTTCTTTTGTTAATCATCCGCGCTGCCCTTAGGCACCAATTAGTTTAGCCTCCTGCCCGATTGCCCGCCCCCCTGTTATATAAAAAAATACTAATAATATGATAAAAATGTAACAAAAAAAATTTTTTTATATAATATTATTTAGTTTTAAACACTATTGTTCGGGTTTCCAACAGCAAGCTAGAATATAAACATTTACTAAGAGCTTTTATTGAATAGTACACAACTTTTACTAATTGATATTTTGTGAATAATGTGGTCATCTGTATTTCCTCCATATTAACAAATATTGCGATGCACATATTAAATCTTTTGCCGTAATTATCATTACTAGCAAACGAGCAAATATTTTACTTCGGCACACTTCGTATATTTTCCAATTTGTAATTACTTTATTATTAATTGGTTGTATATGTAGTTATTACAATATTAATTAACAATATCTGACTAAGTTAACTTGTATAATTCCCAACCCTGAGGTCGTGCATTTGAATCACGAAATGCCATCCGTATCACCTCGACGTCCGTCGTTCCACAACTGAGCGTTTTTAGGCAGTTTTGCCGCACACCACGAAGTATTTCCAAACCAATTCGACTTAGGGTCCTAGGACTTCAAGAAAAGGAGCGTACCAATTTATAAAAGGTCGGCAACGCATTCGCCCTCTGGCATTGAGAGTGTCTATGGTCGGCGGTGTAAATTAGCATCAGGTGAGCTCCCTGCCCGCTTGCCCCCAGTTTTATAAAAAAAAACAGTACGTATAGAATAAAGATATGTAATTAACTGTAAAGAAAATATATATATATATGGACTGTTTGCTTGACCCGTAGGATTGATGAGCCACAAAAGGGTTTTCTTTTAACCAAATCGTCCCGGAAGGAAATTAGTAGGGCCCCAATTTACGACCGAGATTAATGTCTTTTTAATTTCTATATATATCTACACTCATCCATGTTATAGATAGGACATATTTGTGTCTGTAACGAAAAATCTTAAAAACTACTAGAGAGATTTAAAAAATTCTCATTTAAAATATATTTATAAAAATAGTAACACTATTCCGGAACAAAATAAGCTATATTTATTTCCAATATTAATTAATA
Organism: Pieris macdunnoughi; assembly: GCA_905332375.1. Classification (NCBI taxonomy): domain Eukaryota; kingdom Metazoa; phylum Arthropoda; class Insecta; order Lepidoptera; family Pieridae; genus Pieris; species Pieris macdunnoughi. The sequence continues at coordinate 77,909 of CAJOBZ010000032.1, read as the reverse complement.
TATAAATTTTTGTCCAAGTTTAATGCAAAATAAATATAACTGTGATTTATTATTTCGCGTTATTTTGGTTCATATTATTAAGTAGTTGTTGTTAATAAATAGGATTATTTACCTCTTTCGGGATCTAATTCCCTATATATTAAAGAAACTGTAATTGTAATAGCAACAATCAGCCTTTAATATCTGGAACAATTATTGTTAACCACTACTTCACGGTGATATCGAAGCGATAAAGTTTTTGTGCTATAATTAAACGTATTTTAATTATAATTACGTCGTATTTCATAGAAACTTAACGGCACGATCGTAAAGTCTCAAATCTAAAGATAATAATCTTACTTTATTGCGTCTACGAAAGTTATGCAGAAAACACTGTTTCAAATCCTTGTTAGTTACGACGAAACATAACTTTAAAATTGTCTGCGTATTTTCTCTCAAATGGTCAAAATTTACGATATGTTTTTTTCCTTAAAATTAAGTTTTTATTTAAAAACCTGTTTAAATTATTTCTGGTGTTCTTCATTTCTGAAGGTGGTGTTAGTGTCATCGCACAATTTCCATCTCGCCACCTTGTCTTTAGCAAGCCTCAGCAGCTAGGATGGTAAGACCTGCAATCTTTGCCAGCAAGTAGGGAATCTGCGTAGAGGTCTGCTAGTCAGTCACAATGAGTTATTCAAAATTTAGACATTTACGTGTTACTAATCCAAAAAACTCAGAATCCGGTGGAAACAAAGAGTCGAAAGACCACTTTTTGCTTGAAACCGTCTTCGTATTAACAGGTTTGTTATCTTAGCTGTCCAAGGAATCCTAAGCATCGGCGGCCACATTTCCAGAGTATTTATTTTCTTCTTTAATCCTCTCATTTTCCATCCCTCATTCTCTCTTATTGTAATAACGTCGATTAAAATTAATGTTCTGAGGTCGCTTTATTTTTATTATAAGCCTCATTATGTGGAGTAAGGTGTAACGGTTGCTTCTTACAAATATTTCCACATTCTCGACAATTGTTCTCGTCCATTCTACGCCCTTGATTTGAGTACTGGGAGAATTTAGTAATTTTTTTTTAAGTTACCGTAATTTATAAAATAATTTTGGTTCTGTGTTAATGATAATTGGACATGGATGGAATAGTATTGCACTGTTTAATGACAAATGAAAATCTAAATGAAATTGATAATTTGGCAAAGTTTAGTCGTTATTCAGATCAAATATTTTGATTTAAAATGAAATAGATATTTAAAGTTTAATTTTGTCTATAAAACCTTTAAGAAAATAAAACAAGATAATATATAAAAGTGAAACAAGTATGCAAATTCAACAAGACAAAAATATGGTATGATTCAACGAATTTATACAAATGGAGTTTAATATGAGAACATACATATAGTTTTTATTCATTTAAACTTTTTATCTCAGCGAAAACACAATTTGATAGAAAAAATATAATAAGACTAGGTTTGGGATATAAGCATCACATAGGTTGAATTTTAAATAAGATCCGGATAATTTAATTTGGTGTTATAACATATATGTATATTTTATATATCTTAGAACTATTGGTAAAGTATTGCAGCTTAGAAATATTTGGAAGTTTTTAGAAGTTTGCATATAGTGATGAATGTTCTACTCACAATTTTCTCTATTTCAAGTGTTCGTTCTTTCGTAACGAAACAAAAGACCAACAATAGATATTTACAATGAAACACGAAACGAAAGCTTTCAAGGTATTACAATTTTTGCGGAATATTTCTGACGGCAAAAATCGCATTCTATATATTTCTCTCGCTTCAATTTAAAATTTAAAAGAACCGTCTACGTCGAACGTACTCGTAAAAAATATTAGAACTTTATAGTTTTTTGAAGTGGCCAATTTGTAGTGTTTGTGCGACAACTTTTTAACGAAATAAAAATGCTTATTTAATAAGATGAAGAAAGGGCTTACGCCCTTTATTCAAAGAGAAATAAAATTTATTTCAAATACGAAAGTGGCCATGAAAAGAATCAGTCTCATTACGTGTATAAAGTACTCATTTGTTCCTTTCTATCAAATTATGTTTACGCTATGTTGAAAAGAAACAACAGTACAAGAGAAACTAGAACAGAAGGAACTGACAATTCAAGTTTGGACTGATCTAGTTTTTGTGAATAAGGATTGGTGATGAAAACAGTGTATGAAATATATCGGTATCTTCTATAAAATGTGATCTATTGAGTAATCATTTAATAATATACACTAATTCTATAAATGTACTGGTTTTAGAAATATCGTATCTCTTTGGATAAATGTAGGGAACCTACCGCCATCTATTGGTGGTTTTAAGGAACAGATCTGTTCTTCACAAGTTTGTATACATTTGTTCACATATGATAATAGATAGACGCTGTAAACAAATTAGTAGTAATAAGCCACTTTAATTCCATACTACTCCATAAAAATTACAAATCAAAAAGGGTTAGTTTAGTTATTATACTTAGTCTATGTTAGTTATTGTTATTTCCATGACTTGGTGTTCTGCAGTATGGACCCCTTTTGGGTAAATGCATCCTCCTGAACTTTTCATTGGCATCTGTTATTTGCTTCCTCCATCCATTTCTCCCCAGAAACCTTTACGATATCGACAGCCTATATTTGTGGTCTCTTTTTCCTGCAGGTCCCAGCGGGTGGCTTCGGCAGTCCATCTTTTATCTGTACACCTTGCAATATGGCCTGCCCATTTCCATTCCAACTGTAAAGCGTGGGTTAGCGCGTCGGTGATCTGACTTTTCTTTAAAAAATACAATTATTACCATTAAGATTATTTAATCTAAATAATACAACCATTTTAACCATGAAAAATACTGGGTTGCTACAAATCTTGACTTACACAAGATACGAAGAAATTATTATCGGTTATTTTAAATTTGCACGCTATGTCACTTAATAGATTTTATGTGGACTTTTTAAATTAAAAAATTCATGTATTAATGTTACTAGAGTTAAAAATTACGCTATATTTACTTACGTAAGGTAATAGATTATTACATTTATATTATTACTATGATTATTTGTAATTAAAATATATTTTTTTAAATTAATAATTTTGCAATACAGCAAGGAAATGTTGCCAGCATCAAAGCTGCCACAGATTGCCAATTTTAAAATTTATTATATATTTGTATATATCCATTTTTAATAATTATTATTACTATGTAGGTTAAGAATATTGTAAATACTCTATATGTGTATGTTACTTGTTAAACATTTCAATATTTCTTCTTCTTTCTTAAATGAGTGAAAAGAGTGAGAGAACGAAGCCCCTGAAGTAGCACAGATACAATAGAGACGAAAACCGGCACCACTTTTATTTTTCTAATGGCGCGTCTAAACGGGCCATGTTTTGCTGCAATTGATGGCTGCACTGTTGGCCACTAATTGCCCGGCCATTACAAAAATATTTTATTGCAGCTGATGGCCGAACAATCTATGGCTGGGCAATGTGTTGCAATATGTCTGCAATAGTATGGCCCATGATGCAGACTCCTAAACGGGCTACACAAACCGGCAACAATGGCTGACGAAATCACACTTGTCGCAGCAGCTTATATTGTTTTAAAAAAGAAACAGAAAAAGAAGAGATTGTGGATTCGACCTTACTTAAATAGGCGTGAAACTGTAGACAATTTGAGTCTAGAAATAAGTCTTGATAATAAATTATTCAAGAACTAGAATGTCAAAAGTAGTCATTTTTACGTAGTAATCTAACGTCAAATACAGCTGATCGCAAAACACAGAATAAAGCAACAGGCACACTTCACTCAAAGCAAACGTCATGTCGCGTAGAAAAGGATACACTATGCCATAACAAAGAGAGTGACTGAAACAACAAGAGAACTGGCCGTGCAATATTGCAGTTGAATTCGATAGCCTAGCGATCGTCCGGCCACCTATCGGGGCAACGTTTTAGTTAAACGGGCCATGTTTTGCTGCAATTGATGGCTGCAACACTGTGGCAGGCAACATTGCAAACAATAGCAGCCACACTATGCAATACTGCAGTAATGTCCCGGCCATATAGCCAAACGTGTTTTGTATAGCCACATATGGCCGATGTTGCCCCGATAGGTGGCCGGACGATCGCTAGGCTATCGAATTCAACTGCAATATTGCACGGCCAGTTCTCTTGTTGTTTCAGTCACTCTCTTTGTTATGGCATAGTGTATCCTTTTCTACGCGACATGACGTTTGCTTTGAGTGAAGTGTGCCTGTTGCTTTATTCTGTGTTTTGCGATCAGCTGTATTTGACGTTAGATTACTACGTAAAAATGACTACTTTTGACATTCTAGTTCTTGAATAATTTATTATCAAGACTTATTTCTAGACTCAAATTGTCTACAGTTTCACGCCTATTTAAGTAAGGTCGAATCCACAATCTCTTCTTTTTCTGTTTCTTTTTTAAAACAATATAAACTGCTGCGACAAGTGTGATTTCGTCAGCCATTGTTGCCGGTTTGTGTAGCCCGTTTAGGAGTCTGCATCATGGGCCATACTATTGCAACACATTGCCCAGCCATAGATTGTTCGGCCATCAGCTGCATTAAAATATTTTTGTAATGGCCGGGCAATTAGTGGCCAATAGTGCAGCCATCAATTGCAGCAAAACATGGCCCGTTTAGACGCGCCATAAAACAATTTTTGAGCGGTGGCGAGCAGTGTTGGCCTAGTGACTTCAGCGTGCGACTCTCATACCTGAGGTCGTAGGTTCGATCCCCGGCTGTGCATGTGCTATGTGCGCTTTTAACATTTGCTCGAACGGTGAAGGAAAACATCATGAGGAAACCGACATGTCTTAGACCCAAAAAGTCGATATATTTTTTTTATTAAACAATTTTCGTTTTTTTGTCGTTTTGTGGTACTTAGACATGCCGGTTTCATCGTGATACTTTCTTCACCAAGAGTGCTTGTTAATTTAATTTAATTGTTAACTGCGTAAATAGAAAAACATTGTGCACACATGGAGTTCAAATGTGTGACTTTAAGGTTAGAAAACCGCTTCTCTAACACTATTTTTATTCATGACTGTTATATTACAAAGTCGCGAGCATCGCCTTTCATTATATTTCCGCAGATATTTGCAGGAATAATTTAATTTCTGAATTTATGAATTCCTCTATACAATGTAATTGAAATAATCTATTGCGAGGGTGTTGTACCCCCGCGTACCACGTAGAAAGTTGCATAGCCGAGGCGAAACTCGTAAAGCCGTGCAAATCATAATGGCAGCCGCGGGAATGGTTTACGGCACGCGAGGAAGATGCGATATTTCCGCGGGTTTCCATTCCCCAACAACGCAAATTATATCGCTCACACCTTCCACAACATTGTTGTATAAGCATATGTATAGGATTTCAATTTTCTTTCACGTTCCGCCCTTTATAGATTGGGAACTATGTATTTGTTATGCGGGCGATGTATTTGTACTGATGGACTGACTCAGAAATAGAAAACAAGTAATAACATCACTTTATTATTTGGTAAATTACTTTTACTATGGTTACGGAATATTTATTTCTCTTAAAACTTAAAAAAAAATACAGACTTGTATTAATTTTTCAAATTTAAATTATTTGAATTGTCTGTTTTTTTATGGCAATAGTTTTAACTTTATGCCAGTTTCACGTAAAAGAATTGCCGGTTTAATGCCAATTCAATTTACGATTATAGAAATTTTTAATTCCGCTTTTTAAATCTATGTCTAGACAATACGCTTACTACTTACTTATTTACTCACACAATTACCATTATTGCTATGTTTTGACTATAGTACTGTTTTGTCTCTTTCCGTCTTAATACTGAGAAAAGAGAACGATTAGTGATTTTTGTTAACAGTCTAATTGGACAATATTAGTTTTATGAAACAAAAAATATAATATGAAACAATAATATATAACAATACCTAGATATGAGAATTAACAATAAAACAGACACACCTCACTTCATTGCCGGAATCCATATAGTATTAAAGCTAATTAAGAGTTTTTCAACAGGTCGGGGGCACACGGAGGTACTGGTGGAGCTGCAGATGGAGCGGTGGGTGGGGCGCGGGGGTTCAGTACGGTTACGCTGCCTGCACGACGTGCCTCCCCATCTTCTCGACAAGGTGGTCTTCCTACGGCAGGGCACCAAAATCTTCCAGTACATTAAGAACCGCAAGCCGCCATACAGAAATTTTACCACACCCGGTGCTGTTCTCAACGTAAGTTAATATTACAATAATACTACACATTTAGATATAACCTTTACAGAATTGAACGCAAATGTATTGTCATATCAGATTCTCGCTCCGACTAGTTTTATTCGTTTTAAACTCTAAAGAGTTTTGCTTGAGTATAATAACTTGTCAGGAGTAATGTTGGCCTAGTAGTTTCAGAGTGCGACTCTCATTCCTGAGGTCGTAGGATCTATTCCGATCTGTGCACCAATAGACTGTCTGTCTGTGTGCATTACACACTCGCTCGAGTAAACCGATTTGCCTTAGACCCAAAAATTCGATGGCTTGTATCAGGAATAGGAGGCTGATCACCAACTTGCCTATTAGATTGACAAATGCTCATGAAACAGATCAGAAATCTGAGGCCCAGACCTAAAAAGGTTGTAGCGCCACTGATTTATTACTTACTTATCAATACAAACAGTCTCGTATAAACGTACTATTCGACTATATCATTCATTCCCGTGCTACTTTGGAAATCAATACAATTGGGAAAACATTATTTAACTAATAAATTAAGTTTAAAACTTCTCAGAAAGTTATATATAATTAAAGCCGGTTTCCATAGAAACTGACGCACTATACAAAAGCACGGCGTACACTTTATGATAAGAAAGAATACTTTTCAAACATGAACAACTAATTGTCTGTTTATTGTACCTATAACGGAGAATTCATATCAATAAAAGGTTTTTGGAAGTAGATTTCGCATCAGAATGAGAAATTGTATGTTATTTTGTTAATTATTTAATTTATTCGTTGTAAGTAGTAAATTATATTTGAGTATAAAAGAATGCGTACGGTATTTAAGACTATATGTAAATGATTATTTTTTTATTCATTTTATGAAGGAAAAAAAAACATTTTACAGAACAAAAAAGGATATATAGCAGTATTTCCCAACGTGTGGCCCAAGCCTCACAGGGGGGAAATTTGATTCTTAAGGGGGGCTATTCGAAAACGTATTAAAATTATGTGGAATTAGTTTTTCATATCTTTTACTTACTGTGTATCGTTAAAAATTTCCTAGTAATTTCTTCCCAAAAAGGAAAAAATATAATAGGTATAATTTCTGTTTCTTTAATTTAACGATAAAAAAAATTGTGTATGTTGCATTTTTAGTAAGGCTAAGGTGGGGCATGGCACAAAAAGGTTGGGAAACACAGATGTATAGTTAAAAGATAAAGTGCACTAGCCCCCACACTAGGATTCCCTGTGTCGTGGGCAGCTAGTCTCTTCCATTTGACATATTGATTTTAGGTACTTGGCGTTATAAATTCTACATAGCACTTAATTTTTTTATAATTAAACTACTATTGCACAAGCAGAATACTTTCCGTTTCAGCATAGGACTGATTTAGACGATGTTGCTTATGATTGTTAGTGAATGTATAAAGTTTTGAATCGTTAAAAACAAAATTTTCACCCAGTTTATCCAGTTGTGTTTGAAATTTTTTTACAGAACTTTAAAAAATATCAAACACAACTCAATTCAAACATAAAACAACTGGAGGGAGATATTGACTACATACGATCTTATTCATAAACGTTTACTTAAACAATATCGCAAATCAAAATAAAATTTTATTGTGCAATGCTTCGTATATTCTTATAATTTCGAATATTATAGGGTATTTCGTCTAGTGGCTTGAGCGTGCTCTCAACCCTGAGATTGTACAAATCACGGCTGTGTACCAATTATTTTGAACTATCTTTCTGTGTGAAACACTCGCTGATGAAGATGATCGTGAGAAAACAGCGTGCCTCTGATTCAAGAAATCAACGACGCGTCTCTTACCTACGATCACTTAGTTTAAAAAAATATCAAGATAGAAATAAAGACCTAGAGGCCCACTCGTTTCGTATTAAAAATAATTAACTAATAGTCCATTTAATTGTGTAGCGAAAACGTAAATATATAATAACAGTTTTAACAATATTTAACTGAGCTCCCAGTTCGGCGTTGTTTTCTAAATTATTAAAGATATGTATGTGGTCAAAGCAATCAAATTGTAATTGTATACTAGAAATACAATATACATGCAACGTAATTTATTTAGGCGCAATAGCTCACAACATAATAACATTCTGTAATTTATGGCCAAGCTGATTTCATGCAATAATCATGAAAATTTATTTTATTTACAGAAACACATACTTACAGACTATGCCAATACGATAATGACGAGAAAAAATAAAATAAAGTATATTATATTTTAAAACAATTAAATATGTTTATCATGGAACATAAGATACAAGTATCACTTATTCCACGTCATTAAATTTGAATCTGTAGACATCCCTACTCATCGGCAAAGAAGACAGAGGTTGTAGGCCGAGAGAAAAAGCCGGCGTAAAAAACTCTCGGTACTCTTTTAAAATACAAATCATCAAACAACACTTATACAAATATCGCAAATTAATTTTAAAAGGCAGATATAAAAGAGCCTCTGGGATTTTACTAAAGAAGACTATCCCTTTTCCCAAAAAATAATTACTAACTTTAGATAGTCTAGTACGGGGAACACGTAACATACCCAATATCGTGACTGTGAATTCACTCTGCGAACATATAAATATGTCGATAGTATCGGAGACAGGATTCAGTAGGCGCAACGTCTTTTATAAGGGGGATCTGTGCAACAGACTGGTTCTGGCCCAATCTTGGCCTTTGCCGTCGCACATATCCCATAGATACAAAGAAACCGAGTTCTTGGAGCACACTTGGGACTAGCCCTCGCAAGACTTTCAGTACATAGTAGGCCAACTGTAAATCCCGTCTGTTTTCCAATTTATTGTACCCCATCAGCCCCAAGACTAATAATATCTGGTACGTTAAATATTTTATACTTAACAATTTTTATTAACCCCGTTGATTGTTCAATAACTTATATTTAGTAATACAACTATAGTTAGAAGCAATGTTCCGTAACTCCTTAATGACACAAGAGAGAGCGTTCTGTGTAATTCAGTGTAATTTAATGGGTTTGTAATGAGTATTCTTAACGTTTTCTTTTCAGGGACATAAGACATGTCGATTAACTGCTAAACCATGGAAGCAGTAGAAGTATTATAGTAACTAACTATACTTTAATACTTCTGGTTCTGGTTTATATTAACATTAGAAAAGTACACTTAGAAATGTCAAAGATACATTAGAAGTCTGTAATGTTCCATAACTCTTATGTGTTTTTGCTTGATAAAAACCTGTTACAACAAAAGCTAATATTTATTTTCTACTAGCTGTTCCCTGCCACGCTTCGCTCTGGTTGGTTGAGAAACAAAACAAAGACAACATTTCATATAAGTTTAATTTTGCAATACAATACTCGATCGGTGCAGAACTTTTTGAGTTTTTGAAGCGTACACAAACCAACATAACAATTTTATATATATAGACTAAGCTACAAAGCGGATAGCGTAGTTATAAGATATTGTATAAATTATAAAAGATGCCAGGGCAATAACAATCAACTTACCATTGGTGTTTTTAATCCCAAATCTACGAAGCGGCGTATAAAATCTAGTTCCTTACATGTATATTTTATTTGGAGCCTACACTTCCTCCATATTTATAGACAGTCGTAAAATCGGTTCGTATGTTACGAACTTATTCAATAACTCAATTCAATTCGTTTACAAGAAAGCATTCGACTGCAACAAACTTATTTCAAGTAACTCCACAGAAATGTAATTTATACTTCCAAAGATTGGAGATTTATGTTTAACTTCACATTTGTACTGTCTTCTATTTAAATGAAACCTGTTTGATTAGTTTTATATTTATTCCCAACATAAAACATACAGTATTTACAATATTCTTAACCTACATTAAAATAATAATTATACTTTAAAAAGAAAACTTATCCATTGAGCGAGGAAAGCACTTGATCTAGCGTCATCGGTACTAACAACCAGGCGCCAATTTAAATCTTTAATTAGCGCCTGTGCACTTGAACCCCACGTCCCAAGGTCTACTCCAAAGAGAACAAAATCAAAGTTGGAGAAAAGACTTTTCAGCCGTTTATTATTTTCTGCCTGCCCTGCGGCCCCGCCAGCTTTTGTGCACACTTTTAAAATTTGTTTTAATTTTACGATGTATTAATTTTTATTTATTATTATTATTACGTGGTTATATTTGTTATGTTTCAATTTTGGTCACAAGCCATAGTTATAAATGCGTTAATTATAAATACATCACTTTTATTAATTAAATTATTAAATGTTAATGTTAATAACAACTTACACAAAACATATACCAGATCCTTCCTCAACGATTAATACCTTCAGCTGAGTTTCATCAGCGGACGTCGAGGTAGAATACGAAATTCCACCCGTATCACCTCAACGTCCGTCGATCCGCAACTGAGCGTTTTTAAGGCAGTTTTTGCCGCAAGCCACCACTATGTGGAACCAGCTGCCCACTGAAGTATTTCCGAACCAACAAAAAAAACAACGATGTGGCAAAAAAAGCTATGCCTAAAATGCTATCCGAATATCCTCATGATGATGATCACGGATTTATAGATTTTACATTTATCTGATGATAAAATTATTTTATTACTAAACGCGTTACATTAACACAATGTTACAATTATTTAAAGCTTTTTATAGCCCAAAACAGATGGAGTAACTTCAAAAATTCTGAATTATTAAATGAAATGTAAAAATCAATAAAATCATTTAAGAGCGTACTAATATAAAACATTTCAATACAGATAAAATGCATTTGTCCAAGTTTCCATTACATTTATACGTTAGATAAAACTCCATTTACATAGTAGGTATAATGTTGTCATATAATCCCTAAATGTTAAATTACAGAGGACAGTCTTAGCCGCCATTTGCACTTCAGAATGTATGGACTCATTTCACACACTTGATATTCGTCTGTGGCGTGTCTAAACCCCAGCTATAGTTAATTTTCCGGGTCAGGTGTAGAGACACTGCTACTACGATACGTAATGTAATTAGTGTAATATTTCGTATAATTACGGTAGAGGTTAGTGCTATTACTGTAGACCAGTTCAACTATATGTTCAGTTATGACATTGTATGGCAATTAAGGTTTACAATAATTTACCAAAAGAATTAAAAAATCTTCTGACTGGAGTCTTTAAAAATCGACTTGGTGTATTACTTTAGGAAAAAATGTAGTATTCAAAAAATTATTATTTTCGTGAGACACTGTAGTTGATATAAATTTTATATATAAAAAATGATATGTACGATACAAATAACATAAGAATTGACAAATTAATATGACTAATAATGTAAAATATAAAATTCCATTAAAGACAAATTTGCGCGCCATTGTGAGTGGCAGAATATGCGAACTTACGATTATAGCACCTTACACATTTTTGTACCATATTCTTGCAATAAATTATTAATAATATTATTGTTGTTATTATTATTATAAAAAACCTGCTTCGGGATTTTAATGGGAATCAGAAGATTAGATTAGTATTCTGTGCCTGACACTCGCTGTCGATTAGGTCTAAGGCCGGTCTCCTCACGATGATTTATTTAACCTAACGAATGATTTCGCTTAGACAAATAAGTCTATTGGCCCAGCCATGTTACAAATGCGTTTGGTTAGGCCTCCGGTAATGATAAGCGGAAACTATATCTGTCTCACATTTCATACAATCACTTAGACAAAAAATATATAAATCTATAAAATGTGGACCCTCATTTTAGAAAACACCGTTCTTATCGAAATACTACAGAGCAGTGTTAGCCTAGTGGCTTCAACGTGCGACTCTCATCCCTGAGGTCATAGCTTCGATTATGTCTGTGCACCGATGGAGTTTCTTTCTATATGCGCATTTAACATTCGCTCGAACGATGAAGGAAAACAAAAAGACGGCGGTATGTGTCAGGCACAGGAACCCTCGTGTGCCTGATCGACCTGCCTATTAGATTGACAAACGATCATGAAACAGATACATAAATCTGAGGCCTATCCTTAAAAAGCCACTGATTTATGTATTTTATTTTTTGATAAAAAATATATATATAATAGTTTATTACATATATTTATAAATTTCATTTTGATAAAAGCATACAATTCGACCGTAACTCAGAATCTATATTATGTAATTCATATGCTAAAAGCACTGAGTTCTAAATCTAAAAGCTTAGTGTTTTTATGCAGCTGCAGCCAATCAGATAGAAATAAAACGGTGTTGGGAAAGCGCATTTAATTTAATTTCGTTAACATTGCAGGGGTGTGTTCATTATCAAACGGAGTAAAAGCAAATTGTGTTGGTTTAAATAAGTTAACAAAGAAATATGACATACTAGCAGACCGGACAAGTGTTTCTGTGGCTAAGGTTTTTGTTATATTACGTAGTAGTAAACTATTCAAGGGAAACGGTAGGAGAACACCAGTCATGGGGACCACCATGCTTTATGGTGGTACTTTCAACACAGCGCCATCTGTTGGAATTGTGACTATTAAATAATAATAAACAAATATTTTGCAATATAATAATATTGCGGGTATAAATTGAGATGTAAGCTATCCTATCTTTTAAGTTAGATCAAACTGCATACGGTGTGCAAGTTTAAATGATATCGGTTCGGTAGTTTAAGAGTCCATAGCGGACAAACAACGTGACTCGTAATTTATATATATTAAGATTAAGCAATTGAACTATCTAAGCTAATTCAGGGCTAATTTGACTTCTGGAATGACGATGTTTGATTCGATTTTGAATATACATACACATCGACGTCCGTCGTTCCACAGCTGAGCGGTTTTTAAGGAATTTTATGCCACGCACCACCATTATGAGGAACCAGCTGCTCACCGATGTATTTCCGAACCAATTCGACTGAGGGTCCTTCAAGAAAAGTACCAATTCTTAAAAAGTCCGTGTCTATGGGCGGTGGATCACTGAACATCAGGTAAGCTTCCTGCCCGTTTGCCTCCTGTTTCAGAATAAAAATTAAATAAAACAACTAAAGGTAAATCATAGTAATAAATGCGTCCATCACCACAATTTTATTCTCATTCAGTTAAAAATTAAATAAATGTTAATGTTACTTACATAACACATACAATGATGTGGTAAATCTATGCCTAACATGCTTTCCGAATATCCCCATGACATTGGCCACACAAATTCTTCTATATATGCACAGATTAAGATTGTACTATTGTAATGATTATAAAATGAATAAATATTCTGTACTTACTGCAGCCCTAGTTGCATGTGGCCGTCTCATTCAGGTTGGGAGGGCGTAACAGGTCGAGTTCACAACTACCTCCCCCTTCCCATAACCCCCGGGTCAGACTGAGGCTTGCGAATAGACTGCTACGAATGCTACGCCGTAGCGAGACCCTGACTTCAATGAAAATTAAAAATAGAATGTAAACATTAATTTATAATTTTTTCAATTTGTTATTTTTAAAATTGGATGGAATTTAACTCGATCAACGTATTAGAAGAATACGTATAAACTATATTATATATATATATATATATAGTAGAAACTAAATTATGGTTTTATATGGTGTCAATTATGAATTTCTAAAATTAACGTCATGAGACGTTGCTTGGACCGAACGTGTTAGGTAGGTATTTGTTTCATTAATATTTTATCAAGGAATTGTAATTTATCCGTCTTTATACACGTATTTTATTGTTGGGTCTATTTACAAGACCGTACGAGTTAGTATTAATGGCCTAATGTCTTGGTGTGGACTTAGTACACTTAACCACTAAACCAAAACCGCTTATTATGACAATAATTCATGATATGGTAAATTATATTTTACAGATAGCCCTAGCTACAGAGAACTCCATAATCCTTCAAAACCTAGAGCTGGAGGCGAGTGGCAGATACTCTTGTGAAGTGTCGTTAGAAACTCCAATCTACACGAAAGCGTCTGCTGAAAAACAGCTTACAGTTTTCCGTAAGTATCGCGAGAAATATTTCAATCAACAAAACGGATAAAAATGTTGTTCATTCTAATACCAAGCTATCATTGCAGAGAGTGTAAAAGGTTCTGTTTTAGGAACTTTTACTCAATGGCGCCGAAATATAGCAAGTATAATAATATAGCAAAAGCTGCTTGAGAGAAACTATGAACTAAGGCCTAAAATTAATAAATCCCTATGTTTATTTAATATGTATGTATTTTATTCTGTCTTTGTGGGAATCTTAAGAGCATAGAATTCTAGATTTCCTCTGGGAATATGCACGGAGCGATATACAAAAAAGATTCGTTTAAAATAGGTTCGATCGAACTAAAGTTTCAGAATAGATTATTTTATTTTTATTTTATTTTGATTATATTACATAGGCTCTACAAAGCATTTTCAACAATATATAATTCAAATATTAACCATAAGTAATAAATACTTGAACTTTTGAGTACACTGTTAGTTATTTACTCAAAGAAAATTACTAAGAATTTTCACGCGCCCAATACTAGTAACGTCGAAATAAATTTAACATTTCAAGAAAGAAAACGGCAGTTGTTTATTTCGTGGATCGGGCCATTTATCAAGTACGGAGACGCTGCGGGGTCCAGTAAAGATATTTCAGACCCTTTATTCAAACAATTTGATCCCGAATCGTGTTATATATACGATATCTTTTGAACACGACCCAGACGTCAATAAATAGTCCAAACGTACCTGCATCTCATTGCTACTGCTTCTAAATTTATTAAATACTGCTAAATATATTAAACACTACAGCCCACTAGCCTTCTTCTAAATACAATCTATGAAATGATAAATGTCATCATACTCGTAGACATGTCAACTCCTTACTGCCCCATAGCTTCGATGATAATATAATATGTATATAAAATTCTCGTGTCACAATGTTCGTTCCCATACTCCTCTTAAACGGATCGACCGATTCTTATGAATTTTTTAAATGCATATTCAATAAGTCTGAAAATCGCCTACTATCTATCTTTCAAACCCCTAAGTGATAAGGAGTGTCCAACCCAAAAAAAAAATTCTTTAGACAATTGTTTTTGTTTTTATTTTTTTATGATACAGCTTACAAAAATACATACAACCCCCAATTTTCACCCCTCTACGATCGACCCCAATTTGTTATTATAGTAGATAGAAAAATGATTCCTAGAAATAATATACATGGCAAAATAACGTTTGCCGGGTCAGCTAGTGTCCTATAAACGGTGAGTTTGAATTCCGGCGAAACAATAATTATAAATATATAGATTAACTTTATTTATGAAACAGAATGTCCTATTAGGACGTAACAGATCTTCATTCGCATAGACCCAATAAGTGTCATGTAATCGATCATGTAAGTATCCAGTGAAACAAATGATAATATTTAGCAAATTGACGAATGGCATGGAAACTGTTGGCATATATAGCCCGAGTTGGTAGTTGAAACAGAATACATAATTTGCTACAATCGCCAGATTAATTATTTAATTTGTTGTTCACCTGTTTTTACATTTATGGGGTTGTTGATTTTTATCAGTTTTAGGCAAAGCTTTTAAGACGTATTATTTTTACAAAATATTAAATTCATCTCAACATTTGGTTTTGTTAAAGCAAATTGAGTCTAAATCTCTTATTTAAAGTTTATACAGGCTTGAGTTTATACACTTTACACTGTACATAAATATATATCAAAGTCAAACCCAAACTCAAAATAACTTTATTCATATGGGTACACTTATGAACGGCAAGAGAAAAGATGTTAAATTGATTCTAAATTTACATTTACTATATGTTAAAAAAGTGAAGAATTAAGTCTTTGTGTCAAACACACAAGCGTAGTATTCAGCGTATGTGCGTTCGAAACTGCAACATGGATTTCATATATTTATATATTTTCATATAGTGATCCGGCCCTCGTCTTTGAGCGAATAACTAAATGTGCCACCGATGCAGCTACTTAAGTAAATACTTAGACGGGGCTTGTAGATATGATTTCAGATACACGAAAAATATAGGGTTTATAGTAAAGTTTATAACGTTTAATAAAATCATACAGCGCTGGTGACGCTACGAATTAAAACGTTGTTGGGTCTTGGCATAAAGATTTTGTAGTCTCAGTTAAGCAAATTTTCACTTGTGCGGATATTTCAACTGTAAGATAGCGAGATTTTGATTGCCCAACTTGCGCCGATGCTCAACTAGCCCCGCTGTACTCTACCCAGTACCCATAACCGACGAGCATGCATGGTGAATGTCATGGAAGTAGATGAAGCGAGACAGGTATGTCAGGAGCGTGGCAAGTGGAGATCCTTGGTCTCTCCCTACCCCTTCGGGAAAAAGGCGACAATATTATACAGCCGTGTATTAATTTAAACATAAGCTAGCTTATATTCTTGTATAGTCTTCGGTGTGACTGGTCAGTATCCCACAGAGCCGCAGAAGCACCACCCACGGATAGAGGTGCCCCCTCGCGAGCCGCCACCCGCACCCCTCCGAGCCCGCTGTACCACTGCGCCCTCGGCCCCCGCGCCCCACGTCACCTGGTTTATAAACGGCAAAAAGGTAATCTCATATTCCATTCACAGTTATACTCTCGCTGCTCGCCTTTAATAAACAATTACCCTCTTGTTACAATTTCATTTTAACGTGGACGGAAACGTTTTTGATTGCTCCCTTTTTATCATAAGTTGTTCAATGAATGAACGATTATTTTGAACCAACATTCACTATTATTATCTAAACTATAAGGTGTTATGTCCCAACTGGCTACCCATGAGACTCCTATTCCTCAACGACTGTTTGATAAATGTACAATACACAAGGAATACGTTATAAAATTACCCTATTATTCATATAAAACGCACTCGTAAAGTTCTGTCCCTTTCTAAAAATAGGCTAGTTGTTAGATATTGATGAAAAAATGTGTAAAAACGTAACGTGCTCATTTTTTACAGCATTATAGTACTCGCGTAAAAAGACGACATACATATAATCGCTTTTATAATACAATGTATTTCCAATTTTACTGAGCAGTGTTGTCCTAGTGGCTTCAGCGTGCGACTCTCATACCTGAGGTCGTAGGTTCGATCTCCGGCTGTGCAACAATGGCCTTTCTTTCTATGTGCGAATTTAACATTTGCTCGAACAATGAAGGAGAACATCGTGAGGAAACCGACATGTCTTAGACCCAAAAAGTCGATGGCGTGTGTCAGGCACTGGAGGCTGATCACTTCTTGCCTATTAGATTTAAAAATGATCATGAAACAGATTCAGAAATCTGAGGCTAAAACCTAAAGAGGTCTTAGCGCCACTGATTTTTTTTTCTAATTTTAAAGTATTTTCAACGTTTTCAGATGGATGAGCTGCTAGCTAACTCACAAAAGTACAGAGTGTCAGTGAGCGAGCGGTCCTGGGGTGGCCGACGAGGTCCCCTAACGCAGACAAGCCCGTCACCACTTTTAACCCTTACACACATCACGCATCTTGCCACGCGACCGCCCGGTTGTACGCAAAAAGAGAAAGAGGTATTTAAAAATAGAATAGAATTATAAAAACTTCTTTTAGGAAATAGGGATTTACGTTAGTCGCATTATCGACGTTTTAGTTTGAAATGTGCGTACGTGCTCGGACGTTAAACGTATTGGATTTTGACATAAAGCAAACATAGTTCGCGCTAAGTCTTGGTATTGAATCTCACCCTAAGTGATATCTTATCTATAACTGATATGATAAACTGAACAGTTTTTTTGAATTAAATACGTTAATCTCGGTAACTCCTGATTTTTTAATCTTCAATTTGATTTATTTTAAGAAGAATTAAGATTCATTTTGTGTTCGATAGTACAATGATACAATAAAACATCACGCTATTTATATTATCATGCTATTGACCATTACGAGTAGAGCATCAATTACACAAATAATATTCAATAATAAACAGAGATTATAAACAATCCTTGATGCGGATTATATATCAGCTCGATCGGTTCAGAACTTTTTGAGTTTTTGAAGCGTACACAATCAAATCAAATCAAATCAAAATACGTTTATTCAATTTAGATGCTTCTTAGAGCATGCTTATGAATGTCAACAACGTTTACAAAATTCACGAAAGAGCAAGACTACAAACCAACATACCATTTTTATATATATAGATTATATCTAGAAACAAAATCATTTTGTCAATCAGTTGGCTAGCAACGGTATTTTGGTAGGAACGATTAAGTATGCGATCTTATAAGTTCAACGACCGCAGCACTTAGCCAAAAGTCCAATATTAGGAAACTCAAAGTATACAAAACAATGGTAACAAAATTATTATAACTACAAAACTGTAACTTTTATTCAGCGACGCGCTATACGAAAGAAGTTATTTTCTCAAGAAATGACATTAACATAATGAAATATTATTTCGTCTCGTTGTTATAAAGTTTTATATAAAGAAAATTGTATGCACGTTATGTCCTAGAAGTGCGCCTGGAATGTTTAATTGTACAAAGTCCGTGAACTGAAAATTTACATTTGTATAAACACTGAAACTGCAAAGAATCTTTCTTTGCGAGAATACTTATATACGAAGATACACTTGGCTATAGAATTTTAAATACCATTTCAAATTATATTAGTGGCTTTGGAACCTTTGCAAATTATTATTTTTAATTCTGTTAAGAAATTTAAATTATTATTTTTTTAATTATTACTCATTACCATTAAAAATATAATTATTATTTACCATTAAAAAATCTAATTAAATTTTAATCAAATACGCCAAACAGTATTATTATTTGACAGATAATTGACATTGTCAATTAATACTGACCGTTTCTTTACACGTGACTGACATATAAAAATTAATTATTTTAATAATAATTATGAATCGTTTAGTTATAAATCCTTTATTTGCAAAGTAAGTGGTATATTCAGTTTGATTAATTTAAAAAAAAAATGCATAATCAGCCATATAAAAATAGGCATCAAATTTTATTATAATAAGAACAGTTAAGTTACTTATATATAATTGTTGTTAAAACTTGTGGTCTAAATACTCTCCCACACTATAAAGTCACGTTTAAAAATTTTATCGCCTTCCCCTTACACATCTATAACTTCTGGGAAGGTGATTAAATAGTTTGATAGGCGTAACAAATTTTTAAACACATCGTGGTGCAACATTCAAGCACCCACAGCCGTGTTGGTACGGGGAGGTCCAAAAGTTCGTGGAATGGAGGGGATGGAGTGGGGATAGGGGCGCTCGCTTAGTGTCATACTAATTGGGGACTCATAATTAGTATATAAATGGAGTTTCAGCCCTATTGCGTCATTCGTTTACGAACACTCGCCTGCTTAACACGTCAATCCGGAAGAAAACTGAAACTATGGAGAAAATTGAACACCGTGCTGTCATTAAATTCCTTACCAAGCAAGGAAAGAACGCTCAGCTCATTTTGAATGAAATGGAAACTGTTTACGGGGGAACAGTGCCCTAGTAAATCAATGATTTACAAATGGCATGGTCTTTTTAAACATGGTCGGGAGTCGATTGAAGACGACCCCCGCTCAGGAAGGCCAGTTGAGGCCACCACATCAGACATCGTCGAAAAAGTGGAAAAAATTGTACTGGAGGACACCCGTTTGAAGAAAAAACAGTTATCTGCATTAGTTGGAGTATCAGATACCACAATTTTGCGAATCCTACATGACCACCTGGGTATGACAAAAGTCAGTGCAAGATGGGTACCGAGAATGCTCACGCCGCTTCAAAAACAGCAGCGCGTCGAAGCGTCAAAACATTTTTTGGAGTTGTGTATAGTTGGATGCCATCAAAGAAAAACGTCGGGGAAAATTGACCAAGGGTGTGTTGCTCTTGCAAGACAACGCGCCGGTTCACAAGAGCAAAGTTGCAATGGCTGCTCTACACACGCATGGCTTCGAATCACTAGTCCACCCACCCTATAGTCCAGATCTGGCCCCAAGTGATTTTTATTTGTTCCCCAATTTAAAAAAAGACTTAAGGGGAAGGAAATTTTCCGACGACAATGAGGTAAAGGAGGCAATTTTGGCTCATTTTGAGGGAAAAGATAAAAAATATTTTTACGATGGTTTAGAAAAATTAATTCATAGATCTAATAAATGTATTCAGCTTAAGGGTGATTATATTGAAAAGGAAAAATAAATTTACTGTTTCATTTTTACTAAAACCCTTTCATTCCACGAACTTTTGGACCTCCCCTCGTATAAACAGGCAAGTTTCTTTAAATGTTTTGAATAATTTTGTATATATTTTTACAATCATAACTGTTTAATAAATTAATGATTGTTTAGGGGTTATTTTTCTCCTTTACGCTTGTAAAGTTCTTTTTAAGTAAGACTTCTAAACACGTTTTTCGTATTGTAAAATAGTCTAATGTGTCGGCTGAATCGCTAACGACTTCAGTAAGTTAAAGATAAGAAGGAACATCATTCAAAAGTTTTCCTTCTCAAAATAGCTTTCTATTAGCGTTAATTTTACGATGGCTATTAAACATTATACAAGTTTTCCCATTAAGGTTCAGGAAATTACTTGTATGCAAATGAACCCCAACGTTACTGACATTCAGTATGCGTCACGGGCGTTTGACGATGCCATACATCGTCCGCTCGTGGGCCCGGAAGCGCTCAATGCAGTTAGCACATTAGTTTACACATATCGATTTTAACCTATACGTTTTTAAGAGGAAATAAATGCATAGAGTATAAATTTATTGAGCAGTGTTGGACTGGCTTCAGCGTGCGACTCTCATCCCCGGCTGTGCACCAATGGACTTTCTTTCTATGTGCGCATTTGACATTAGCTCGAACGGTGAAGGAAAACATCGTGAGGAAACCGACATGTCTTAGACCCAAAAAGTCGACGACGTGTGTCAGGCACAGGAGGCTGATCTACGTGCCTATTAGATTTAAAAATGATCATGAAACAGATTCAGAAATCTGGGGCCAAGACCTAAAGAGGTTGTAGCGCCACTGATTTATTTTTTATACATTTATTAAAATAAGGTAAGGTGTCATTCATGTTGGGATGGAATTGTGAACTCGAAACAATAGGGGTTCGAAGTTGGACGCAAGAAGCACAAAATAGACCGCGATGGCGAAATACACAAGGGGCTGTATAGCCATTTATGATGATGATGACGATGAAGCTGTAATTCACATAAAATCTTAAGCGTTAATTAATTTAAGTATTAGTTCACAAAATAATACAAGATTCTGCCATGGTTATCTTGATAAAAATACAGTGGCGCTACACTCTCTAAGACTTGTCCTTAGATTTCTGTATTTGTTTCGTGTTTTTTTTTACTTTCTTATTAGGTAATGGGCATTTCGTGACACATACCGTATTTGGATCTAAGGCATTCCCCTTTTTCTCACAATGTTTTTTCTTCCCCCTACTAGCGAGGTTTACTTCGCACATGAAAAAAAAATAAAAAAACATTGTATACATATTTAATACATGTCGGAGATTCAACGAGATTAATAATTACAAAGTTGGTATCACTACCGTCGTCTGACATTATTACTTAATATTTAAACACAGTGTGCGCACGTCCGGCGCAGGCGCCGATCGGAAAGCAACTCTAGCACTTCAGTCAGCAGTCTTCACGACCGATTCTACGCACTACTGAAAGCTTGACTTTGACAATTGACACATTGACACTTTACAACCTGTAAGATGTCCATGATATTGCGTGGTGTTGCCATTGTAATCAAACAAATTACACCGTGTTCTATTATAACTTAATCTCTGACATACATATACAAATACCGAGATCTTGTTAAAACATATTTCATAAACGGAAGAGTATTTTACATTAATTTAATTATTTCAGTAGTGTATACACATTGCTTATTAATTTTCAGACAGGAGGGACTACTCGGGAAGATGCCAATGCAGTCCAAGGAGTGAGTAGACATAAATGGCGGCGGCGGGAACTATTCGTGACAGTGTCGGAGGTGACAGTAGAAGTCAGTGGACGCCTGCAGCTCACCTGTGTCAGTACCATTCCCGAGTTTAGGAGCATTCACGATAAGTTTGCTGATATCCGGAATGAAACTGTAATAGGTATCTATATATTATTATTACTTTGTTTGCGTAGATATATATGTATTAAAGCCAACTGTATAAACATTCTTGTGTATAACTTTTACTGAATATCTTCTACTTAGGTGTTATAACAGTAGGTAATAACGAAATTCGAGAAACACATGAACAAAATGTCGGAATCTATTAGAGACTATAAGAAGTGTTTTTATATGTTAAGTTAAATTACTAATAACTTTTTGCTATATCATAATCTATATATATGAAAATGTTATGTTGGTTTGTGTACGCTTCAAAAACATAAAGAGTTCTGCACCGATCGAGCTGAAATTTTAGTATGATATATAATCCGCATCAAGGATTTTTTTTATCAGTTACATATCCGCATATGCCAAAAAAACAGTTTTATTAACGATCAGCTGTGTACCAGTGACCTCACCATCTGCCGGAAGCGAGGAAAACACTCGCACCACAGCGAAGCTTGGTAGGGTACAGCTAGTTTTCTATGATTTTAGTGAAGGCATCTTAGAAAAGAGCAACTTCTATGTAGCTAACAATATATTTTATTCAATTCCAGTGGATGTAGTAAACCCTTCAAGTCAACCAGAGCCAGCTTCGAATCTAACGACGGGACATAGCACTTCCGATGCTTCCAGCGAGCTCCTCACACCTCTTATTACGCATATTATATTTTTACATCTCCTTTATATTATTTGACTGTCCTTTTGCAAAAATAAGTAATCTGGCTGTGATATACATTCGAGATTAATCGCTCGGGCTTACAAAGAACGCGAGCTTCGAGGCTTCACCTAAACATCGATTAGATTCAAGTACAACCTGCTGAGGGCAATGTTTCGTATGTAAGAATGTATAATTTCTTTAAAAAATATACTTTACGATTATTTATAGGTCAGAATACTTGCTCTGACAAATTTATTGGTCGACTGGTGGTGACTAATATTCTATTTATTGTGTATTTTAGTTACTACTTATGACACACTCCAATATTTTACATACTAATGTATTTTTATGATTATTAGTAGTGAAAAATAGTTTTATTCTTCGAAGGGAGAAAGAAACGAATTCCAACTTAAACGTGGTTTAAGGCGAAGAACCTTATATTGGAATCTCACTTTCTTCTAAATGATAATTTCCTCTACAGTGCTTAATACACATACGAAGAAAAAAAAACGAAACCTCGATTAAAATATAGTTAATTAGTGAAAAATAACGCAGTCATTTTGATTTTGTTGTGTTAATCATTACGCACTTGGAAATAAAAACTTTTTGTCATGGCAAATGAATGAAACGCCGTTAAAACAATGAATTTTCAAATAACTTTGTCACTCGCTCTCGGCGTAGATGACCACGAAGGCTTGTTCGGCCTCATTCCCAAAAGTAAGTGTGTATTTTCTAAGCAAGTAATGTAATATCACAACACCCTTAGACCGTTTTGTTTACATCACTATGAACATTAAATTATTATCTTTGGTTAGAATGATTGTCACATAATAATGCTTGTTGTTATAAGACAAGCTATGTAAATGGAATAAATACAACCGTCCAGAATACGATGGAATGTAGATTGTACCAAGACGCAGGCCTCCACAGTAGCTCTACCATGACTTTGACAAAGTATTAAACGCTAGCGTAAAATACGTCATTGTGTGTAATTGTTGAAAGCCTTATGAAGGCAATCGTTAAGAATGAAACCCCAAAAATATATCTACGAAAAATATTTTCCTGTAAAAGTTCCATTCGTTTAAGAATTTTCTAAGTCAAGTCTTGTTAAGGTTTAAAATGAATGTAGGTACACCCATTGATTTTCGAACATCTTGTAAATTGTGATACAAAAGACTACATCGCGAAACAC
The DNA here is from genome assembly GCA_905332375.1 of Pieris macdunnoughi. Lineage (NCBI taxonomy): Eukaryota > Metazoa > Arthropoda > Insecta > Lepidoptera > Pieridae > Pieris > Pieris macdunnoughi. Next base: position 53,764 of record CAJOBZ010000032.1, on the reverse strand, counting down.
TCCTAATAGATATATTGGCCATATATCTATTAGGAGGTATTAAAAAAACTAATTGTAGAAAATGTATTGTTTGCATTAACATTTCTTATCGGAAATTATCTTTAACGAGTCAACGCAAACGATTAAATCACATTACATATTTACTTTATTTTAGGGCGATCATTTGATACAAATTATCATACTATAAAACCCACGGTAGAGTTATATGATGAATGATAGACTCACGATTAAAAAAAACAAAACGTTGTTCTCAGCAATAAACTGTGTTCCTTATATTAGTTAATACGTTAATATTAGCTAGATGTAATTACTTCGTAAGTAAAATTTTATCTTCTGCTAGATCTTCAATCTTAATAAGTAAACAAATATGATCAACGCTTCACGTATGACAAAACATAAGATTTTTTCATTAAATACTTTTTATATATAAGAGAATTTAACAACTTTCAATATTTCAATTCACGTAGAAATTTAATAGTTTAAATGTTGAAATATTTCGTGAATAAGGCTTTTTACGATAATTACCTTACTGTGCCTAGATTTTATCGAAATCGCCAAATAATACATATCACTACTCCATTGGAGATAAGATAATTTATAAAAATATATGTAAATATTTTTAATATTAGTCATGTTAGATATAGTATAATTCATAGATGCGTATCGTTCATTTATTATATTTATTTGAAATGAGTATATAGCTCCTTGTTTAATTGGGATCAAAGTATATGTAAGAGCGTAACGTGGCTAAGCCAAATGGCCAGAAGATTGTGAAATTTTCAAAAGGACTGCCACTTTTTAGTGCCGGTCAATAAAAGCTAATAAGCTATGAAACCATTTACGGCAGTACTTAATAGTAGAATTCTCACGAATAATTTCATAATTGTATACTCTTTTGAAGTTAAAATAAATCGCTTTATTCTGTGCAGTACATAACAATTATGTAAACATTAACGTTATTGGCCGTTTTGGGACGGTGTCACAATTGTATATCAATTATTTTAATAAATTATATGTTCGGCAATTGATAAAACAATACGACTTATCATATGTTGTTAAAAATGTTAAGTTTAACCTAAAAGATTCGATAAATACCAATAACCCAGTACAAAAACAAAGTTTATTAAACATTTCTTAAATTATATAAGTATATTTATTAAATATTGTAAAATTAGTTATCCTCGAAAATGTTTGTCTTTAAAGTTTCCGAAGGTCAATTTTATGAAGGTCCCCGTCCCGCCAAAATCCAACAGACCACAGCGCATGCAGTGAGGCGATCGCTGCTGCCACAGATAAATAAATATGAATTGTTGTAATACCATAGATATGGCATGCCATTTTTATTGAGCTCATAGCTCACTTATTTTTGTATTATTTTATTTTGCTGTAATGATAAACAATAAAAATATTATTAAGACAAAATTGTTTAACCATATTTATTAAGTACATTTTTGGTTGTATAATCACAATTTTAACTTGATTTAAACTACGAATTTTATGATATATGATTAAATAAAATGTATATGTTGTTCATTATAACTGTCAATTACTTAAGCTTTATTTTTTAAATAATCGTGTTGAATAAAATAAGGTGCATGTCTAAAACTACAGTTAGTCAATTGTCTTCGCCACATGGAATGTCGTGACGGAGTATGCTAATAAAATATACATACTATAAGAAAAAGAAACGTTTTTTTATTTCTCTATTTTACTTTTCCTCTTGAGCTTTACCGTTGCCAACCATACGACATTTGTTATCGTGAATATTTAGTTTAGGGAATGATATTTTTTGGGATTTCCCGCGAGATCTCATGCCATTTTACGAGATCAATCCCGAAGCGTAACATGACGAGATTGGTAGTAGCAGTGGCAGTAGTAAAATTAAAGTTAATCAATAAAAATAAATAGAAGATTTTTTTGTGTTTTCTTTTGTTCGATTTAAACAATTGGTTTTCGAAAACTACTCGAGATTGTAATTCTTTATTCCACGAGATCTCGAACTAACGATTCTCCTCGAGATTGCATTTAATAATATTTACAATGAAGTATTTCAGTCGTGAGAAATGGTTGAGTGTTTTTATACTTAGTCGATTATTCTAGCGTTTAAAAGTGTTAAATAGTCACAACACATTTCTATCATTTTTATTAATTTTAAAGTAACCATTCGGTACTTAATTGCCTTTAATAAATCACTGGGAATCGAACTCAAGAACGGTACGCTATATACATATACCAAAAGTAACCTAACATAAATTAACATCCTTTTACTATACATTCTACTTAGGGTCCTTCAAGAAAAGAGTGTACGAATTCTTAAAAGGCCGGCAACGCACTTGTTAGCTCCCTGGCAGTGTGTGTCCATAGGCGACGGTATCACTTGACATCAGGTGAGCCTCCTGCCGGTTTGCTCCGTTTTATATAAAAAAATATAGAATATATTTATTAATTCAATTTATAATCCCGCGGGAATAAATTTAAATAAAAAACATTTATAGTTTATCAAGTATATTTCAAGAATGAATGACTCGTTTCACAATTCATAAAATCTTTAAAACAATAACTTATACACAAAACTGTATCGGTCACTAATAAAACATTCGTTTCGAACGAACCACACGCAGGTCCACAAATAAAATACATAGGAATGCGATAACTTAAGTACGATTATTACATTAAAAAGTCAACAATTCCAGTAACTTTTGCGAATCAGTGCACTATATTGGTTGATTACTATAGAATGTGCTGCAATACGAACTTCCAAACCAAGATTTTCGTATTGGCTATCTAAGGTCCAACGGGGATCAAATTAACCACTGAAACAGTTTAAGAGGTATAACTTTAGTATGTCATTGTACTCTTCAAGAAGTAATTAGATTTTAGTCGCATAAAGATAAAAAAGTACTAAAGTACATTCATAAGATAGTAACATGATGTCAATAAGATCTCAGTCCCAAGTTTGCCACATCAGCGCCCCAGACATTGAGAGAACTACATTGAATCTGCAGATGCTGATTTACAAAGTAAGGGCTGATTTTGGTGTACAGTTGAACACTGTCAAAATTTGTCACTGCTGGACCGTTAAAACTAGCTCGTAGCTCAAATTTTTATTCACTCTTTATGCATTTTAGGACAAAGGTAAAGAAACCATCCGTACTAATAGTCGCCGTCGTTTATCAACAGGTTTTTACACGATTTTCGTTTGACAATTTCAATCGAATAATCACTAAATTACCTATTAGAATTCCAACATCGTCACGTTTACTCATTTTTAATGTGACTCAAGATAACAGCAAACAAATATACGATACGATTAAGAAAAAAATTCGGGAGAAACTAGGCCAAATTATGCGTGGAGTTTCCGGGACTATGTACATAGAAGGAAAACCATTGGGCATCTTATAACTCAAAGCAATTTATTTTTCAGGAATACTGAATCTCAATGATGAGTTTTTGAACCACGGAAGGTGGAATGTAATGGTCAAAGACAAAATAAAACGTTGTTTACCTTAGCTTAGAAACTAAAAACTTGGTAAATTTAACCATAGTTTTCGTTGTGAAGATATGAAACAAGCAACCCTAAGCACGTAGCTTTGGATAATTATTTCATACATTAAATCCCGCGAAATAGATAAATACGGTTTAAATCGAATTTTGGTCATCGCATTGTACATGGACATGCCGTGGCGAAGCCAATAACTATGTAATTTTTAAGTACGTAATTACATACTATGTTATAAATTTTATCCGTGCTACTTTAAAAAATTTTACGATCACGTTATGAAAATGAATAGAACAGAGCGACAACTAAATGGTAAACAGTAACAAATATAACCAAAATAAAAATAATTTGCGCAATTTATTAAAACATTTCCTATAATAAAAACATTTAAATACTCTAGTTAATCTTTGTTACACATATATTTCTAAATCTTAAAACAGTAGGTACTACAATCACAATAATATTACTCCTAAAGGTTAATACAGAAATTTATAACAATAAATAAATATTAAAATAGCATTTAGATAAAAATATATAAATAGTGTACTGGAATGCTGTGCAGTGAATAGTGAGAAACATTTTTTACAGAAAAAATCACGTAAACTGAGTACGTTTTTATCGATGAACGGTGAAATAATTACTACCTACACTTATAATAAAATTTAATTTAACTATATTATGTGCAAATCGTATTGTACTTAATGGACACAAATAAAACAATCTAATATAACGACAGAATGGCAAGTAAGTTTCATGCATTATCTAAACCAGTGTGCAACAAGATGGAAATATTACTCGGCTTTATTGTCTAGCTGCGTAACAATCTGGTTAGAAACAACTTTAGTAGCAAGCGCAGCATCTGGGATGAGAAAGCGGTCCATATCTTTAATAAGCAAGCTATCACCATCAGGCACACCATACTTAAATGTGATCAATTCCGGGTGTCTCTTCTTAGCTGTGATCTTAACAATGGTTGACAGCAGCCGTCTCGACAGCACCTTAGCGAAACCTTTCTTGTTGGGAATTTCACGTAGAATAACTAAATGTGTTTCCGTTACTACTAGGAATGAGTCATGCATATAACCATTGTATAACACTTCTTGACATTGGAAACTATTGATCACATTCGGTCCTTTTAGAAAAGACTGTGTTTGTACGATCTCGTCAGCGAGCTCGGCTGGATCCGGTCGCACGTCAGAGTACGACTCGTCGTCATCATCGTTAATGGTAAACACAGGCGGCACGTTCCTATAGCGGCTATCCTTTCGGTCAGATGTCGATACGTGCCAATCGCTTGTGTTACTCTGCGAATTTGGATTAACTATGTACTCAATTAACTTTCCTTTGACCTCCTGACTTTTAGCCCTCATTGCTGACGATAACTTGCCAAACAACTGAATAGCTGGAATGTTTTCTCTTCTCTTTGTCTCCCTTAACTCCAAATGTACGTTATTATTATTGGGAGCGCACACTAAACACTTTGCCTGATTGTGATCCTCTAAGCAATCAGTCATGTGTGGTCCAAAGTAATCGTGAATCGCCACGAATCCGCCGTCGAGCATGGACACATGCTTTATATTTCTTTTGAGGAATGATGCTACAACCATATGAGCATAGCTATCTTCTTCAGTTCTACCCGACCCAACAAAACATAAATGTTCACCAGCTGCCAGAGAGCCTGCAGCTAGAGCTTGCCTTTGGGCACTCAGCAAGCCTTGTACCGCTGTGTTAAAAGCATTGGGTTCTTGCAGCATCAGGTTGCAGTCAAGATGGAAGGCAGTTGATAAGTGACCAGCATTGTACTGCTCTGCTGGACGGCAATCAACTAAAAAAAACTTGACAGTGTCTGTATCCATACTGTCAATGGTAGCACTCTCAATAAGCTCATGGACTGCCAATGGAAGACATAAGGCTTGTGAATAGAGCTTTGAATTAATTTCAAGTCCACAATCAGAGAACAATACCTCTAGCACATCTTCACGGAAAGAAACTGGTGTCTTTAGAGAATAGTAATGAGCTAAAGAACAGAAATCTGAAACATCATTAGCATCCAAATCCCCAGGCATTTTTCTTAAGCATTCAATTATATTTGCTTTACCATCCTCCTTCATTTGCAATAGTTGTTCTCTTGCATTTATAATCATTATCAAACATAAGAAGAATATAAAGAAGGGGTCAGACCTCTGGAAGTATAAATCCCACATAAATAGAACTACTTCCAAGTTACAAGTCCCGGAGAATAGAGACCGGAGCCATGGCATACAATATTGCTCAGGTGTAATCCTTTTAGTATCCAAAAAAGAACACAGTTCCGGGTCATGATATTGAATAATCAATCGTAAAATGTGAAAAGGTACACCATTAGCCACACATCCACTTGGAATGTATAACTTTAATATCTTTTCAAAAAGGTTGTAGGTATCTGAGCGTGGTAATTTTAAACTTAAGAGTGGATATAATATTTCTACCCAGCCATTACTAGACGCATAGTTAAGAGATTTAGATTTACAATAGAATGTTATAATTGACTCAATGTCTGAAATTACCGACAACTTTTCATCATCATCATTGTCAAGTTTTTGAACAAATTTTTTCACATCATCTCTTAGATCATTTTGGTTATTCAAATCAAAAATTTCATCAAACATAAGTAACTGGTTGGCACTGTCCTGACAATTAAGACACACTAGCCAGATATCAGCACGAAGGCTATCAGGAATTCTTTTACCTTTTGTTATGTTGTTTATTTCATATGATGAGCAACCATCTAAGAGCGCTGATTCTAGCTCAATCAACCTGAAAATATAACATATCGATTTACAATTTCAAATCCTGCAACAGAGATGGCAAATATCTATGAAGGTAATATATACTTACCAAGTTGTATCCTCTTCTTCCTTTGTCATTGTTAAAATATAGGTCGATAAATCGAAATATATAAGAAAATGACACAATTTTCATAGGTAAGTCTCCATGAGTACTTAACTCCTATCTCTTGGATCTTTATGGACTTATTTCTTGTAAGAACAATGTCTGTTTAGTAAATAACTATTATTATTTTACATATGCACCAAGTAACGATCCACAATTTTGAGAAATATTAACTTTCCGTATCAATAGCATTCTTCCCGTCTTTGTGGCTTTAATTACTTATTTGTTTTTCCATCAAAATGAAAGTACCTTTAAGTTCTAACGAAAGACAGTCTGCACTCTGCAATGTACAAACTACAATATTCAATCATCAATCATTAAAAATTAGTATCAAGAAACATCATTCATGTATGTGATATGTCATTCTAGAAATGTACGAACTACGAAATACTCATTTGTGCCAAAGTATTGGCACTTGGCAGCTGTGGCTGTCGGCTGTCAAGTGAAAAATGAGTGGGTAGGTACTAGATAGCCGAAAAAATCAAACTTCAAAATTATGTTGAAATGGTTCGAACTTTGAAGAATCAAAATAAGGTTTAATATTCAGATTTCAGTGTGTTTTAACATCATAGCATAAAATATTTTTTTCAATTCTTATACCATTAAACAAATAATCAACATTTCAGATTTGATAACCCTTAACAAATTTTAATGTCTTTGAAGTGACGGTGTATGTAAGTACTAAGTACCCTTTATTACCTTAGCAAACAATGGGTAACGCAGGGAGTAACCCTCCTAAGGAATGGACAAAAGATCATCAAAGTAAACATGTTGAAGTTGGACCATCCTCTCCAACAAAAGATGGAGAGGCCTTTACATTTGACAAGAAAACAGACGACGACCGAAGCGGTCGAGACGATGACAATAACCTTGAAGAAGGAGCTCCATATTATACAAAAGCTGTGCCTGCATATGAAGATCATGATGAAGAACCTATGCCCCGTAAAAGATCAAATACATTAACTGAAAGCAATAAGAGTATAGAAGATGTTCAAGTGTTACCAACAGTCTTCAAATGGGAAGGAGGGGGAAAACAGGTTACTTTTGTTGACATCTTAGAAATTACATTAATAATAAATAATACTAACAGGCTGTTATTAACCATTACAGGTTTTTATCAGTGGAACATTTACTGAATGGAAAACAATTCCTATGGTCAAATCTCATGGAGATTTTGTAACTATAATTGACCTACCAGAAGGTGAGCATCAGTATAAATATTTCGTAGATGGAGAATGGAGACATGATCCTACAGTAGTAAGTAACCAACTATGGCATCTTATACAAACAATATCATCATGCACATTGATTAAGATTTGTACCTTATATTTTTATTAAAAAAAATTTTGAAATAAATACAAAACATTCAACTTTGCTTTTCTTTTAGATTTTCATAGGGATTTTAATATTATTATATGATTAATGTTTTATTTTATATATTATTTTTACTTTGCTAGACATAAATAACTTTAACATGTCATTTTTTTTTTAGAAAGTTGTAGACAATGGAATGGGATCTAAAAACAATTTGGTAACTGTGAAAATGTCTGATTTTGAAGTATTTCAAGCTCTTGCTAAGGACAGTGAAGGCATACACAGTTCAGCGCAGACTGAATATTCCCAGGTTTCTACTATAAACTCAATAAATTTTTCTGTAATAAAGAAAAGGAATGATTTATATGTTGTCATGAATGATAATGTTTATTTTTAGGAAATCCCACAATCCAAGCCCTGGGAAAAAGTATCTGGACCTCCAATATTACCACCCCATCTGCTGCAAGTTATTTTAAATAAAGATACACCATTATCGGTAGGATAATTTAATATTTATAATTTATTTTGATATGCCTAAAGGTTGGCTACTAGTTAGTAAGGCTTCAGCATGCAACTCTATACTTTGAGCTTTGCTAGTTTGTTTCTATGTGCTAAAATTTTTTACACCTAGTAAAAAATATCAAAAAGCAGACATTTAAAACTGAGGCCTAGACAGAGGGTTGTACCAACACTATTTTTTAAAGTAATTAATATCTATGTGGTCAACAAGCATACTAAAAAGCTAATAAAGCATACTAATAGATATTGTTTTGAAAACTCTAACTGTTTCTAATTCCAATGTAAAACAATTAGATTATACTTAACCAAATTTGACTGAATCCTTTATTTCATTTTATTAAACTTGTACTATTTATTTATTTAAATAAGATGGTATTTATTTACAATAATATGTCTTAACAACCGCACTATTTGAGGTGACAGTAATGAATGAACAACATTTAAATTTTCAGTGTGAGCCAACACTTTTACCAGAACCCAATCATGTGATGTTGAACCATTTATATGCATTATCAATTAAGGACGGAGTTATGGTGCTATCTGCAACACATAGACACAGGAAGAAGTATGTTACAACATTGCTGTATAAACCAATTTAAACAAAAATTGTAGGTACTTAAATCACTGAAAAGATAGTAAAACATAGGAAAAACATTTGATATTTTATTATTTATTTATTACCATTGTTCTTAATTATAAGCTTTTAGGTTTAATTACAATGAAGTTAAACTTTGGATCTTTTGAGATTAGAGTAACAGTCTAAAATTAAGGCCTAGATACATGTTTTATGTATATTACATGAGTATGGTTTGTCAGAGACATTTAAAAAAAGTGCATGTTAGTTGACAATTTTGAATACATGGTGTAAATTTATTTTTAGAAAATGATTATATTTTTACATTTATGGCATTATTTTAAAACTACAAATGTTTGACATATATTAAATACTTTCTCATAATATTGTAATTTAACTTTTCAACACTCCCGTTACAATATTTAAATTATAATACTGATTAATATAATCCTTTGGTAAAACCACAATCACATAATTATTTAATATCATATATGTTATGACTCATTTGTAGAATTTCTTAATAGAGAATAATGTAATATATTGATGATCTAGCCATCCTTGAAAATTTATATAGAGTTATACATTGATTATTCATAGATCTGACTACCAATTATTCATGTTGCTAGCTAATACATACCACTTAATTGGGAAATTGAATGTCATGACCATTGCCACTAACTTTACAACAACATATTAATTGTTATGTTGCATATAGTATTTTAACCAGAATCTTAAAGGAGGTGGTTCCTTTTTTTTTTTTTGTAATTATATACTAAAGATGGCCTTTCAGCTATCTTATCATATTACAATGGCATATGCCATTTTTAGACTTTCTGAGCTGTTACTTATAGCACAATTTTGAAGTTTTAATAAAAGAAAGATGCTACTTATTAATTCTTAATTTATTTTTATTGATGTAGTTTCAAACAAGTAGAAGTAGGATAATTCTGAAGAAGCCTAGGCATTCTTGTATACATTTTTGTCAGCTTATGTTATATAATCTCATAGCCTCTTAATTGTCAGCTTATTAAACAACCTCATCTAAAAGTGGCTTTTTGTCTTTTCTCATCTGTTCACTCTCAACATTAGTATTATTAACTGGATTTTTGAAATACATAGCCACAGATATAACAACTAAACAAATAGATACTATTGTGTAAAATGTAATTACTATATGGAATAAAATATAACATACCACAGCTGTTATTATTAACTCTAAAGCACTAGCATATGTTTTGAGAATTGAATTCAAATTCTTCAAAAAGAAGCTTGTCACTATTCCTACAATAGCACTATTTACAGTGATTAATATCACAAACACATCACCTAAAGATTGAAAGTCTTTAAACATAGTAAGAACTTCTCCTTTGCACATAAGAATAAAAAAGTTGCAAATGACGGAATCCAAATACATGAAAACATTTTGTAGGAATATGTCTACATTGGAACCCTTTGTTTTGAGCAAATATTCATTATAAGTGCCAGCTAAGCATGAACAGAAGTTTTGAAAGTTTATTGAAACAAAATAAATGTTAAATATCTGAGACCAGATACCATCAGCATCTCCCTTGGATGTTATTGTAGCTGCATCAAAGTTCTTCAACATACAACCGAGTGTAAGTATGCCTAGAGATATCCACTGTATAAATGCTAACTTTTTCTTGAATAGGAACTGAAAGGAAATTACTACTTGATAAATTTTTATCATATAGAATATAGATTATAATATTTTTATTAAATATTTTTAATTAATTTTGATTGCTGTTGATAACAGTATTTATTATTAATATTTAACTCACCTGAAAAATAAATGCTGTCAATACTACTCTGAATTGCAGGAGAATATAGTATGATGTTGGATCATAATGAGATAAATTGATAAAAGCTAAATTATTGTAGAAACAATAAAGCAAAGATGGTATGAAGTACTGGAGCAGAAGATTATAATTATTTGAAATAGCTTTAAATATATGTGGCTTATCTCTGAAAAAGAAATACTATTGTGAATGATCCATTTACAATTTACTTGTATACATTTTACTCTCAAGAAAAGAAAATTACACTAACCCTCTTTTATATGTATAAAGAGCGGCAGAAATGAATAGCTTTAACAATTCAGATAAAAAAACAACTAGTGTTGTGTTGTAATCATATACTCCATTTTCAGTTTTAGATGCAGTAATGAAAACACCTGAAATGAAATTTTGAATTAGTCATAGATCATACATAATTCAGAAATATATTCCTAAATCAACTAAAGTCTTACCTTGAAAAACAAATAATATTATATATAAAGCAAATACAATAAATCCTTCCTTGTTGGGAAATAACTTTTTAAATTTTTCCATTTTATGGTGTGCTCCAGTTAACTTCAAAATTTAACTTAAATTACCATTCTAGATTAAGTGCGCTAGTTAGTGCACATTCCTTAAATCAAAATACAATTTATAATAAAGTGAAATTATTGCTTTAAATTTTAATATTCATTTTACCAATGATTGTTAATTATATATGTATATGAAATTAGTAATTATTTATTTAATGATAATTTTAGCAAAAATGCAAATATAAATAAGTACTAGGAATTATTGTTCAAGCAATGATTAAACAGAGCATAACTTAAAGGGGAATCCCTAATAACTTTAACGGGAAAATTTTGATACTCAAATTACCAACTGATCTGTGATAGTCATCTTTGTACTCAAATACACCCACGGACCTATATTAAAATAGTTGATACTACGTACTAAAGTTTATGACCAAATTAATGGGCATTTCATAAAAAACTAAAAAAATCATTTTCGTTCGCATACTTTGATTGAATTTTTAATAGCAGGTTTATAGTATTCTTCCTCACCGAATAAAATTGTATTAACAACAAACCGAGATGACCTTATTTATTCGTAAGCGTTTTTTCTCACTTTTCGCTAAATGTTATAAGAGTTTAGACTTCGCTAGATGAATACATTTATTATTAATAATTAAAATGTATCAAATAAAATTTGTTTCTGTAATTCTGTATAGGTACTGTAAAGTCAAAAGTGTAAACTGAACTGTTGATAAATTGAATATTTGATACCACAGAATGACAGATCACAGAACACATCACCTTTTGAGCACAGATAAAATATCATATACTGACATTCTAAGACTTTCGACTTTGACGCTATATCTTTTTTGTTGTAATAGAAGCTAAACGCTAATGTAAGTTAGGACTCAGGACTTTGAAAACTGTGAACGTTGCGTGGTTTTTTATTTATTTTTATAGCCATTCTTCATTCTAAAATTTGATTTTGGAGTGCCATCTACTGGAAAACGAGGCAATATTAATATGTATTTTCGGGGTTGGGATAAATTATTAAGATATTTAAAGGGATAATTATTTATTTTATGAGCAATGGACTAAACTAGTGGGGTGAGATGAGAGTCGCGCCCGGTACAAGGTCTAAATGCGAACTAACTTAAGTGAATATAATAAGATATAATGGAAATGAACACACAAGCAAATCATATTGCATGGTGTCATTTACATTGCAAATACCTGTACGGTTGTAAATCGTACATGTTCCCGGGGGAGGAAAAGATGAGGGTTAGTAAAATGGAGGATGAACTTAAGACTAACAAGGTGATACACAAATTTTAATATTAAATGTTTATATGTTATGATTAGTTGTGGGTGAGAAAATGAATTACATTTATCATATTAGCTACAAAGATTCAGTTATATTTAATTCCGGAAGGAAAACACACGAAAGATCGGCGTGGAAGCTCGATCTTGTTTATTAACACTTTTATTATTATGATAATGCCTTTTTTCCCTAACTTCACACTCACTCACAACACTTTCACTTTTCACGGGGTGTGTAACTGTACTGAGCTTGACACGAACTTAGTATTGAAAGGAAAAATAATGTTAAGGATAAAACCATAGCACAGAAAGAGATGCCGCTGAAATTCTTCGCTTTAGGCTTCTTTTCATCGACCTTCTCATGGTTTAAAGATTGATTACTATTATTTGTAGGTAGAAAGGATAACTTAACGACTGGGCGTTTAATAGAACAGTTCTTGGTTTTAAGCGTGACGACTCTTACCAGCCCGTCCCTTTCGGGATGTAGCTCTACAACACGCCCTAAAGCCCATTTACCGGGCGGAAGATCTTCTGATTTTTTGATGACTATATCGTATAAGTTGAGATCTTTTTGAGGTCGTTTCCACTTTGATTGTGAGAGATATTCATTCTTCCATTTGAACCGAATATTATGATAGATTTTCTGCCATCGAGTTCTAAGATCATTTTCTTGTTTTTGTAACCATCGAGGTATTTTAAATTGCGTTATATAGGATATGTCGGCTTTTATTTTATTCCATTCTAAGACTAATTTATGAGGTATCGGCTGATCCCATCCTAGATCAGACTTCCAAGTTTCTTGAAATAAAATTTTAAGTTTTGTAGTGACTGGTGCTAACCAGCCCGAAGGGTCATAAAATTTTGAGATTTCGGACAATAATTGTCGCTTAGTAGGGGTAATATTTGGGATATAATTAATAGGATAAAAGATAAATTCGTCGGCATTGGGATTCCAACGAAGGCCTAAAGTTTTAGTTGACTTCTGGTGCTTAAAGTCGAATTCTTTTTCGGAATCGTTCATATCTTCTAAGAGAACAGGTAAGTTTGAACGCCATTTTCTAAGATTGAAACCTCCAGATTTGAGTATTTTAATTAAATCGTTCTTCAGCTCTATTGCTGTTTGTGCAGAGTGAGTACCATGCAACAGATCGTCCATGTAAAATGAGCTTTCTAACACAGCAGGTGCGATACTGTAAGGATAATTTGATCGTTCATCGATTGCAAGTCTTTTCAGGATCATCATGGCCAAGAAAGGTGCGGCCTTAGTTCCATAAGTTACAGTGGCTAGTTGAAATTCACCTAACGGTTGGGATTGATCATCTCTCCAAATAATCTTCTGGTATTTTTGATGTTCTGAATGAAGCCAAATATTGCGAAACATTTTCTCTATGTCGGCTGTAAAACCATATTTAAATTGTCGCCATTTTAAGATTAGTGTTTGAAGGTCTTGTTGTAGATTTGGCCCCCTACACATAAGATCATTAAGGCTAAATCCACTCGAAGTTTTCGAAGAGGCATTAAAAACAACTCGCAATTTCGTAGTTGATGATTCCGCTCGTTGTACACAATGGTGCGATAAGTAGCAACCCGACTCTACGGCGGCGCGTGACACAACGGGTATCATGTGTCCGAGCTCTCTGTACTCCGATATAAATAATTTATAATCACGAGCTAAATAAGGTTTTTAATAAGTTTATTTTCCAATTGAATAAATTGAGCGATAGACTTTGACTTCGATTCGCCCAATTTTTCCTCGAGATTTTCTTTAAAAGGTATTTTCACAACGTAACTGCCGTCGTCACGTCTTGAGGTTGTATTCTGAAAAAACTCTATACAATTTTGATCTTCCTGTGACATATTTAAGGGTTCATGAATATCTTCCACTTCCCAAAACCTTTGGATATCGTTATTAAGGATTATATTACACTGATAGGTTTTATAATTACCGGTTATTATCCATCCCAACTGCGTTTGTTGCGCAATCGGAAACCTTTCTTGAAATCTACAAATACCGTCCAAGATAATATCAGAATAAACATCAGCGCCGAATAATATATCAATAGGGCTACTTTTATAAAATTCTGAATCAGCTAATATTATATGATTAAGCTCAGGCCAATTTGGTTTTGGCAGGGTATAGCTCGGTAAGTTCCTTACAAGTTTTTTCATAATAAATACATCCGTGTTAAAGGTATAATCATTGACTATCGATAAACACTTGATAGAGATTTTGCCCTTGCAATTGTTTTCTGTATTTCCTATCCCAGAAATGTAACCATTACATTTTTGTCGAGGTATTTTTAATAATTGAGCAGCATTTTCACTGATAATTGAGATTTGTGAGCCCTGATCTAAAAGAGCTCTCATATTTTTATAAGATCCATCCGCTGCCTGTATCTTAATAATGACAGTGGCAAGTAATATTTCGGCAGGGTCACTTGGAAGAGATACTAATGTGTTAATTTCTTGTTGTTGAGGTAAATGTTTCACAACCCGGGGCACGTGTAACCTAGATCGTGAAACTTCCGGTGTCATATTATCTTTTGTAAAACATTCATGTAAAATTGTATTATGATTTTTATTACATTCCTTGCACATTAATTGCGAAAGGCATTTTTTACCTTCATGATAATGTAAACAGTTGATACAAAGGTTCAATTTTGCAATAGCATTTCTTCGTGCGATAGGCTGCATATTTAATAATTTTTGGCATAAATGTATACGATGATCGCTTGAATTACACACCGGACACAGCTTGCGTTTTTCAATAATTTTATTACTGGAATGTGTCGGTTGCGAAATAACCTGATTTGTAGAATAAGTATACTTAGGATTATTATAACTTTGTCTAAAGTTATGATTAAAATTTTTCGAAGATGATGATTGATTATTTAAATTTTTTGAAGGTTTATATTGATTGAAGTTATGATATGACACTTTTGGGGTGTGATTTTCTTGCTTCTTCCGTGAAGTTTCTAGGGTCATAAACTTAGTTTCTAAAAACTGCAAAAAATCTTGTAATACGGGTAATTCTCTCGGCGATTTCAAAGACTGTATATATTCATTGTACGTGTCTGCGTCTAACTTCTGAGACAATATACATACAAGGAAGGGATCCCAGGAAGAAACATTAATTCCAAGATTTTCTATCGCATTTATACTCTCGTTTGTAACATCGTGAATGCGTTTGATATGATTATACGACTGGTATTGAATATTAGGAATATTTAAGAGATTGTTAAGGTGAGATGTAAAGATTAGACGCTTATTATCATAGCGATGACTGAGAATATTCCAGCTTATGAGATAATTATCTGAGCTTACCTGGAGATGTTGAATCAACTTCTCAGGTTCACCCTTAACCTTACTTTTGAGAAATTGTAATTTCTGCGCATTTGAAAGAGATGGGTTACTATGAATAGTTTCCGTAAAGAGATCTTTGAAGGAAACCCATTGGTTATAATTTCCCTCGAAGGTTGGTAACTCCATTTTAGGGGTTGTTTTCTCGATGTGTGATACCGACCACATCTTTTTATTGATATCCTTCTTAACTTTAATGTAATATTTTTCGTAATTTGTAAATTGCTCTTCATATTCTCGGTTGGAACCACAAAGTTCATTGTCCAACTCCCAATGTAAGCTATCAATTGCAGTCCAACGGACTTGCAAGGTCTTTAGGATGTCTTCTAACTCCCACTTTTCCGAGATAAGGTCAAGTTCTATACTCGAGGCAGTTCTTAGAAAAGCTTTAAAATTTGTAGTTTGTTTTCTCATGAGCTCTTCTGTTTTACTCTTATTAGAGTTATTTTTGAGAGATATTTCCTGAGATTCATTGGAGGTCGATGCGTTAGAGGTAGACGGGGCTTGAAACGTTGGAGGTTGTAATTCAGGGGATTTTGTAATGCTTGCCAAAGGCTTATAATTTATTAAAGTTGTCTTAATATTACCATATTTTTTCTTAATCTGCTCGTATTTATTAAAAGTAAAATATTCATGAGACTGATCACTAAAAGATAAAAGTGTCATATGGTTATTATGAATATCTGTAAAATATTGTTCTAACGTTTCTAAACGACGACGTATATAATCGGGAGTCTTTCGCTCCGCTCCATCCTTCTTAAAGTTGATATAAAGCTTATCCACTGCGTCCACCAACTGCTGTTGGGTAGCTAAAATATCTTCCATTGTGGACATAATTAATGATTATCAGAGATAACAATATAACCTTACTTGTTCAGCTGATAAGTTGCTCAAGATATCCTCGCAATACCTGCAAGGTTGTACTGAATCCGAGATGTAGTGTGCCTTCCTGAGGCACCGAAGTCACGAGGTAAAGAGATGTAGTGCCTTCCTAGGGCACCGAGGTCACGAAGTGAAGAGATGTAGTGTGCCTTCCTAAGGCACCGTGGTCACGAGGTAAAGAGATGTAGTGCTTTCCTAAGGCACCGAGGTCACGAGGTGAAGAGATGTAGTGTGCCTTCCTAAGGCACCGAGGTCACGAGGTGAAGAGATGTAGTGTGCCTTCCTAAGGCACCGAGGTCACGAGGTAAAGAGATGTAGTGCTTTCCTAGGGCACCGAGGTTACGAGGTGAAGAGATGTAGTGCTTTCCTAGGGCACCGAGGTTACGAGGTGTACAAATGTTGAGGTATATTGCCTTTCTTAGGCAATGTGATTAGGATAAAAGAGGTGTATCCATAAATCGTAGTTCTAGATGTATTCTTTTGAAACGCAGGTATCAGTATAACACACACACTAAGCACAATATTGCGAAAGTACACGCGCCCTGATCCTGCCACAAATACGACTAATGGCTCGAAGGACCAATGTTCGGGGTTGGGATAAATTATTAAGATATTTAAAGGGATAATTATTTATTTTATGAGCAATGGACTAAACTAGTGGGGTGAGATGAGATAAGAGTCGCGCCCGGTACAAGGTCTAAATGAGAACTAACTTAAGTGAATATAATAAGATATAATGGAAATGAACACACAAGCAAATCATATTGCATGGTGTCATTTACATTGCAAATACCTGTACGGTTGTAAATCGTACAATGTATTTTAATTAACTGCCATCTTTGGGAACTTAATTGAACTATAACAAGATATATACATACGCTCATTAGTCTATTCCCCTTAAAGCCAAAAATCATATTAAACGTTATATAATATATATATATATGAAACAATACTATAATAATTACAATATATTATTATAGCAAGAAAACACTGTCGTGAAATTTTGAAAGAGATTTTTTTTATGTTTAACGTTTTTTAACGATTCTTATACGGTTTAGTATTTTAAGGCTTACTAAAGTAAATTCAAACTAAATAAAATCAATAGGTACCTACTTATTTTTTAAATAAATTTTAAAACCGCTGTCTAGATTTATAAAAAATAATCATTATTTCTGAATAATTCTGATTGCCATAGGAATTCAGAGAACAGTAGGTAGAGAGAATGTTTGAAAATCGAAAGAGGGTTATAGACGAAGAAAAAGGGTTTTTTCCAGTAAAAGCATAAAAGCATAATTAAGAAATTATACTCTACTAGCCTTAACACAATGAACCACCGATATGAGCTAGCAATGAGATCACGGATCAAATCACGCAAGTCGTGAAAACAACAGGGTGCGCGCAGGCGCGAATCAGCAGACATTGGGCAGCGGGCGGATGCAAGCAGCAGTCGAGTCCACGACGCGCCGCGCGCTCGCTTACTTCGGCGCGCTGTAATGTACGCTTTACGCGCGCTGCACACGCTCAGGTGGGAATATCTCTAGTATTACGTGTACATTCAGACCTTGACTCCTGGTACCACAATCACGTACATTTGTCATCGAATTGTATCCCTACTATTTATTATATTACAGAGTGTTCACGTGAAAGTATATTATCTGTAAATCATAGTGACCTAATCCTACTAACGAATTTACTATTGATATTAATTACAAATTGCTGTAAAAGTGTTATTTGTATTTATAGTATTACTAATGGCTATTTACACAATATGAGTATGTTATTTTATATACCCACTATATATCTAGAAAAACAAATACTCAATGTATAGAAAAATCGTAAAATCAATTTTATTTTTTATAAATTATAATAAATCTTTCGTTTGGATCTCTCTACCATGATTTGATCAATTAGTAGAAATATCATTGTCAAACATTTTAGTATAGTGGATACTGATTTTATTACATTAATAATTATTATAATTAACAAAAAACTCACAGGACATAATCTTATAATCAATGTTAGAATGGCGAATATATTTCATTCAATAATATATTTATAACTGTACCTAAAACTTAGAATTCACATATGTGTTATTCCTTTTTAAAACAATATTAAAATGTGGTTTTCGTCTTTAATTCTGTCGCTTATTTAAAATAACAACACAATATTTCCTGTTATCACGTAGATAAACTGTAGTCAGGTATATTTACATCTTAAAAATATATTATCTAATTCGGTTGTATGTTAAGTCAGTTCAACGATTAATTAGAAAATATATATATATTAAGTAGAAAGTCATAAACAAAAATAAACTTAAATCGATGTGTTGTAGTGAAAGAGAGGTCTCGGTCCAGTTTGATGTGGCGCGGTGAAGTGTGGAGGACGCGGCCAAGCGTGTAATCGACACACTGCCCTCATGAGGGCCGCCCCGTAGCGCCCGCAGCGCCCCATAGTGCCATTGGGGTCATGCTCGCTGCTGCTCTCGCGACGCTATCCATCATCGCTGCCCTCGTCATCGCCACCACCGCTGCTGTGCCGCTGCTCCTGGTGCTTCGCTCGGCCTGTCGATTTAACGACACCTCTTTGTTCTCGGAATCGGCTCTCGAGAGTTTTATCGCGTCGTCTGGGCGAATTACACCACCGCGGCCCTTTACAGTTCTGAACTACAACGGTTTGTAAATAATTTATATTTCACTATAATTAATAAATACTTATAACCATTCTGAGTTGGAACTCATGCGAGAAAATAAATGATTTTTTCCTTCTCGAAAAACACACATGAATTCATGTTGTTGCAGAGACGTGTGGTACAGGATGGCAGCAGCACGTTGCGACAGCTGGTTTAAAGGTAGCAGTTCAAGGTGGGGTTGTGGTAAGTGCAGGATGGGGCGGCGCCGCCTTGTGTGGTGCGCTGTCCATGGTGAGTCGTGCGCCACCCTCCTGCGCTGAACCTCACGCGCGGGCTGCTGCGCTGGCTGCACTTGCCCTTCGCCTGCGTTGGCGGAGTGCTACATTGCTGGCGCATAGGCACCAACAATCGGATCTTTGCAAATCTATACTGACAGCAGTGGAACGAGCCCTTCTTGATATAGGCTTACAACTGCGCCAAAGAGATATTCAATCTAAATATAATGAGCAAACATACAGTAAGTATAATTACGGATTTATTTGTTTAAAATTATTATTTTATATTATTCCTAATTCAAATAATATTCTAGAAAAGAACTAGAAATGCGAAACTATAATTAGAGTAAGTTTAGAAATATGTAATAAATGAACCTTCCGGCATTGAGTGTCCATGGGTGGCGGTATCACTTACCATCAGGTTAGCCTCCTGCCCGTTTGCCCCCTGTTCTATAAAAAAAAGTTAACTTTTCGTGGCAAATAATTAATTAAAACATATTTGTTACGTCAAAAAATTGTTACGCCATGGCTATCAAATTATTTAATCACCTTCCAATCACTGCCATGCTATTATAATGATAATTAATATGACATTTGCATGCCAATTTTTTTATGGCTGATTGTGTTTTTAATCGATCTAAATGTACTTTCTTTGCAAATAAACGATTTATATATTATTTTACAGTTTCTATTATCTGCGATGATCAAAACTATGATCAACAGAACAAAAAGTATGGAGTTCACCCCTTGTTAATAGTACGGCGACCGTTTGTTTCGACCATTATGCCTTCTGCGAGACATCGATCTTTTGCGTACGTTTATGATAGTTTAAAATTACAAAATGATTTAACTAACAATACAGAAACGAAAATAAGATCAAGATCTACTCGCAATGATTCAGAGCGACAGTTAGAATGGGCCGAAATTTTTCCATATTATAATATAAATTCTACAAGATCTCCAGCTTCGATGGCTTCAGTTGACATAGATAAAATTAAACAAAATACGAAATTTATAGAACTCGACCCCGTGGATTATCTTAACAGCCTGCTATTCATTGAACACGCTCCGATCGACGCGTATAACCACTTACTTAGAGCACCGTATAACAATACCGAAGCCATCATGTACTCTTTTGATTTATACGAGAGTAAAATGTTCGAGGGATCAGCTTCCTGGGAGCTGGTTACAACTTCGTTAACAGAGACCACCCAATCGGCAGATGACAGTTGGCACACGGACGTGAGGTGGGAAGGGGGTAGTGAATTCGAGGCGTGGTGTATAGATCACGCAGAAGTGAATCAAGAGATTGGAGAAGAGCGTATGCCAGGAGAGGCAGTCTGCGCGGTTGGAGCAGCGGGTGCGGCAGGTGCAGCCCTAGCCGCAGTTATGGTTACTGTAGTTGTTCTGCGGCGTGCAATCAGTTGGCGGCATGGCGTGCGAAGGCGTCCACGTACTGCTGTCGTGCTAGCGCCGGTGGACTTCGAGTTCCCGGCTGACGAGCAGCGGCGCTTGGGTGAGGGGATGGAAAGTGTGTTAAGCTGGTTGCAACAACTACACGATCTGCCCGACCAGCCTGACTTACTGAAGCGACCGCTCGCTCCCTCGGCACCGTCATCAGTGTGTAGTGTTTCGAGGCTGTCGCCCGATGGAAGGATTCGGTACAAAGTAATAAAGTATAACGCAATTAGTATTACACAATTTAAGTATTATGGCGTCAGTTTGAAAATAAAGTTTTTTTACAGGGGGATCCGGTTCATATGAAGTACCTGCCTGTGGCTACATTAGACCTTAAACGAAAGGCTATCGATGTTTTACTTGTTATGCAAAGCTTGCGACATGAAAATCTCAATATTTTTATTGGTAAGTACTATAACATATCGCTGACACTAACAAGCTGCTATTTTAATGTGGTCGAAACTTAGATTAAAAACTAAAAAAAGAAAAAAAAAATGTGCCTGTCACACGCCGTCATAATTTTGGGTTTAAGGCAACCTGGTTTACTGACAATGTTTTCTTTCACCGTCCGAGCGAATGTTAAATGCGCACATAGATAGGAAAGTTGGTGCACAGCCGGGGATCGAACCTACGACCTCAGAAATGACAGTCGCACGCTGAAGCCACTAGGCCAATACTGCTCTGATTAAAAACTAGAGCAGTTCCTATTCTGATTGACTCTCGTCATTTTGACAGATGTTCATTTGTTTCCCATCTAAGAAAGTTCATTCATACTTAAACATCTCGAGTTATAAGTACGCTGACTGGAGGTAACGAGAGCGTATATTTAGTACTACTACAGTATGTGTGTGTAGGGTGTGTCTGTGTTGCACGACCTGCATTGGTGTACGGTGCGGGAGCACGCGGCTCCCTTCAAGCAGTATTGCAGGCGGATGAGCTGCGGCTAGATTGGACATTTCGGCTGTCACTGCTGACGGACCTGGTTAGAGGAATGCGCTATCTACACGCGTCACCACTGCGCGCCCATGGCTGCCTTACGTCACGTGCCTGTCTTGTCGATGCGCGGTGGGTGCTGCGAGTGTCAGACTATGGTGTCGCACAGCTAGGGCATGCTCAGGCGATGCCCATAGGTCTACGCTGCCCCCGCGACTTGCTATGGAGTGCGCCTGAGGTGCTTCGAGTTGGCGATGTAATGCCCCCAACTCAGTCAGCAGACGTGTTCTCCTTTTCTATTATCATGCAAGAAGTCATTGTTCGAGGGGAACCCTACTGTATGCTCAGCTTTACGCCTGAAGGTAATATTTTCACAGCTCGCGTCAAAACTTAGAGTTGTATCAGTGTCATAATGGTTCATATTTATTTATTTACACTTCGTTACCTTATACAAAAAGAAACATATAAAAAAGCAGGTTAAATAAGTTATTAGGCAACGGGCGGCCTTATCGCTAAGAAGCGATTTCTTTCAGGCAACCCAAATATGGAACTATAAAAAAAGAAACACCTACAGAGGGTAAAGTACAAGAAGTGCATAAATAATTAACAAAAATTCAATCTCAAAATAACATATTTACACTACCAATAACTAAAATAAAGTAAAATCTAAACAAAAAGCAATAATATGTAAAAACAAACATGTAGCTAATTACGAGGCAGAAGAAAAATTATCAAAATGAACAGTGGCGTAGCTATACCATCTAGGGCCCGTGGAAAATTCTTTTGATGGGGACCTATCAGTAAAAATCGTCACGTAATATACTTACTATATCATAAACTTTGAGATTTTCAGCGTACGTAATTACGCGTTGTATATGTCCCAATAAAGCCATAGGCCTCCTCTCTTAGGCGAGAGGGAATGGTCTGTAGTGCCCACGCTAGCCCAATACGTATTGGAGACTTTACATTCATCCATAGAACATAATATCTCTTGGGCGGGTCGGGGGCCCGTGGCATTTTGCCAGCCCTGCCACCCTTTTGTTACGCCACTGAAAAAGAAGATTTTTATATAAATTTAAAAACAGCTGGTCTTATATCACATTATAGTTCGTTCATATTATAGTGGCTGTCACGTAATTTCATGTAATCTTTTTGTATAGAAATAGTGGAGAAACTGTGTCGTCCACCGCCATTAATCCGACCGTCAGTGTCTATTGGTGCAGCGCCGCCTGAAGCGGTCAGTATTATGCGTCAGTGCTGGAGCGAGCAACCTGAACATCGCCCTGACTTTGACCGTCTTCACGAGGTTTTTCGCCAATTGCACAGTGGACGGTACTGACTGACTCATCTACAGTTTAAAATTTACTTTAAGCATCTCACGATGAACTTTATTGTTTTAGAAAAGTTAACATCATGGATTCAATGTTTGAAATGTTAGAAAAATATAGCAATAATTTAGAAGAACTGATAAAGGAACGAACAGAACAGTTGGACATCGAGAAGAAAAAAACGGAACAGTTGCTAAACAGAATGCTTCCCAGGTAAAATGGTGTTCCCATACCGGCTACCGGAATTGGTTCCGAGGACATTTATTTATTTAACATTTTTAACATTAACAGAGAAACATTACAATGATTAAAGAGATAACTTATACATTAAAAATAAAAGACAAACTAGATTAAGAAACACAAATTTGCTATTTAAACATTTAATATATTTCTACTTTGCAATTGTTACTATTGGTGACGGATCAATAGCGGCTGCAGCATTTTATTTTATTTTATTTTATTTATGCATTTTTACGCATTCTTGTTTGTTAGTTTATATAAAAATATTAGTGGTAGTAGTGGGTGGTACACCTAGCATCATCTGGTGAGTTGTGTAAGTCACATGTATCTATTGAGTGTATTTCAATAAATCAACTGATTTTCGTTCCAAGACTTCCAAGTCAAACAACACACCCACATTGTTTCATTAGGTTATGGGCCCAGATTTATGGTCTTCAAGTTTTTTTTAGCTAATTATCGCGAAGGTTTAAAAGTTATCAAGTTATTTATTAGTACTCTTAACCGAAGTCAGTCCGACTCATTATATATAATATTATGGTAAACCATAGTAAGATATTATGGACTATTTAATACTACTTAGTGAATGTAATTCTTTGAGAAATAAAGTATATTTGAACCGAAGTTTTCTTATCTAGGACCGTGGCAGAGCGGTTACTGCTAGGACTGCGCGTGGAACCCGAAATGTTCGAAGAGGTGTCAATTTACTTCAGCGATATCGTGGGTTTCACTTCTATTGCTGCGAAAGCAACGCCCGTGCAAGTTGTCGACCTCCTTAATGACTTATATACTACTTTTGACGCAGCCATCGAACAATACGCTGTATACAAGGTAAGAACTACAATTTTATTCTTCTAGCTTTTATTCGAGATAGGTGAGTTTATTCAAAAATCATTTATTCATATAGGTAACAAAATGTACACATATGAACGTCAAAAAATAAATATATATGAAATGCTTCTAATTTTACATTTACTGCCAGTTCTCAAATCAAGGGCGTAGAACTGGCAATAAACTCTCCGCCAATCTTTTTAATCGCCAAGTTTTTTGTTTACACAATGTTTGTAAGGAGCTGCAACCATTACACCATGTTCCACATGACATCTTAAGTAATTAATAATAATAAAATAAATTAAAAACAAAGATTTGTCCTCTATCAGCATGTAGTAGGCATGGTGAAGTAGGAGCACACACTTACATTCTCGTGGGAACAACACGCAAATACATAGTCGAAATAACTAACATCACCATCACCATCATACACGAATTCAAGTCAGACCAGTCACGAGTATGACGCATGGCCAGCCATCGGCCCCCTCGATGCTATAGTAGCTCCGATTGCAGGTGGAGACAATTGGTGATGCGTATATGGTAGTCGGCGGTCTGCCAATACGTAGTACGGACCATGCTCAGGCAGTTGCTACTATGGCGTTACATTTGCTGCACTTAGCTGGTCGGTTCCGTATAAGGCATTCGCCATCCACCCCGCTGCATCTGCGAATTGGATTGCACACTGGACCCTGCTGTGCTGGCGTAGTGGGACTTACGATGCCGCGATACTGTTTGTTTGGAGATACCGTCAATACGGCTTCTCGTATGGAGTCAACGGGAGCGGCATGGCGAGTGCAGGTATCCACTGCGACTGCAGAAAGATTAGCGGCGGCAGGCGGATTTCGTTTGCGCTCGCGTGGCCTCACGCAGATCAAGGGAAAGGGTGCTATGCACACCTACTGGCTACTGGGCAAGGAGGGCTTTGACAAGCCACTTCCCACGCCCCCTCCACTAGAGTAAGTACACCTCTTCATTTGTTTCGTTGATGCTGTTCACTTACTTTCACATATGTGTGTCTTAGTAACGACATCAATGACAACGTTTCTTCTATTTTTTTAGGTCTGAAGAGGTACTGTTCGAAACAGACGGGGAGAATGACAGTGAATCGTCTGATATCACCAACGTTGTGGATCTCGGCCGAACGCTCACAGCCCCCCAGCAGACAGTAGAGCGCCAGAGCTCTGACCCCTGCGCCCAATTCCTCGGTAACAGTCTTTAAATAGCAAAGATCCGAAAGATCTACGGAAGGACGTTAATGTCACCGACTAGTTTAACTTCAAATCATATAAACGTACTTATATAATATATTGGATATACAAAAGTTTAAATTTGCTAATAAAATTATTACATAGGTGAGGGGAGCCAAGGTGGTCTGTCTGCGGAGAGCAGCCCATGCTTACGTTCAGTGGTAGATGGGGTGCGGGGTAGCGCCACACTTGGAAGAAGTATGGCAATAAGCGGACGAAACGGCGCAGGAGCAGCGCGCTTTCGCTATCTACGTTCCTCCCTTTCCAGCTGCTCAGTGGCGGGATCGCTAGAAGCGCCAGCACCGCGCGTTTTGCGGCGGCAATGGTCGCTGGAGCGTGGGGATTCTCTAGCGGCGGCGGCAGCGGGCCCAGATAGCGGAACCATGGCGCTAGAGCCGCTGGCGTTGAGAGCTCCCCCCCCACGTCCAGCGCCTCCACGCTATAGAACCCGCGCCGACACCGAGCGCTGACCTCACCCTACTCAATGTGTCCCCGACAATAATTACTTTTACGCAATAATTCGTCACGTCCCAGCCTAGTACAAGGATCCCTGGAAGGCTAGAGTCGTTCGATAAAGAAAAAATATTATAATAATTACGTTTCTAGAGTGAACTAACCTTTTATATTCCATACGAATCAACTCTTGTCAAGGTCATTCCCGTGGTACCTTCTATTCCTAGTGTAGTCCTCGTAAGTATTGTTGTGATTTATGAATAAAAATAATTATTATCAATAGATTGTAGATATTGTGTACTTTCACTGTCGATGTCGATTATTCATATTTTTTATGAGTGCTCCTCGAGTTTAACAATTTCTACTCGACAAATCTTGTATTTTTGAAATTTTTCATCTGAATAAATCTTATAATTATACTATGCTTATTTATTCCTCGTGATATTATCTTATAAGACTGTAGTCAATAATCTAGGGGAGAAATTTTAGTTTGATAAAAGCGCCACCTATGGGTCACAAAATGCAGTAAAAGAGCCTAGAACCTACTCTATACAGTTGATTAGTTTATGCACATCTAGCAGTCTAGAAATACAGTGCGTACACACGATTTTTTATTTCGTAGGAACAAAAGATATAGAAACGCCAGAGCTATCTTAGTATAGCAATTTAACACAGCGTAATACGCTCAAAGCGTTGGATCTCATTCAGCTTACACCAAAATCTGCTAGATGTCGTTAATATAAATTTATAAAGTAGAGCTGAAACGAAATCAATAATTTAAGAAGATATTTTATTAATACTTTGTTCTATATTTTGAACTACACAATTATTCTAACGGTTCACGCGGTGGCAGGCGTGCATGGATATGCTAAACTGGCAATTCTTTCAGATGTTACATATGAAATATTTTTTTTTACATTAACAAACTATATTATTCTCTACAATTTTGTAAGATGTAGGAAATATCTTAAAACATTATAACAGTAATCGTGTTACGTTTATAACATCGAATTTATTTCCGCATGGTCGTTGGCAGTAACACAGTTAGAGAGTTGTTAGGAGAGGAGATAAGAGGAAGACAATCTAAAAGTTAAACAATTAATAAAACGTTTACTTTTAGTATTATTAAAAATAAATTCCCAACAAAAATAAACGAAAGTAATCTTTATTCAGATCGCTGGAATTCAAATTTATAATTACCGTAAATCTACTGGAATTTATTGTATTGGTAAGTGCTGGGGCGGTGGGGCGCGGGCGGCAGCGTCAACTCTCGCGACGACCTCCGGCGAATGGCGAGCGGCGACCGCGCGCACATCTCTCGCGGCGCTGACGCGATGAGCCGTTCTGTACACGCGCGCAACACCGCTTCTACCGCCACACGATGGCCACAAGGACCGACTACCACTTTGGTGAGTTACCCCAGCATATTGTTATTGACAACAGCAATCAACGTTTCAAAGTTATAATCAACTTTTTGACATTAACATTCCTACAAGCGATTTGGGCGGCTGTTTTAAAAATAATTGTATTTAAAGGTACTTATTACATCGCCACTAGACATAGTAATAGGTGTCTTAATATATAATTAGAAAGAAATAATATCCGAGCGGGATATTCTGTTTTGTATTGTTACAAAAGCGATCGACTTCGATACTCGTTAAAAATGTGAGCGTGAACTCTTGGCCCTCTTATCGCGAGTCGGCCCTCGCCGCGCTATGACACTACTACTTCGGTCGCATTGGCCCCATCTCTACCCAACTTGGACCAGTAAACTGATATCCCATTAGCTGAATATAGCTGTAATCCCCTTAGAGTTAAATTTTAAGAAAAATGCATCTGTAACTAGAAGTTAGTTTGAAGAAATAAGTTTATATTTTAATACTCTGGCTTTAATGGTCTATATATATTATTATATAAATTCAATTAATTTTCCAGTTATTACTTGAGTAAGTAACATAAGTATGTAGATTATACCACGATCTATATTTTAAGATCATAGATACTATTACCCTCTAGGATATTGAATATATAAAAATAAGAATTGCGCTATACAATTATTATTTCTACGGGAGTTAATAGGTTCACCGTTATGCGTTACCAACTAAGACACCGCTTTAAGGTATATAAAAAAGAACGAAAATTAAAAAAAAAAGGGATTTTTATTGAGAAATTGGGAAAAACGGGTCGAATACACAACTGTTGAAAATACCAAACGAACTTTATCATTTTATTTGTATAAATAATTAAGTGTACTAATAATTATAATAAGGCGAACTGAACAAAGGTTATGGTTGAAACAATAACATTTATTTTTAAATCGTCCAACTAAAATAGGTACCTATATTTTCCTCAATCTCGTATTATTCTTAACCAATGCATTGCATTTTGGAGTTTACCAGAAACTGGAAGGCTATATATGTATATATTCTCTAGGTATATATATTGTAAATATATAAAGAAAAAAAATATGTAGAATAAATGCGTGGATATCCACGTGAGAGCGTTAAGTAGTACCTATGTGTGGTGTAACATTTCGTGATAGGATAAGTAATAGATAAATAGATAGATGGGTGGTTTAGCCATGAATAGATGAATGAAGCGGGTAACCAGTAAGATATACAAGGCAGCCGTGGTTGGCGAAGTCGGGTTGGGTACGCCTTGTCGTACTTACCTGGACCAAATCCAGGAGGTGCTCTCACTCTGGGACAAGTTAAAAGTACCCATAACGATATGCATGGTGTATGTCATGAAAGTGGATGAAGCGAGAAAGGTACATCAGGACCGTAGCAAGTCGAGATCCCTGCCTTCGGGAAAAAGGCGTAAAAATATACCTAAATATGTAAAAGTACCAAACTTAGCGCGAACTAGACTGATATGATGACAAATTAATCTGAGACTCAACTTCGGAGTGGTTGAGGGCGTCATGAAGGTTTTTTTTATGGAACAGGGGGCAAACGGAAACGGACGGAGGCTCATCTGATCTTAAGTGATACCGTCGCCCATGGACACTCAATGCCAGAGTGCTCGCGAGTGCGTTGCCGGCCTTTTAAGAATTGGTACACTCTTTATTTAATACAATAATACGTTAATTTGATACAATATTATTGACTCTACAACAGGTGAATACCGCAGCATCTCATTTGTTTTTAAAAACAACATCTTATCTACTTATTTTTTTTTAATTAGGCGGTCGTGGATTTAATAGACATTATTTACACTAACCTGTCTCTTGGTTTGTGTGAATAATGTTTAAAATACTTATATACATGTGTGGGTCAATTGATTCAAAGAAATGAATGAGAACATGTTACAGCGCGCTGTGTATTGTACCGTGTCAAACTGCAATGTAGCACGTACAACACGAAGGCACTGGGCGGATATTATAAGTAGCTAGTAAGCTTGTCCCACAAGATAGTTGTTCGCCAATAAATTATAATACGATATTTGAATCCAGCACAAAGCAAACCTCGTGTGGCGTAGTAACGGAAAGTGCTAAAGAACGTAAAACTGTAACTAGTAATCGAGCTATTGTTTAAAATTATTACGTACTTCGAGGTTTATTGCTTGCGCTGTGCACGTGAGCTACCTATACCTACTCACATATAGTACCTACGAGGCTTTATGTCGCATGGGAATGGTACAAAATCAAAGGCAATTGTAGCGGCATGGTAGGAACAGCTGAGCTAGCACAAGGCTGGTGGAGGCAGTGGCAGTGGGGGGCGGCGGGGGCGGTGTCGAGACACGCGGAGTGGCTGCGCTTTATCATCCCGCGATTAGATAAAGCAAAACCGCTGAAAGCGAGGTGGAGGCAGTCAGTAGTAGCGAACCGCGCGCGCGCCCGCACCACGCTCCCACCGCTGCTTAATCCGCCGCCGTATTCAGCTCGTCCGCTCCCAGCACCGCTGTAAGAGCACGCAGCACGAGCGTGCACGAAGTGGTAGTGATGGACTGCTCAGTGTTATCCAACGCAGTTGTCGGCGGCAACCAATGCCAGTTAACAGCAATGAATCATTGTTGCGTGAAATGTCTGCGTTGGTGAGTTCTGTTGTGTTTCCTCTTTATTTCATTACAAAATACGTATTAAAAATGTGTAGCGGCGTGTTGTCGCAGAGTGCAGGCGGCGATAAGCGACCCCCCCCTCACCCACTTCCGCCCGCGCTGCTGATAAGGGCCGGTAATGCGCCAACCGTTACCAACATCAAACATTGCCTAGTTCTCGTTTATGTAGACCCTTTATGAAAACATTGTTTATTTATTAGGTATTAGTTATAGATACAAAGTATCTATGATATACAACAGCATACAATATCATATATCTACACAACATACATAACATCTACCATATTTCACAACACATTATGCATTTATAATAGTTTATACTTTGTTTGTAGTGTTTTAAATCTATAGATACTTTCTTCAGGTGGATTTTGTATGACAACTGACAATGTGCTGCAAATTTTGCATGTTTTATTACAGGAATTAGGTTTGCCTACGAATAGTCCCTAGTGAATATTTATCACCACCTAGAGAGCTACTATACACTGAAATGTTTACAGTATTATTAATTAACGAAACAGTATTCAAATCTAATTGAATGATTAACTAAGATTATTATTTATTTTCCCCCCTTAAAATTAGATTACTAAATATTCCTTAGTTTATTTAAATGTCTTGATAGTTGAAGCTTACATTGTATAAAGTTGACTATTGTATAAAGAAGGGAAGTACCCTTCAAGAAATAAAAAAAAATTATATTAAGTATTTTGAGAAAAATCGCAACAATGGCGAATATCAGATTGACAGACCTTTGCAGTATCGTTTTGAAATTGGTTTGATCATCTCACCAGAGTCCTGAGACAAAATTATTACGACCCACTTGCTTCAAACGGTTTCGTATGAGAACGACATTAGAGCCCTTTCCAATCGCCAATATTAATATTACCTATATTTTAATACACACTAAATATATCATTCACTGTAGTAACATTAACATTACTTGTTTCCACGGCAAAGCATAAAAGTTGTCGCGGCCGCAGGAAAGGAGGAAAAAAAACAAACGGCTCAAATATAAGTCTTTCCTCCAACTTTGATTTTCTCTTTGGAGTAGAGACTTGGGCCGTATGTTTCATGTGCGCAGGCGCTCATTAAAGATAATGTAGACGCCTGGTAGATAGTACCGGTGACCCCAGAGCTAGTGCCTTCCTCGCTCAACGAAAAGTATCGCAATACAGCGAGAAAACGCTGCTAGCATTGAAGGTACGCACGCTGCCATAGGGTCAAAACTTGTAAATTTGTTTTAATTTTCTATTTATCACTGCGAAATTGTTTATAAATGAAATAAATAATAACACTTTATTTACATCACAATATGACAAAACAAGAGGAGTAAAAAAGACAAATAATGTAAATGATGGAATTCCTAAGCGCTTTTCATTGCTTCAACCAGAAATAAAAACTAAATTCGATATTAACTAATTAGTTGTGTATATAATTATATACATATATAATTAGAAAGAGTACAGATTTAATGTTTTTCAATTAATGTTTTTATCCTAATCAAGTATAAGAAAAAAATCTTGCTTAATCGCAAAAAAATTGTTGTTTTATTCGTTTTGTTTCTCTTTAAATACATTAGGGAAAGTAACACTTATGCTTATATACTTAGACCGATCGGCGAGGTGTCGTGTCCAAAACCTTAACAAGTATATATGCTGCTATATATGTCCACATTCTTATGTAGGTAATGAATCTTCCTCTCTGACATTCACTATTCGTTTTAATTTATGAAACAAACATAGAAATGCATGAGCCCCATGACTCATGGGGAAGATTAAATACAACTGATAATCGTTGAAAAGTTTGAGACTTAATATAGGATCAATTATGTAATGTTATTTGAGAATTTAAATTAAAATTGTTTTAAAAAGCTCCTAACTTGTTCATAAAAAGTTATTGCTATTCTGTTATCACTTGTGTAACTTTGCAAATAAAACAAAGCATTCTTAAGTAATTAGTAATCGTAAATGAAAATGAGACCCATTTTTGTGTGGTCACAAAAGCTATTCAACCATTCTGTCAGTTAATAATAAAAATCAGATAACGCGTTCAAAATACGCAAATGGTTATCATATATGGCCACGTTTTTATGTAAACAATAGTTAAAGCCATGATGCCTCATGTTTTGGGCTGTATCCGGAACTGTAGGCTGTCAGCGACAGTGACACATTTTTATCCGACTTTAAAAAAGGCCTTCCCTTTTTCCACCTCTCACTTCGTATATTTCATGGTGTAATCACGGATAACTTTGTCGTTTGTGAACCGATTTTCATGATTATATTATTGTTGGAATGGAGATAGGGTAAATAAACAGAATCTGATGATGACTCTCCAGAGAAACCTTCGAAAATCGTAGTGGCGCCTAGTGCGTTTGTTATTTTTTTCATAAGTTTAAAATAAATTACTACTATGCAAGCACTATACATATATGTATATTGAAGGTCCAGACGTTTTCAAGAAAGACAGGTTATTTTTTTTGTTTTTTTGTTTAAAGTATCATTAAAAGGTATGTCTAAAATTTATATGTCATTATGGTAGGGGAGCCCAAGAGGGGATTTCGGGATTTACTAAAGCGCGGCAGATTAATATACAGGGGGATAGCTTGTACTCGGTTAAGTACCTCCACAAAACATGAGGTCCATATATAAGGCCGCCTGTGAAGGAGACAGGATCAGATTAGTAAAAAAAAATTGACCATCAGAAATTCCCGAGCGCATCAGATTAAGGTAGGGTGAGT
Organism: Pieris macdunnoughi; assembly: GCA_905332375.1. NCBI lineage: Eukaryota > Metazoa > Arthropoda > Insecta > Lepidoptera > Pieridae > Pieris > Pieris macdunnoughi. The sequence goes on along the minus strand of CAJOBZ010000032.1, from coordinate 20,873 downwards.
TAATTACATCCTAAAAAGTGTATATTCCACTAATCTGACAATTTGAGAGTGACGGAAAAAAGGGGAGGGCAACAAAGTTGTAAAAAAAAACGTCATCTCGACATTCTCGAGCGTGGCTAATTTTTTTTTATTTTGAAGGAAATAATTCAAGAATAATGAAAAATATATAATCTGACGATTTCCGCAAGCCGAAATAACAAAAATTCGTCGATAAAGTTAAATGCGTGCAGCTGCGTGATGCCTACATTTCCTTAAACCGATCGGAATCTACTAAACGGCGTTCTAAATATTTCCCTCAAAATTACATTTCCTGTGAATTTGAACCGATTCGGACCGATACATTTTGAGAAATTTTGAAAAATCTTAAAAAAATAAGAAATATTTTTTTTAAAGTGGTTTCTTTATCGATCAACTTCAAAAACTAATCCGCCTTTGAGCTTGAAAAACCACGTTGATCGCCACTAAGCTGGTCAAAAGCGGTTGATTCGTTCGAGAGATATCGTCAACGAAAGAAACCCGAAAAAGTGTTTATTCGGGATTACTCCGAAATTTGTGGTTCGATCAATTAAAATTACTTATGAGGATGATAAAACTGCGTCGAATGCCGCCAACCGCGTGAAAATTGCTTGATCCATTCAAAAGTTATTGCGGTTTGAAAATTCCAAAAATAGTGTTCTATGAAACTTCTATCAGACTTTCGAGCTGGGAGAGCTCAAATGCATAGAAATGTTATTTCTTTGAACTCAGCGAGCTCAAAATATCAATTTTAAGCGCCCAGGAATGGAATTAGCGGGAAGTTGCAGGGATGGCCCTTTAGGTGAACCGTTTTTCTAAATTTTTTTTGTCAGATCAGGCGAATCCCTCTAGATAATCGTCAGATTATGAGACAGTACGTTTAGAACATAAAGATGAACCACATATATTTTAATCTGACGCGCTTGAGTATTTCAAAATTGCGATTTTTTTTGCAAATTACGAAAATGGCTGTGGGTTTGCGTCCCATCGAAATCGTCAGATTAGTGAATGAGAGCTTTTTTTTGGTGCACTTAACACTCCCTTAGAAAATCTGACGCGCTCGATAAATTTTTTTTTTCATTTTCAACCCTTAAATACAACCACCCGCATCATGCAAACGATCAGATTAACATACGTACATTATTAAAAATACGTAGGGCATAGATGCTATCAATATCTGACGCGCTCGAGGATGTCCATGCAACAGTTTTTTTTTACATATTTAACTATCTATAGCCGCTTCCCCCACCGATGAAAAGGAATTTATCATATAACATTTTTTTCTTCTTATTATCTAAGCTTTGCATCCCAATAGGTCTCTACGACGCTCGAGTAAATCCCCATTTAGCATCGTGGGCTCCCCTACCATTATTCAGTTATGATATTATACAGCCCCGTTGGTGTGGCGCGGAGGCATAAGTGCCAATATAGGAAACAAATTACTATATAATGCATTCATAAAAACAGTATTTTTTACTTAAAGAAGAAGCTACTTTATAATTTGTGAATCGTTGAACTTGCGTTGATAAAATATAAATTAATATAAAAAGATTTGATATAACTATGTAGGTACTAATATGATGTAGCAATTTATAAAACTTTGAGGATTTAAGATTTCAGTAAGGCTTATTAAAAAGCCACTTTTGAAAGTCAAAAAAAAAAAATATTAAAAAACAATTTACTAGTTGGCCCTTCCAAAATGAAAAGAATGTACAAGAAACTTCATACAACTATTTTAAAATAGTTTTTACAGTATTTTGTATACATTGATTTGATAATTAGGTATATGTGAAAACCATGTACCTAGAATAAATAACTACTATACTAAACTAAAATTAAATAGGCGAATGGTGTATTCAAAAACTACGCAGCAGATAACTAAATTATTATGTAGAATTACATGGTGCTCTCATATTCACAAATATTGCAACTATAGATTTAAAATTATGAACATACAGTCAAACCGTGTTTGAGGTTACGTCAAAGTTAATTTCTTATTAAAAAAAAAGAGTGTGTGTACTTATGTACACGCGTTAGAAGTTATACTTCTTTGGCGTATGGAAAAAAATAACTAAAATGCAGTAGTGATTAACGATAAATATTAAAATTAATCAATAAAATTATTATTAGTAAATACTATCACCGTCGTATATGAAATTGATTTAATAAAAACAGCAAAATAATATTTATTTATTCACACTGTTTAATTGTATTGTGTGTGTTACGAAATACGTGTTCTAAATATAAAAATACTAGAATATACAACTTGAACATAGTTATTATCGATTTTCATGCCACCTAGAACTAACTTCATTCTGTTAATTTTGTGTAACGCGCGCGCATCGTAAAATTTCACTCTCATCAACTTTTCATGACGCGCCTAAAGAAGTATAACTTCAATAAAAGAATAACAAAAGCAAATTTAAATATATAATTGGATTATTACATTTACATTACCTACTCATAATATTATGGTATCACAACTACTCTGATGATACCTAAAGCATAAGGTTGTCGGGTGTACCGACTTAATTTTCTTTTTTATAATTTTTATCAATAGAGAAATTGATAGGATTTATTTATATCGCATTTTATTTCAGATACTTTTACACATAAACACATTTATGTTTCTATCTCATTCTTTTTAAGTATGTGTGCCCTTTTTTGGAAAAGGTTTCCTCCAAATCCCCCCATTCCTGTCTGCACTGTGCCACTCTCTACCATATACAACCTGCTCTTTCTTTAATTTGGTCTATCCACCTTCTGTTCCTCTTGCCATGCGGTCCGCCCATTTCTTAAGTTTATGTATTTTCATAGTAACATCTGCTACCTTAGTTGTTCTTCTTAATGATGTATTATATCTATATATTATTTTATCTATTCCCTGTCGGGAAGAAAATAATATTGATATATATAAATCTATAAACAGAACACGAGTGAGCTTTGTAGCTAAATTTAATAATATAATGAGTTAATATAGATTATTATCAAGCGATAAGCTATAACTTGTAAGCCTATTTCATGAATTCATTTTCGGTTTTCGCCAGCGCGGTTACGTTGCATAATATAAGCGGGGTGAGGGACGGGAGGGGAGGTAGCGATAAGAGCTGCGGCCGCGCTGACCCGGCCCCGATACACCCCCCGCACCCCGCGTTGTTCAAACTCTTCAGTAATGAATGTTTTGAAAAGTTACTTACTGCGTTTCGTTAACAATTTCCTAGGAATTTCTTCCTACAACCTATCATTTGAGTTTCTTAAGTGAACGATTCAACTTTTTATTGTAAAAATTTTGTATGTTACATACTTGGCATAGTAATTTTAGAAAGCATTAGCAAAAAACTTTTAGAAACACTGGTCTAGTGGATTGAGCGTGTGTCTGAGGTCGTGGGTTTGAGCACGGCTGTGCTCCAATGGACTGCTCTATGTGTTAAAACTCACTCGTACGGTGACGGAATACAATGGGAGAAAACCTACCTATTGGAGGGGTGTTTGTCACAGAAGGTTAACCTACATGTATATTACGAAAATAATTATCATGAAACAGATATCTATAGCCAAGATATACCTAATAACATTTAGAATCGCGACTAAGCGCGAACTATGACACCTGTATGTCAAAATCCATTACATTTTCGACTTACTCTTAGAGGTTGCACTAACTTTTACGGGAGTTCTATACATTTATTTTATTTTAAAAGGCACACGAGATACATACACACACTTACAGAGATCACATGACATAGAAAAACAAAATGCATGCATGTGCATCAATAACAAGTGTGCACAACATTTAGAGGGAAACATTACAATGATAAAGAGAAAATAACTTAAACATTAAAAGTAAAAAACAAACTAGATTAAAAAATACAAATGTACAATTTAAAAATATAAAAAAAAAATTAATACATTTCTACTTTGTAATTATCACTATTCACGGATCAACAGTGGCAGCAGCATCTTACGCCTGAAGACATGGAGACTCTCATTTAATGGATCTGCTTCGCATGTACTCAGAGCGTTGTTCAATGCCGATAGAGATCTTACTTAATTGGTTTAGTTTAGTAATTTAGTTGACTACGAGGGAGTATTGTTAAACGGTACTAATATTTTTCTCTCTATAATAGGTATTCTTATTAATTCTTTGTTTTTTTTTGTATGAAAGACATTAAATAAAAAAGACAGTGGCGCTACAGCCTTTTTAGCGGGCCTCAGATTTCTGTATGGGTTTCTTGATATTGTTCATCTAATAGGCAGGTAGGTGATCAGCCCCCTGTCCCAGACAGACGCCGTCAACTTTTTGAGTCTAAAGCGGGCCATAGACGGACCGCATGTTTCAGCCGATACCGACTGCAATATGCGGTTTGCTCAGGAACTGCTCGAGCGGTCCGTGTATTGCGAATATGAATTTAGAATGGAAACTGCAAATCGCCGTGCGACGACCGCTTAGAGCAGTCGGTATCGGCTGCAACATGCGGTCCGTCTATGGCCCGCTTAAGGCAAGCCGGTTTCCTCACGATGTTTTTCCTTCACCGTTCGAGCGAAACTTATATGCGCACATAGGAAGTCCATTGGTAGGTATTTGGTGCACAGCCGAATCTACGATCTCTGATCTCAGGCATGAGAATCGCACGGCTGAAGCCACTAGGCCATCACTACTCTTTGTGTCTGTATATTGTATTATAAAATTGTAACAACTCAATTTTAATAATAGCTTTATTAACAGTTTTGTAAAGTCGCATGAACAATGGACGTGAATAAAAATGTCTCGTTTAAATCTGTAAAAGGGTTTTATAAAAACACATATTTAACTTGTCGATATACATGCGGGGAAGGGGGAGGGGAGGCAGCGATAACAAATGACCTCCGGCCTTCGCCGGCCGCTGCTCAAGTATTAACAATGATTTACCATTATCTAAACAATATTATCTTAAATAACACATCTATGCCCCGTACAAAAATAGCTGCTATGGCTCCTATTGGATGTTTAAATTAAGTAACTGCAGGGTTGCTCTTTAGGTCTCGCTTTCAAGCAGCTCGAAATCGCAGGTCTTGATGTCTATGTGGGATACAAGCCCGGATCACTTGGGTTGAATGCCTTGACGAACTCATCTTAAGGGCGTGTGGAGGGCTGCCCTGCGATTCTGTAACTCACTTTTCGAACTCGCACAGCGGTTTTCGCAGCGGCGGTCGCGCTCAAATCAGTCGTGAAGCAGTCATTTTACGATTTGGCATTCTGATAAGGAGGGAGCTTGTAGTTTATTGTTTATCAGAATGCCAAATCGTAATATGACTGCTTCACGACTGAACACGACTTCGAAAAGTGGGTTACAGAATCGCAAGGCTGAGGTCCCTCCACACGCCCTTAAGATGAGTTTTTAGTGGGTAGGGTACCACTACCCCTCTGGATAGAAGAGGGCTTTGAGTGTAGAAGCTGGATTGATTATTTTTTATAGGGGCTTAAACGATTTTATTTAAAAAAAACTTATTTTGGAAATTAGTTTAGAAAATAGTTTTAAGATAAGCCCAGAATACACAAACATGTCGCGGGCCTAAGCGCAATTTCATCTCATTAAAAGAAAATTGCTCTCTAGAACAAAAGCCAGTAGACGTAAACTCAAACTCAAACTCAAAATATCTTTATTCAAGTGGGTAACCAAGTACACTTTTGAATAGTCAAGTTAAATTAATCGTAAATTTACATTTACTACCAGTTCGCAAGTCAAGGGCGTAGAGCGGGTAAGAAGAACTGGCAAGAAACTTTCCGCCACTCTTTTTAATCGCCAAGTATTGTCATACAAATTGTTTGAACTGGAGCAATTCAATCCCAAGGATTAGGATCATTTAAGTAGTCCTCAAATTTATAAAAAGCTTTGTTGATTAATTTTCGTTTAACGAGGGCTTTGAATTTATTTAGTGATAATACTCTAATTTCGCTTGGGAGTTTGTTGTAAAAACGAATACAATTTCCATATAAGGAGTGGTTTATCTTTTGGAGCCTGGTTGGTCTTACACTCAAATTAGTTCTATTTCGCGTATTATACTGGTGAAAGTCACCATTTGTTTTAAAATCGTTTATATTTTTTTAGACATACAACAAGGCTTCAAGAATATATTGACCAGATAGTGTCATAATATTTAATTCCTTAAACTTATTCCGTACACATTCCGGAGAAACACAACAAATACCCCGAACAGCCCGCTTCTGCAGCACAAATATGGATTGAACCTCTGCAGCAACGTAGGTACAGAGGATAGGAATTGAGTTGTTGAATTGTATTGTTTGAGTTGTATAAAACAATTGAAAACTTCAACATTGTCTTGACTGTTCATTAAATATCAACTAACCAATAAGATATATTAAGAAATAAACGAAAGTTTCGACAATTTTTTTATCAATTAAATATTTTTCGTATCTCTAGGGGGCTGCCTCTACCTGCCCCCTCCCCCTTGGCGAGGGCTCGTTATTAAAGTAGCCGAACCTCTTATGGTAAGAATAAATTAAGAGTCCTTATATCAAAATCTATTACGTTTCTACGTTTCTATTTAAAATAACCCTTTTGGAAATTAATGTTTAATTCTTATAATATACGATTACGACCTCTGGAAAAAACAAGCTGTAAATTATGTATAATTGTCATATAAACAGAACAACTTGAAAGCGTTTGTAATAGTGTGTGTAATTTTACTCTTGTCTTTGGTTTTACAAACTTTTTTTATTTTTATATAATGAGGTTTTTATATAAGATTTTGTCTGAGAATTAGAGTGTTTAAATTCCCAAGCATTAGGCAATTGTTAGGAACATGAATGCCTCTACCATATGCCTTCTGTGCCAACACATTTTGTGTTTAAGGCATGCCGGTTCCCCCACTATGATTTCCTTCAAGTGTTAAATACGCACATATTAAGAAAAATACATTAGACCAACATTTGTGGCCACTACGCGAAGAAAAATATATTAATTTTAATCCCATATACATAATTAGTTAATTACCTGCGTAATTAAGCGTATTTGTTTTGTAAAATGTTATTTACAATTAAATGTTGAATTAGGGTAAGTTAAATTTATTTTCTCTGATAATACGAGAGCTTAGAAGGGTTTGACTACTCGGAATCAACATTATGATTTAAAAAGTAATGATTTTTTCGGATTAACCAAAAAATGACTTGAAAAAATCGATTAAACAGACGCAAAAAGGCTTATTAGTAATCGACCCATAACGTATAATCTAAAATTCCTGGGTTTGATTCCAACGAATCAATAACTTTTGGCATGTAAAATCTCGAAAAAAATCACAACAATAATTGTCGGATAGAAAAACAGACGCAGAAATGTGTCTGCCCCATGGCCCATTACGGGACTTAATCTATAACCCGTCCGTTCCCACGTGCGGGCAGTCAAAACATGGGATTAGCGCGACGGGGGTCGATACTAGGAAGTAGAAAAAGGCGATTTACAGCGCCCTTAAAGCTAACGATAAAATTGATACGAGTTCCGGGAGATTTGGCTGATGATTTGTAGGCAATATATTCAGAGAACTCCCGAATTTCACACTGATGACGTAATTATCTACGGTTATTTATTGCCAACATGGATTCGGTTCATGTTACACGTGTGGTGACATGATTAGTGTTTAACGCTTAGCACCAAATGTAAGATGAAAAAATGCAAAAAGCGACATGTTTTTATACGTATGAAGTCTGACCGTACAATCATTAAGAAATAATATGTAAAGATAACAAAGGAATATTATATTGTTAACAATTATTACTTTTAAATATTAATATATAATAAATTCTTAAAATTGATTCAGTTAAAAATATTTATTTTTGATTAATGATTTTAATATTCGTTATATACTTTTATAGTTTTGCTTTGGCTTTATACCTACAGGATAAGATCTTTATATATCGAACATGTCGAACCGTATGTCGAACATTTTAGAGTTAATTGAAACATATCAATGGCGCTACAATACGGTCTAGTCCTGAAATATCCTTATCTGTTTCGTGATTTGATATAAAATAGGCAAAGAGGTGATTATGCCTGTGTTTGATTTAACATTATACGGGAGTCATAAACTATTTTTTTTTATAGAACAAGGGGCAAACAGGCAGGAGGCTCACCTCATGTTAAGTGATACCGCCGCCCATGGACACTCTCAATGCCAGAGGGCTCGCGAGTGCGTGGCCGGCCTTTTAAGAATTGGTACGCTCTTTTCTTGAAGGACCCTAAGTCGAATTGGTTCGGAAATACCTCAGTGGGCAGCCGGTTCCACAAAGTGGTGGTGCGTGGCAAAAACTGCCTTGAAAAACGCTCAGTTGTGGAACGGCGGACGTCGAGGTGATACGGGTGGAATTTCGTATTCTGCCTTGACGTCCGATGATGAAACTCAGCTGCAGGTATTAATCCGAACAACTCCTCTGAACACTTCTTTACTTACACTGCAAATTTTTACTATTATTATTTTTTCTACTAAGTATTTTTATTATTATTATTTTTCTTTTTTTGCGACTGAGGCGCAAACTAGCTGTTGTGGTCTCTGGCAGAATGGTCATTCTGCCCAGCGCTGTGGAACAGTCTGCCCCTCAGCATAATGCTGAGCCAGGGCCAGTTACAACCACAACACAGACGCATTACACACTATACACGCAAAACGTACCCTGCTTTAAAAAAGATTGTTATTTTTCATTATTTTTTTATTATTATTATCTGTGTCTGTGTCTATGTTAGTTGATAATTTCTTTTTGCTTTATACAAAATGCAGCTTTTGCAATTGAAAATTTTCAATATATTTTTCAATATTTCACACATCCATTAGTAAATTACCTACTAAATAATATAATAATAGCTACGTAATACCTTAATCCGATTACAACTATTCACTTATTTTATCCTTTTTTCGTATACTATGAGATTCGTCACCACATAGGATGTACTTATATCTTTCATTGCGAGCCACGCGCATTTTATATCTACTGATAACATCTAGTAACTTTAAATATTTCTATTCTATATTTATATATTTCGCCACCTAACTTATTAATATCAACGCATTTTAAAATTTTAACTTACTTCAAAGAAATTAATAATTCGACTTGTGATTACGGAAACTTATTAAAAAGCTCAAATGAAACTTTTTTAAAGGCTCCCATGGGATGCAGAGATGTCCAAATGGACCATGGAGGCTGATGGTGATGATTAAAAACCCAATTTAAAATCGCTACCTACGTATACATATATTACATACACAAGTAAAGTCATAGAATCGTTTGTCTATGACAAGAAAAATCATAAACCATACTCCACACATATCGCAGTAGTAGAAACAGCGGGGAGTCCTTGGGTTGGGCTTAGCAGTCAAGTCGGATCACATATTTGTTTATTTTTAATTTGTTTACTCAAAACAAATTACCCTTAAGGGATAAGCTTGTCAAATATTAAATATCAAAGAGGTATTTGTACTGTTTCATTTAAAAAAAACTATAATTTTGTCAGAGTTTAAATAAAATAATAAAAATAAAAAGCCTTTATTGTTGTTAACAAGTTTTACACAGAGTAGTTTCGTATGCCTAAAATTAATTTACTTATGACTAGAAAACACATTTTGACTATTAACTAGAGTTTAACTAATATACTAACAATTTTAATATCTATTGATTATCGGCAAACGGTAGTTCGGTTACAACTTGTCTTCCGACAAAGGCCTCCTCTAAAGCTCTAAATATCATATTATTTGAGTATAAATATCATATTTTAAATTGCTGATATCTTTCCTGATGGTCCCGGCTTTTACCACCACGATATTAATCGCCATGACGCCCATAAAACGAAAAGGTGTGTGAGGGGAAATATAAAAAAAAACCAGCCGCCTCTCAGCATATATTTTTGTATGAGTTTCTTTTAATTTTCAGTCTTGTCTTCATTATCCAATTTACCTTTGTGTTAATGAGCCATATTTTATTTGTCTGAATACAGAATAAAATTAAAAAACGAATTTCAATAGAAACGGTTATAACTAGAGTTGTGTCGGACGAGGAAAAAATTACGATTTTTTCAGTATTAACGTAGTAACGAATTATACGTAAGCAAACGTGCTATACACTATATAGATATATGTATATATCCAGGAGTAAGTTAGGCCATAGGACTACTGTGCGTACACAGAGCATTCATAATACAAATACGAAACAGACAGGTATGTAACGACTTAATAAAAACCATGTGAAAAGTAGTCCTATAGATTTAATGTGAGTGATAACCGGTACAATGATAGCCGATAGGGCTGAGTTTGGCCGGAGTAGTCAATGGGAGAGGGTGGGCGGGGCGAGCGGTATACGAGGCGGGGCGGGGTGGGACTGTGCGCGCGCGCATCTCGCCGGCGATCAGACGCCAGTTGACAAAGCGACGCTGAGCGCGCCGCACGTCCGCGAGTGATACATATACGACATGCTGCACGAGACGTGGCCTGAGGCCTGCCGGCTCCGCGGCCGAACCAACTACAACACCCTGGCCGATTTCATAGCTGAGGTTAACAACAACGAACGAAAAGGTCAGTCCTTGCCCCGCCTCGCTAGCCAATGCGGCTGTTACACGTTATATTGTTTACGAAATGTTACTTAGTTTAAAAGTGTTTACGTATTACGAACACCTATTGTTTTTTATAACAACGTAATTTAACATCGTTGTACATATAGAAAATTTCCCTTCGTTTATAGCGGACTTGAACAATTTTTAATTTATGTAGGTAGGCAGTAGGCACAGGTTCGATTGGTGGTCATATTATTGTGTAGTGAAGAGACAGTGCGGTGGTATTATGGTAGTGTGTGAGCCAATGGCGGGTGTGCTAAGCGTGTGTGCGTGTGTTACAGAGGGCGCGGAGGGTACAGGAGGTGCAGAAGGCGCGGCGGGCGGGGGCGGGTCTCCGGGCGCGCGAAGCTATGAGGAACTGCGACCGCCAGTCGCGCGCGACATGCAGACATACGTGCACCTGGAGGAGGCGCTGTTTAAGGCGGGGGGAGAATACATGCACCGCAGTCCCGACCTAACACCCTCGCCCGAACGCCGCGAGGATTCCTACCGCACGATGCACTACGAGCCCTACTCACCGCCGTCCGCGCCGCCACCATATCACCACCTCGACAAGTGAGTACATATCGTTTAATCGTACATAAGCCTCGGAAGACCTTGAAGCAATGTTCGTTATGTTAATTGAGGACGGTAGCTGATGGCAATAACGAACTATCAAAAAGTCTTAAAAAAAAGACTCCAGTCGCGTTTCATTCAACCCTTTGAAACGTTTGCCAAAGAACAAGGAAATGAGTAATTTAGGTTTCGATGAGGTCATTAGGTCCGAAACTAATTATTTTTATTATTATTCCAATTATAGAACTACAGGCGATTTTAAGCTATTACGCCTTTTTCTAGTCAACTCACCAGCTAGTAAAAAATACGAGGCAGCTTTATGTAGAGTTGAAATGGGGGAAAATTCGGGTTTACTGATACGGAGATTAGGACATAAATTGGTAATAGTTGTACTTGGAGGCGGAGGCACAATTGAAATTACTTGCATATAAATGTTTAATACATATGAGTCTTACGTGTTACAATTAAGTATTTTTACAAGAGCATATGGATACTTGCTTCTTGTAAAACTGCTTCACAAAGTTTATAGTACGGTTAAATAGTCAGCGTAAATTTCTTATATACTGTTTTATCTTTCTCGATACAAATTGTACAATTTATTTTTATCAGTACTAGTATTATTATTATAGAAACTATCCAATCTATTTTTAAAGGAGTTTAGAGATGGTGCACTGATTACACTTTCCGGAAGCCTATGCCAGTCGGCCACTACTCGGTTTAGTAGAAAGTTCTTTAGGGAATTTGTGTTATGTTGAGTGGTCTTAAGTTTTAAAGAACTACCCCTCAAATGTGCATTTTCACTTAAAATAAAGAGCTTCTCAATTCCTGGAACATTATAGTGGCCAGTGAGGATTTTATAGGTTTCAATGAGATTTCCTTTTAATCCCCTACTTCCTAAATCAGACGCTCATTATAAGATTTCTTCCTGAGTGACCTGATCATTTTCGTGGCTTTTCTTTGAACACTTTCAAGCATACTAATATCCTTTATGAAATAAGGGTCCCAAATGCTGTAGGCATACCCTAATAGTGGTCTAATGTAACATTTATATATCTTTAAGAGTGTTCTTGAAAGGCATTTGAATGAAGTATAAAATATAAGTATAAAAAAGACATCTATTAACAAGGCTTAGGTCTATAAATATTCATGGTTAGTTATTATTTAATGATGTTGGTACTCCTGTCTCGAGACAACAACAAACACATTAGGCGATGTAACAAACAAATATAATTTATATCTGCATATAGCATTTCTATTTTCGTTAAATGGCACAGTTTTTATTAAGTAAACATGTTTTTAAAGCAAATTCTTTTTATTAATTATTACGAATCCTAGATTGTAATATAATTTTTGACATCTGGCAACATTTATAGAAAAAACTATATTTAAGTAGTTTTTAGAAATAGTACCTATTGAATATATCGATTCGTTAGAGTCTTGAGCTAATCCCGATTAAGCGATTTAATATTGTCAAAATCCTATATTTCACAATGTTAATATTTTTTGATCAAATTTTTGATACTCAAAACTGAATATCTATTTCTTTGCACTAAAATATACACGATACATAATGTATACCTCTCTATATATGTAATTCGTTTGTTTATAAGTATTTGGGGACCTGAGAAGTGAGATGAGTACTTGAAAATGTGTAACTACTTTTTGGATTTGTGGATCGTTTATCGTACGATAAAGTGAGAGGGTTCTCCTTAAAATAAAAGAATCACTGTCTTTATATAAATGTGAATAGTTGAATCAGGTTCTCGTTCATATTATTAATGATTGATTGTAGACGGAAACGAGTGAGAGAGATAATCTTGGTGCATGAATAGTTTGCGAAGCGCTCTTCATGAAGCGAATATAAGTGAATGATTGTGGGAGATGGACAGATAGAGAGGTCGGACGGCAACCAAAGGGCGCAGGGATATCGCAGCTGCGATATGGAGCCGGCACTCCGTCTGGCAGGCTGCCAGATAGCGCCATACGCCTATCTCTCTATCACCTCTCTACGCTAATAGTAAACATATTACGTTCACTTCCGATAGCCTCACTCACGCCGTATTTTCGCACGTGTTTAACATGTGCAAATCGCTCATACTTTGGTGGATTAATTAATTAGTCGATTGCGAAGAAGCCTTCGGGTGTAGAGCATGTTGCAATGGGCAGTACGTGCCTACAGGGCGCGTTTCGACACGCCGCGGCGCACATTCCGCGCAGCGCACGTCCCACGTTGTTCGCTGCCTCCCGGAATTTTCCGTCTCTCGTTATCATTGTTCTATTACTCAATCCTTTTGGACCTCGAACCCTCCTCTTTTAAATATTTAATTATGCTTGTGACGTCGTTTAGACTCTTTGGCTCTGTAAACTACGCTGTGGAATGATTTGTTTTATTGTTTCTGTCAGATGCTTTGCGGTTTAGCAACAAATGAGATTTGATCGTTTCCATTTTTACAGAATCGTTAATATTTATATTATCTATTTTCATAGTTACAAACGATATTATCCTGTGGCGGATGATCTGTCGTTCTGCCATGATTGCCTACAATTAGAAAGAGAAACTATGTTAGTTTTAATAATTTTGTGATTTTCTTGCATAGTTAGTATTTCTATTCACCTAATAAGTCTCCTACTATCGCCGACAAATCGTTCAAAAAGTTATAAGACAAAGCAATTATTCAAACTTTAAAATACTTAAGCATAATTTCAGGAACTAATTAAATAATTTTCGTTATAATTTCGGGTTCGGCAGGCCAGTGAATAGTAATTATTGTCCTCGGTTATTATCGTTTGCCGCAATTAACAGCGCGACCACTCGTTCGTGTGTGCGTGTTCACACATAAACAACATTTTATTTAATTGGCAATCTATTTTTACTTGTTAATAGTTATATTACCAGAACCTCAATGTAGACATAAACATCCTTTATTCGTTTTAGGAGCGTATTTAAATTTTTGTTTTTTATACCATCTTGCAATATGTGACGTATGTACCTATTGTATTTTTGCAAATGGGCCAGGCAAGCTCTTCTAATGACAGTTATCTTATCAGGCAAAGAGCTTACATTACTCAGAATGTTTTGTGCAAGCTGGCAGAGCTTCACTGACTCAACGTTCTGAAGATTAGTGGCCATAGTTTAGATTACGAACAATTACTTAATGACCGTGTCTTAGTAAATATTTTGTTTGTTTAACTAGCTAACATTATGTCCACAACCCTGTTAATGGTACTAATTAACGCAAGAAATAGAAGGTTTAATATTAATAATAAATAAAAGTTTATGGCTCGGTTTCAAGTGTTGGTGAGATGTTGGGATAACAAACAAGATTGTTTGACGATGCAAGCATTAATTTATAGCAAACGTTCTAAGTAGTTAAGCAAACGACCCTCGAGATCGGTGCAAATACACGTCGCAGGCGCAGCCCCGGCCCAGGAAACGGAAAGAAAAAGTAAAGTTGTTTGCCAAGTCACGAGTCAAGACGAAATGCGTCAACTCGTCGATAATGTGACAAATTATCGGCGCCAACGGTCCGTTAAGATAGTCAAGACCTTATAAAAAGGAGCTTACGATTCGGGAACGCAACTTACGCCAGATCTATATTCGTCTCCTTATCGTTTCGTATTTGGAATTTTCCTTATTTTAATTGCCAATGCAAACAAATCATAATAGTTAGAGGAAAATATTGAGTGAATATAACAAACACTAATGACGTGACAAATATAATAACGACTGGCCACAGTCAAGGGTCACGGGTCGCAAAGACTATGCCCGGATCATATCCAAATTTGTCCTCTTTATTTACGGCGTCGAGTGACGTCTTAAGTGTCTCGAAACGACTTGTTTGTATAGGCTCTTAGGATTGGGATTATAGCCCTGCGCAAATATCGCCCAACGCGCGCTCTCACCATTCTCAACAATTTTTTTCAATTATCCTTTATCCTTTTTTTTGAATTCTAAATTCAAAATTGATGTGAGATTCTACGAACTCTTTCGGTATTAGATCTCGTTAGCTAATGTAATGTGATAACGTGGGTTAACACTGTCCGCGGGGAGTCAACCGGAAGTGCGGACACGTGCAAAGGCACGGGCCAGCACCGGACATGTCCTGTTGGTAATACGGGCACTCACACGTGTTAACAGTGCTTCGACAACTGCGGTTTTGTCTTCGCCTGACTGAAAACGTGCAATATCGGTTTGTAATTCTGCCGGAGCCGTAACGTATAGCTAATAACCATAAAGTTTAAAGTGCGTAAGGGAAAACAATAGAAGTGAACGGTCGTGCGAGTAGGGCACTGGGTTCCGGGTTCTCGTGTTACCGCGTTATATGGACGTGTTTATGCTTATCGAGCCCAGCTGACTACCACTCATCACGAGGAAATGTTTGGTACGATAACGTAGTTGCCCTTAGATGGAGTCTCGCCTATTGGGGAACCAGCGTGGTTTCGTTGCCTGGCAACTAGTAGCGGTAGATGGTAGTAACCTTAGTGAGTCTTGTAATTATGGTGGCATGTTGACGCAGTCGTTAAACTGTACCTAATACATGCAAGCAGGTCGAGGTAAGCGGGGTGAGGGAGGGGGGCATGTTCCGGGCCATTAGCCGCGCACTACATCCCATAGTGAACCGCGGTTGTAAGCGAGTTGGCGTTGTAATTACTTATAACATAAGCACGGCAACAGTTACGTACTAACATACATAGGGCTTAGGATCTAGCCGTCCAGTTAATTTAGTAACGTACTATTAAGTTAGTACTAATCGATATCTGACTGTGACGCTGCGATGATGTTACACAATCGTTTCTTTTATTATATGGAAACGCAAATATAAAAGAGCAAGGTCTGATTGTCATATGTTTCACAACAAAAAAACTATAAAAGCAAACTTAAAGAACTTAGAAGATCGTTTTAAGACTTGTCTACTGTCAAACCGCGATCTTGTCTTTATAAGATTTGAAAATCATTCAAAATCTGACGTTCAATATTTCGTTATAACTATAATTACTTACTTATTATTGATTTTTTGTTCAAGATTGGGATTGATTTCACATATGTACCAATCGGAAAACTGCGTGTTCGCAGTTAACAATAAACGTTCAATGCTTAGTGTTTATAATACATATTTTTGAAAATATTCTTTAACTGTCTCAATCTTCGCAATTTCAAGATACGACTGGCTGGATTTCTTTCACAATAAAAGCTAGAGATAACCAACATATAGAAGTAGACCCACTCAATTTTTGGTTGCTATCTCATGCGAGACCTGTACATTAAAACTTGCTGATACATATAACATATACTTACTTTTCATTATATATTATTTATTTCTAAATGCTAATTTATTAGTCTGTGAATCTATCTAGGTATAATAAACGAAAAACAAGTTTTAAAGAAAATTGTAGGTAATAATGAACATATTTATTACAAAAGCGAAGATAGTTAATGGTACTTGCAAATACATATGTAAATTGTCAATGTCATTAATTAAATATATGCTTTTTACTTGTGGGTTTCAGCGTGAACCCCATTTTAAGTAGATACTTAAAAAAGTCAAAGTCAAAAGTCAAAAATCATTTATTCATGTGGGTAACACAATGTACACTTACCTATGAACGTCAAAAAAGAAATATACATTAAATGCTTCTAATTTTACATTTACTGCCAGTTATCAAATCAATGGCGTAGAACGGAAGAGAAGAACTGGCAATAAACGCTCTTAAACTTTCATTAAAGCAACTAGAATTGTCTAATAGAAGGTTAAATATAATCTATTGATTAAAGGAAAATACAGGAGTACTTTAATAGGATATTCCTTAATATTATTTCTATATTCTAGGTTACATATAAGGATTTGGAATCTA
Source organism: Pieris macdunnoughi (assembly GCA_905332375.1). Lineage (NCBI taxonomy): Eukaryota > Metazoa > Arthropoda > Insecta > Lepidoptera > Pieridae > Pieris > Pieris macdunnoughi. The sequence continues at coordinate 3,861 of CAJOBZ010000032.1, read as the reverse complement.
CCCTTTTGTCACAATTTTTGTAATAGCACGATAATTTAACATTCTTTCGTTTTTGTTTTTCTTCCATTAGTTTTTTTTTTAATGACAATTCACACCAATTGACCTAGTCCCATGCTAAGCTGGTGAAGCTTGTGTTATGGGTACTAGGCAACGGATATACATACATATTATAGATAGATAGACATATAAATACATATTTGAACACCAAAGACCTAAGCACAACACCAAATGCTCATCACATCGATGTTCGTCTCAGCCGGGGATCGAACCCGGGACCCATGGATTCGCAGTCAGGGGTACTAACCACTAGACCAATGAGTCGTCAAATTTAATAAAGATTAATGTTATATAGGATGTAATGTTATTTATATGTATTCATGTAATTTTCTAGTTGTTTCCTTGCAATTAAAACATTAAAATCCCTTTGTAGTTTATAAAAACGAATGAAAAATTTAATTGAACTGTAAAATTTGTTATAATTATATACCAAATATTATCTTTTAAACTGCCGTGAATAATTGTGTTGTTCATTAATATGTATTTTACAAGCCTGAATTGTATCTGGTTTCTCGTTTTTATTACAGTGCATAAACACGCTCATATTATAATTATTAGACATTTTAAATAAAAGACAGACATTTAATATTTACCGCAAACGTTCTGCGACCACAAACAGTTTATATAAAGAATAATTTTAGTACTTGTTTTGATCACTTACAATGAAATTTTAATTTAAAACAAATATTTTTGAATTAAAATTATTTCTCATGTTGATATTTTTCATAATAGTATTTATGAATTTAAAAAGATTATTCGCGGTGAAGGCTTGCAACCTGAATAACTTAATTTTTTTGTCATTCTATTTTACATATTATATACTGTATGTAATTGTTAATATTTAGTAAACCAGCACTGAACATTCCACTAAAATGCTGTGTACAGATCTAATTGGACTTCAGGTTTACATATTATGTTGTTTAGTGTGTTATAACTGTATGTATTAACCAAACTGTTTTCTGTTTCTGTACCTAAAATGTAAAAATAAAAATAAAATAGATATTCTAGTATGTTTTTTAATAGTAAGATACTTATCTACAGTGGCGGCGTAGCGGAGAGCAGCGTAAGCGGCGGTGGAGCGTATTCACGCTGCGCTGGTTACGCCAGTGGCAACACGACGTACTACAGCGGAGGCGGAGAACTTGGACAGCCACAAACATGGGGTGGTTCATCACCCGTCTATTGTGGGAGCACTGTACTTGGTGATTATGTGGAAGGCGAAAGTGGAGGCGAACCCGCCAGTGGTGGAGCGCTTCCCCCTTTTAGTGCGCGCTTCGGTAGCGCCTATGCCTCCACATCGCGCGCTGCCGCCACTGCGCCTACTACCTACACGCAACCCGTAAGTACCTATCCTTTAGCTGTGACCAACTTACGCCCGAACCCAATAATCAATCCACAATGTCAGATTGAAAACAATCTGAGATCAGACCGTGACAGTCGATCCAACTCCTTTCTGCATCCCAATAACCAAACCCTACGAAGACAATCCATTTTTGGCGACGGATACAATGCTCTGTCGTTCCATTTTACCGAGTTTTCACTCATATATTTTGTTAAGCAATGTAAACCAAATAAAGTAAACAAAACCGTACAAATAACATTACAATATACATGTGTATGTTTAAAACATAACAAACCTTTTTTTTTAATTATTTAAAAAACTGGTGTAAGTTAAAATCTGTTAAAATAATTAACTGTTGAAATCGAGCTTTCGTCAACTGTCATTTTCATGCAAAGGTCTATCCACAGTCACCGATACGACATCCCATGGATAACTTGTATCGACAGATGGCTTTTACAATCCGTCCATTTGGATTAATATACTTTCTCAGATGGTGGATTATGGATTGAGATAGTTTATTGGGTTCGGGCGTTATATAGTAATGTTTGAGTGTGTGTGTGAGAAATATCGTGTTATGTTGCAGGAGCTATGGCGTGTCGAGTGCGGCTATAGGCCTCAGCTGTCCGCCGCCGCCAGTCTTTCTGCCAGTGAGTACAAAACAACATACAAAAACAATACCAGATAACTGTTTAACTTTTAAGCATTATTGCCTAATACATGCCAAAAGTACCGTTACTTTTCGAGCGAATCGTTAAGCAGTTAAGTATCTTTTAACTATCATTGATTTGAGTTCATATCAATTTTAGATTACCGACATTTTAATTAAATAATTATGATTTCTACAATTAACTGCGACCGAGAATTCGTAAATGGTAAACACTATTTATAAAGTCAGGTACGACAATAATTTAATGTCTGTTCGAATGAATATAATGTTAATAGTTTTCAGTGTTATATAACGCTGGTGTAATCGTTACGGAGAAATACAACCTTCTTAACGACTTCATTTCTGGACAAACACATAGATCACATATAAAGTACTTACTGTCTTGTTTCATCTAAGTCTAAATAAAATTTGCTAGAAAGTCGCGGACGACTTTTAAGTGTAAGGCGGCATGCCTAATGTTATCCTTAGCAAGTGTTAAACGCACACAGAAATAAAAGCAGGTGCAAAGCCAGGAGTCGTACGTTCGAGTCAATAGGCCAACACTGCTTTGTCTATTCATTTATTTATTGAAGTTAACCATATGTATTTAATACTATCCTACCTTTATGTTACCAGCTATCTTTTCTAAAATATATGAAAGTAATGGTACATTCTTTTACGTTTTAATAGTATTTTTTTTTGCTTATTTTTAAGCAAAATATACCAGCATACAGCGGATTAGGTATGAGATAGGCAATTAATGCTTTCTTTACAATTAGTATTATGCCACATTGATAAATAAATGCGCTAACAAAATCGGATTATATCTACAATATTCACTGCAACGTTGATACTAGTTAATATATATATATATATATATATATATATAGCTGGATGGGGAGAGAACACCCGTCGTGTACCATTGTGATCTCTTTGTTTGTTCGAGCGGTCGTCGTTTGTCAATCAATTAAAAAAACCTGCTTTACATCGAGTTTGTTTGTCTATATCGCAATAAATAATGAATAAAACTGTTTCGTCGTGTTACGATAGGCGTAGATGTAAAGTTTACAATAGATGCTTAGGTTAACAATTAAAAAACAATGTTTAGACGTTAAAAAATTCGTAAATATACCGTCTGCTAAAACCAATGTAGGAGTTCAAGCAAATCTCATACGCATTTGTCGCGAATATATCAGAATAAACACTACTTATCCAGAGCTTAATATAATCGGTTGTGGGCTGATCAATTTAAAAAAAAAGCATGCTTAAGGGTCTATCTGATCTAATCCGCTATTTTGTTAGTAATTTTTAAATCTAAAATTGGTAGTGTAATATTTTTATTTTTTTGTAAAATTTATGTTTACCATAATTCTTATGTATTTTAGAAAATATAGCTTTTAACATATACTGGGGATATAGCATTGTATAAGATAAGGTGAACTTTAATAATTAAATATGTAGAAAATTGATGTAATATTGAATATGAAACGCACCAACAAAATTGTTACAGAATTTTTACGGATTTTGTGACACTACTGATAACCCGAGAATGCTATGATAATACTTTTTAGATGCTGTTCGGGGAGGAGCATAGGTCAAGGATCACAAAAAGATAGACCGCGATATCTCAAACGATATTTTACTAAGATCATAGATAAGTGCACACTTAAACCGTCATCCATCTTCGAAAGTGTTAATATTTTGTGGCTCATAAAATATTTATTGGTTTTCGTGAAATAGTCCGCACAAAAAGTGCCCGCCGAACTTAGCGGCAAAAAAATACGTGTCGAAAGTTTTCCGGATATGTTTTTAGAAC